>UNSF01000092.1:0-373576 GCA_900538255.1 Ulva mutabilis
GACTCGATGAATTGACTATCAGCTGGGTTGCACGGTAGACATGCTAGCTGATATGTTTTACAAAGGTGTTGGCGGGGACCAGCACTGGCAAAAGGTCAGAGAAAGACTACAGCTTGCGGTAGTACAAGCCTAGTCTAGTGGGAGTGTTGTGATCCGCCATGCACAGGATACGGTGACCATGCATGGAGTGGATGCACGGTGCTGTTCCGGAGCGGCTATGGACGTCATGCACCGATGGCTGACCTAGGCAGAGCAATGCATGCAGATCGGTTGCAAGCAGACATTGATTCTGATCGTATCCGTATGAGACGTTGATTGAACGCTTATATAGGCTCTATATGTCGTATTGTAATCACTCTTCTTTTGCTCAGACTCACGTGCTATCTCTATCCCCGAGAGAGAGCGGAGCTGTCACGAGCAGAGCCTGTAGACCAGCACAGGTATGTGACAGCACCGACCACCTGCGCATAGCTACGGCATGCATGGATCCCCACATGCCCTTAGGGCTGAGGTCCACTGGTTTACGACACCAGACCCCACCACCACACACCCTAACATTGACAACGCATGACCGATGCAGACCAAGACCAGACCATCCAAAATGCTCCGCACACGCCTTCGGGGTGTCGTAATTCAGTGGACCGCAGCCCTAAGGCACTGTGGGATCTAAGCACTGTGTGTAGCTGTGCGCAGGGGTCGCGCTGTCACATACCTGGCTGGTGTACAGGCCTCCGCTGTGACAGTGCGCTCTCAGTCTTTGGATTATAGCACGTGAGACTTGCAGAGAAGAGTGATTACACTTTGATCAGTAGAGCCTATATAAGCGTTCAACCCAACGTCTCATACGGATACGATCAGAATCATTGTCTGCGGCACGCAATCTAGCATGCATTGCTCGTGCATATGGTAAGCCATCGGTGCATGGCGTCCCTAGCCACTCCGGATCAGCACCGTGCATCCATGCATACATGGTCTCCGTAGTCCTGTGTATGCCACCATGCATGGTCTCCGTAGTCCTGTGCATGGCTGGATCACGACACTCCCCCTAGACTAGACTTGTACTACCGCAAGCTGTAGTCTATCTCTAAATTTTGCTAGTGCTGGTCCCGCCAACACTTTCGTAAACATATCAGCTAGCATGTCTACCGTGCTAACCCAGCTGATAGTTAACTCATCGAGTTCTACGAACTCGCGGACCCTCAGGTCCCTGACCCTGATGTGCTTGGAACGGTCACTAGAGATGGGGTTCACTGCTAGCAAGTTGGCACTCTTGTTGTCACCCACAGAGTTGGCTTCACAGCCGACAAACCAAGATCAGTGCACAACTGCTTAGCCCACATCACCTCATTGGCTGCTGAACTCATAGCAATGAGCTCTGCCTCAGTTGTATCACCAGCCACAATAGTCTGCCTCTTCGAACGCCAGAACACACAGTTCCCATGCATCCGGACTATCACTCCTGACACGCTCTTCAAGCAAGCACCATTGGCGAAGTCAGCATCCGTAAATGCTTCCAACACCTCACTTCCCTCATTGGAGCCACTAAAGGTCAAGCCAAGATCTATGGTCCCTCGCAGGTACCTCAGTACATGCTGGACAGCAGCCCAATGACACTTCGCACTCCCAGCCATATGCCTGGCCAGGACATTGCCGGAAAGGAAATATCAGGACGCGACACAGCAGCCACATACTGGATGCTTCCTACGGCTTGCATAAACCTCTTATGCTCTACGACAGTAGCCTTCTCCTGGCTAGGATCATCCTTCAGACTAAACACTTTCTGCTTTGGTACCAACGGAGTTGGCGCCTTTCTGCACTCACTCATACTGAAACCTTTCCAGCATGTCCCTGATGTTCTCTGTGCGTTATGGTGATAGTGCGAGCAGGCCGATCACGTATGACCTCCATACCCAGCACATATCCAGCTCCCCAGGTCACGACCCTCAAATGCCTCAAGGATCCTGCTGATGGCATCATCCATTGCTCCTTACGACCGAAGATCAACAGATCATCGACCCATAAGAAATAAGACATCGTCCTACTTTGCAAATAAACAGTGCAGGGTCACTGGCTGATCTCACAAAGCCCATTCTCAACAAGAGCTCTGCAAGCGCTTTATGCCACTCCCTGGCAGCTTGCTTCAGACCATACAACGCCTTTTTCAGACGCCACACCATACCAGACCCATCATCCAGTACAGGAGTTGTGCCACATACACTTCCTCTTCCAGAACACCATTCAGAAAGCACATTAATGTCTATGTGTCTCGTCTCCAGATCCTCTACAGCACAGACAGACAACAGAGCCTGAAGGTAGCATAACTGCCCACAGGTGCCCATGTCTCAAAGAAATCTACGCCCTCAACTTGCGTAAATCCCCTGGCTACATATCTAGCTTGAATCGCTCAATCTCACCCTGTGCTCCTCGCTTAATCTTAAGTACCCACTTGCCTGTCACAGGCTTCACTCCTGCTGGGCACCTGACTAACTCGACACATCATGTTCCCTTAAGGAGGTCAACTCATCAAGCATTGCTATGATCCACTGCTCACGATGGCAGCCTCTCATGGCTTGCTTCACCGTTGGATCGTCCAGCACAGCTTTGACCTTCTTCCTCGCAGCAGCTGCACACCGGGACTCACTGCGGCTAGCAGTCTTGCCACTGCTCGAATCACCTTCTGCCCCGTCGTGTTCTCTGCATCAGGAGTCACACTGTCAGCCGTAGCAAACACTCCATCCGCCAGATCACCGACGTCACTCTCCATATGGACTACTGTGGAGCTCCCGCATCATCATGCTCACGTGCATCATCCGGGAAATGTGCTCAACAGCAGCATTCTCACTTTCATTCACTCCCACAGCATGGACAGCAGGTCTTAAGGTTTGCGAATCAATTTGAAAGGGTTTTGGAACCATCGAACCCTCACCTCTGTGGTGGATCCAGATGTTCTCCGCTGCTCCTGCGGCACTTGGTGCTAACTCTCCCCCTGAGCCAGCTCCGCCTGCCTCTACTCCACTAGGCACATGCCGTAGCTTGCCTTGCCCTGACTATCAACACGCTGTGGCATATGCCGTGGCTCATCATGCTCCCCAGCGTACTGCACGTCCCTGACACCGCTGACCCTGCCACTCGGTTGTACATCCCGTGGTCTTCAGATTTCGCAGGTGGGGTGGCTCACTCGGCGCCTTGCCCATCGACCGTTGGACTCGCTGCGGTGACCGCGCGAGCGCGATCGAACCGAGATTCCGAGGGCTCAGATGCCCCTGAGAATGACTCAACCGAGTCACTGGCAGCCTCTGGCTGTTCCTCCCCCTCAGACTCATCATTCTCACTACCCTGTGGCTCAATGCGGGCAGCCACTCAAATCCAGCACAGCTCTATCCCGCGTAGGGATCACATCTCTCCGGTCGCCTTCAGCATTGTCGTGCGGACCGGATGGTTGCTGAACCGCATCATACTCCCAGTGTGGTACCCTCGTTCACACAGTCCTCGGCCGTGTAAGCGCAACGCGCTGTCACCACTGCCCTCACTGATCTCAGGCGTGTGCCACCGCTCATGCCTGGCTATCAGCTCAGAGCCTAAACACGCGGTGAAAACGGCGGCTCACCCTCAGGCAACTCATCATCCGCACATAGCGCCGATGCAAACTGCCTGCCTGGTTCCCAGTGTGTGATGCCCAGCGCTGGATGCTCCCCCTTCAGCCCAATCCACATTTCTGCCCCTCTCTGGTCATGGTGATCACGACTGGCTGGTCGTCGCACTGCCCTCATACTGAACCTTCCAGCATGTCCCTGATGTTCTTTCTGGTGTGATGGTGATAGTGCGAGCAGCCGATCACGTATGACCTCCATACCCAGCACATATCCCAGCTCCCCCAGGTCACGACCCTCAAATGCCTCAAGGATCCTGCTGATGGCATCATCCATCTGCTCCTTACGACCGAAGATCAACAGATCATCGACCCATAGGAAAATAAGACATCGTCCTACTTTGCAAATAAACAGTGCGGGGTCACTGGCTGATCTTACAAAGCCCATTCTCAACAAGAGCTCTGCAAGCGCTTTATGCCACTCCCTGGCAGCTTGCTTCAGACCATACAACGCCTTTTTCAGACGCCACACCATACCAGACCCATCATCCAGTACAGGAGGTTGTGCCACATACACTTCCTCTTCCAGAACACCATTCAGGAAAGCACATTTAATGTCTATGTGTCTCGTCTCCAGATCCTCTACAGCACAGACAGACAACAGAGCCCTGAAAGTAGCATAGCTACCCACAGGTGCCCATGTCTCAAAGAAATCTACGCCTTCTACTTGCGTAAATCCCCTGGCTACATATCTAGCCTTGAATCGCTCAATCTCACCCTGTGCTCCTCGCTAATCTTTAGCACCCACTTGCCTGTCACAGGCTTCACTCCTGCTGGGCACCCGGACTAGCTCGAGCACATTGTGTTCCCTTAAGGAGGTCAACTCATCAAGCATTGCTATGATCCACTGCTCACGATGGCCAGCCACTCAATGGCTTGCTGCACCGTTGGATCGTCCAGCACAGCTTTGACCTTCTTCCTCGCAGGCAGCTGCACGCCGGGACTCACTGCGGCTAGCAGTCTTGCCACTGCTCGGAATCACCTCCTGCCCCCGTCGTGTTCTCTACATCAGGAGTCCACACTGTCAGCCGTTAGCAAACACTCCATCCGCCAGATCACCGACGTCACTCTCCATATGGACTACTGTGGAGCTCCCAGCATCATCATGCTCACGTGCATCCATCCGGGGAAATGCGCTCAACAGCAGCATTCTCACTTTCATTCACTCCCACAGCATGGACAGCAGGTCTTAAGGTTTTGCGAATCAATTTGAAAGGTTTTGGAACCCATCGAACCCTCACCTCTTGTGGTGGATCCAGATGTTCTCCGCTGCCTCCTGCGGCACTTGGTGCTAACTCTCCCCCTGAGCCAGCTCCGCCTGCCTCTACTCCACTAGGCACATGCCGTAGCTTGCCTTGCCCCTGACTATCAACACGCTGTGGCATATGCCGTGGCTCATCATGCTCCAGCGTACTGCACGTCCTGACACCGCTGACCCTTGCCATCGGTTGTACTTCCCGTGGTCATCAGATTTCGCAGGTGGGGGTGGCTCACTCGGCGCCTTGCCCATCGACCGTTGGACTCGCTGCGGTGAACGCGAGCGCGATCGAGACCGAGATCCTGAGGGCTCAGATGCCCCTGAGAATGACTCAGCAGAGTCACTGGCAGCCCCTGGCTGTTCCTCCCCTCAGACTCATCATTCTCACTACCCTGTGGCTCAATGCGGCAGCCACTCAAATCCAGCACTGCTCTATCCCGCGTAGGATCACATCTCTCGTCGCATCTCAGCATTGTGCGGACCGGATGGTTGCTGAACCGCATCATACTCCCAGTGTGGTACCCTGTTCACACAGTCCTCGGCCGTGTAAGCGCAACGCGCTGTCACCACTGCCTCACTGATCTCAGGCGTGTGCCACCGCTCATGCCTGGCTATCAGCTCAGAGCCTAAAACACGCGGTGAAAACGGCGGCTCACCCACAGGCAACTCATCATCCGGCACATAGCGCCGATGCAACTGCCTGCCTGGTTCCCAGTGTTTGTGCCCCAGCGCTGGATGCTCCCCCTCAGCCCAATCCACATTTCTGCCCCTCTCTGGCATCATGTGATCACGACTGGCTGGTGGTCGAACTGCCCTAACACTAGTTGATTCTCAACCATTTCTGCATGTTGGGCAAGAAACCAACGTCAGGTACTACACGAGTATGCTCATCGGGCATGATCTCGAATTCTCCCAGCTCGTAGTTCTCCAACATGAACCGGATCCACCGTAGCTTGCTCCGACATGTGGAAACGTTTCGCGAACTCTCTCAGCAGAGCTGGTGGAGAAGCCGTATGCCTATACATACGCACTGCTCCCCCATTCCCTCGCTTCACGTAAGCTCTGTCCATGTGAGGACCAGCACCCGGTCCCATATAGAAACCGAGCACTCCCCTCTCATCTAGGTGTCTGAAGTCCTCTCTCCGGGCATATACATACATCGGACACCCGAAAGGCTTCACCTGGGCCACCACCAGATAGAACGTGTCCTCACTCACATTCCTGAACCATAACAGATATGGCACAATCTGTCTGACATCAACATTCTTCACACACTGGGCGACAAACTTCCCATCGCCCCTGGCCATACCCTCATCAGCCAGAGCCTGCAGACTCATCTGCTGAGCCTGAGCCCTCCTCGTCTGCAACTGTGCAGCTCTCACAGCCTCATTCGTTGACCACGGGTCACGACTGGTCTGCACATGTCTCTCCTCCAGTTTCTGCTTGGCCTCCTTCCGCCTAACACCCTCTAGAGCTGTGCTAGGCGTCAGGTTATGCGCATGGTTCACACACATATACGCCTCTGGCCACAGAAATGCAGGCACAGCCACTTGTAGCAGGCTTGCCCTCACACTCCTGTTCAGCACACCGATCTTTCTCTCCACCATTCCATTGGACTCATGCTGGCCCGTGGCAGTGTACGTGTGCTCAATGCCACGCCACGCGAGGTACTGAGCCAGCTGGTTAGAGCTGAACTCACCACCTTGGTCAGTGTGCAGCCTCCGCACCCCAACCTCTCTATCATACACGATCTGAGTGCGGATTCGCTCAATCAGCAGGCATATCATTTCCGCAGCCCCACTCTTGGACTTCAACGGAATCACATGGGAGTACCGGGAGTACTCATCCACCACTACCAGGATGTAGTTCATACCCCCGATTCCTACTGGCTTGATCTGCCCTGCTAGATCAGCATGCAACACTTCTCCAGCATAGGTGGCATTCTCCGTCACCTTGCCCCCGTGCTGTGCTCTATCGCCACTTCTCTGTTCAGCCACGTGGCAACCATGACACTGAAGCGCTACCCCCGTAGGTTTCAGCATCTTCAGGTCATACAGTTGTGGGTTGTCTCTCATCAAATGGAGTACCCGATTGCCGGCATGATGAAAAGCGATATGCACTAGGAATGATGGGTCAACCTGGAAGGAATATCCTTGTTCATTCGGTACACCGGTCACTGCAGCAACTTGCTGCTGCTCACGTACCCATTTCCCATTCCTATGAAACAAGTTATTCGCACTTGTCCAGGCTGCTCCTCTATCTACCGGTCGCATTTGCCATATCGGCCTGCCTTTCCCACAGAACCATGTCAGAGTAGGTTTTCCATCCTCATCCTCACCCTGCTCACAGTTCCTGTGGAACCCATAGCTCTGGTCATGAAACCCAGGCATCACTACCCGTTTTGCATGCTTGCCTGTATGCAAGTATATCTCAGACTTTTTCAACTCCTTTGTTGAAAGGATGTTGATGGGACTGGCCGGCACCCAGTAAACGTTTGTCAACTCTATGTCTACTGGTGTGATAGTGCCCTGCGCACTCACATACTCTCCCAGATTAGCTCTGATCGTGCCCACACCATACATGTCTAGCCTGCCCTGGTCAAGGGGCTGACACTGCGGCATATCTGGTGGCTTGATCTCGCAAAACATATCATAGTCAAAGCATATGTTTATGTCTGAGCCAATATCTATTAGGAAAGTGTACGGCATGTTGGGAGACGGCCCATCAGCACAGTCAGCTCTCAGCTTATCTAGGTCAACTACAGCTACCTGAGGGCCACCGCGGCCTCTGCCACGGCCTCGCCCTGCAGCTGCTTGCTTCTGCAGGAATTGTTTGACCTCTGCGGAGAGCAATGGACAATCCTTTTGCACATGTCCAGGCTTATCACAGTTGAAGCATTTTCTCTTTTCTGCTCCCTCTGCTGCCCCTGCTCCCACAGCTGCTACCTGTGGGGGTGAACCTTGGCGACCACCGTAGCGTCCACCTCGGTACCCACGTCCCCCATGGCGCTGTTGTCCACCACGATCGTCCCGTGGGAATCGTGATGGACCCTGCTTGCTGTTTGTCTGGGCATGTGTCAACAGCGTAGACACTATCTGCTGCACTGGCATGGCCTGCAGCATGGGCTGCAACAGGCTGTACTCTCTGTCTACTGCCAGCAACCGAGATCTGTACAACTGATCAGACACAGTCTCACCCAGTCCTCTCATCTGATTCACTATGCCCACCACCTCATTCACATGCTTCTCCAGTGGCTTACTAGCCTGCTGGGTACTGCTGAGCTGGTGATACAGCTTCTGTATTTCTACTTCCACTGATGGCATATACTTAGCATGCAGCAACGACCAGACCTCATGGACGAAACTACAGTCTGCCACGAAGTCTCTATCCTCCTTTGGCAGTGTGGTGAACAACCAGTGCATGACTTGCTCATGAGCCTGGCTGCTCTGAGCAAGCGGATCATTGACTAGCAGGCTACTCTCACCCACCATCTTTGCCCAGCTCTCTACCTCCTTCTTAAATATTCGGAAGTGATCAGTCTTATAGTGCCACACCGGGAATCTGTTCTTCTCTACTAGAGATTTCCCCGGTACTGGCCTGGGCATGGCAAGCGACAGCGCTTGCGCCAGCGTGCTTACGTCAATAGATCCAGCCGTAGCTGGTACTCCTGATGACATCGCAGCCTGCGAAGGCTGCGGTATCGGAGGCGGTATCTGTTGGGTCATCCACGCAGCTGGCGCTGCGAGATGTGCTGGCTGTGTTACTTGCGCCGCAGCCTGAGCTCCTGCTTCCCCCGTAGGATCAGCATTTCCCGGCAATGCCGCCTGCAGAGGACCTGCATTGGGATACCCGTAGGTCCCAACGCGCTGTTCTTCCCCGTAGGTCACGAACTGGTCCTCCGCGGCCTGCTCGCGGCGCGCTGTGGAACGTGTGTGGTGGCGAGGACGAACTTCTTCTCCATCCTCGCCGTCAGAGCCGATAGATCCCTGGCGAGATGCCACTGGAACTTCTCGGCGTGGTGGCATCCTGCAACACGACCATCGTGCGTCGCAGGACACGCAGACCCGTAGGCCTTTCTGCGAGACCAGTACCCTGACAGAATGCAGTCGAGCCGTAGCGTTATGCATCTGTGTACTCTAGTCTCTCTACGGACTCTACAGCTAAACGCTAGAGCGGTGTGAATCGCTCATCGGGACGCTCAGCCGTAGCCGTAGACCCCTGGACTCTATCGCAAGCATACAACCATTGCTAGAATACCCACAATCTTCACCGATACCATGTCGTAATTCAGTAGACCGTAGCCCGAAGGCACTGTGGGATCTAAGCATGGCGTAGCCGTGCGCAGGGGGTCGCGCTGTCACATACCTGGCTGGTGTACAGGCCTCCGCTGTGACAGTGCGCTCTCAGTCTTGGATTATAGCACGTGAGTCTTTGGCAGAGTAGAGTGATTACACTTTGATCAGTAGAGCCTATATAAGCGTTCAACCAAACGTCTCATACGGATACGATCAGAATCATTGTCTGCTGCACGCAATCTAGCATGCATTGCTCGTGCATATGGTAAGCCATCGGTGCATGGCGTCCCATAGCCACTCCGGAACAGCACCGTGTATCCATGCATACATGGTCTCCGTAGTCCTGTGTATGCCACCATGCATGGTCTCCGTAGTCCTGCGCATGGCTGGATCACGACAGCAGCATGAGTACAATGGAATGGTGGAGAGAAAGATCGGTGTGTTGAGCAGGAGTGTGAGAGCAAGCCTGCTGCAAGCGGCTGTGCCTGCATTTCTGTGGCCAGAGGCGTATATATGTGTGAACCATGCGCATAACCTGACGCCTAGCACAGCTCTAGAGGGTATTAGGCGGAAGGAGGCCAAACAGAAACTGGAGGAGAGACATGCGCAGTCCAGTCATGAACCGTGGTCAACGAATGAGACTGTGAGACCCGCACAGTTGCAGACAATGAGAGCTCAGGCTCACAGAATGAGTCTGCAGGCTCTGGCTGATGAGGGTATGGCCAGGGGCGATGGGGAGTTTGTCGCCCAGTGTGTGAAGAATGTGGATGTCAGGCAGACCATACCGTATCTGTTATGGTTCAGGAATGTGAGTGAGGACACGTTCCTGTCGTGATCCAGCAATGCACAGGACTACGGTCACCATACATGGAGTGGATGCACGGTGCTGATCCGGAGTGGCTATGGGACGCCATGCACCGATGGCTTACCATATGCACGAGCAATGCATGCTAGATTGCGTGCCGCAGACAATGATTCTGATCGTATCCGTATGAGACGTTTGATTGAACGCTTATATAGGCTCTACTGATCAAAGTGTAATCACTCTTCTCTGCTAAGTCTCACGTGCTACATTCCAAAGACCGAGAGCGCACTGTCACAGCGGAGACCTGTACACCAGCCAGGTATGTGACAGCGCGACCCCCTGCGCACGGCTACGCCATGCTCAGATCCCACAGTGCCTTAGGGCTACGGTCTACTGAATTACGACATGGTATCGATGAAAGGTTGTGGGTATTCTAGCAATGTGTGTATGCTTGCGATACAGTCCAGGGGTCTACGGCTACGGCTGAGCGTCCCGATGAGCGATTCACACCGCTCTAGCGTTTAGCTGTAGAGTCCGTAGAGAGACTAGAGTACACAGATGCATAACGCTACGGCTCGACTGCATTCTGTCAGGGTACTGGTCTCGCAGAAAGGCCTACGGGTCTGCGTGTCCTGCGACGCACGATGGTCGTGTTGCGGGATGCCACCACGCCGAGAAGTTCCAGTGGCATCTCGCCAGGGATCTATTGGCTCTGACGGCGAGAATGGAGAAGAAGTTCGTCCTCGCCACCACACACGTTCCACAGCGCGCCGCGAGCAGGCCGCGGAGGACCAGTTCGTGACCTACGGGGAGGAACAGCGCGTTGGGACCTACGGGTATCCCAATGCAGGTCCTCTGCAGGCTGCATTGCCGGGAAATGCTGATCCTACGGGGGAAGCAGGAGCTCAGGCCGCGGCGCAAGGAGCACAGCCAGCACCTCTCGCAGCGCCAGCTGCGTGGGTAACCCAACAGATACCGCCTCCGATACCGCAGCCTTCGCAGGCTGCGATATCATCAGGAGTACCAGCTACGGCTGGATCTATTGACGTAGGCACGCTGGCGCAAGCGCTGTCGCTTGCCATGCCCAGGCCAGCACCAGGGAAATCTTTAGTAGAGAAGAACAGATTCCCGGTGTGGCACTATAAGACTGATCACTTCCGAATATTTAAGAAGGAGGTAGAGAGCTGGGCAAAGATGGTGGGTGAGAGTAGCCTGCTAGTCAATGATCCGCTTGCTCAGAGCAGCAAGGCTCATGAGCAAGTCATGCACTGGTTGTTCACCACACTGCCAAAGGAGGATAGAGACTTCGTGGCAGACTGTAGTTTCGTCCATGAGGTCTGGTCGTTGCTACATGCTAAGTATATGCCATCAGTGGAAGTAGAAATACAGAAGCTGTATCACCAGCTCAGCAGTACCCAGCAGGCTGGCAAGCCGTTGGAAAAGCATGTGAATGAGGTGGTGGGCATAGTGAATCAGATGAGAGGACTGGGTGAGACTGTGTCTGATCAGTTGTACAGATCACGGTTGCTGGCAGTAGACAGAGAGTACAGCCTGTTGCAGCCCATGCTGCAGGCCATGCCAGTGCAGCAGATAGTGTCTACGCTGTTGACACATGCCCAGACAAACAGCAAGCAGGGTCCATCACGATTCCCACGGGACGATCGTGGTGGACAACAGCGCCATGGGGGACGTGGGTACCGAGGTGGACGCTACGGTGGTCGCCAAGGTTCACCCCCACAGGTAGCAGCTGTGGGAGCAGGGGCAGCAGAGGGAGCAGAAAAGAGAAAATGCTTCAACTGTGATAAGCCTGGACATGTGCAAAAGGATTGTCCATTGCTCTCCGCAGAGGTCAAACAATTCCTGCAGAAGCAAGCAGCTGCAGGGCGAGGCCGTGGCAGAGGCCGCGGTGGCCCTCAGGTAGCTGTAGTTGACCTAGATAAGCTGAGAGCTGACTGTGCTGATGGGCCGTCTCCCAACATGCCGTACACTTTCCTAATAGATATTGGCTCAGACATAAACATATGCTTTGACTATGATATGTTTTGCGAGATCAAGCCACCAGATATGCCGCAGTGTCAGCCCCTTGACCAGGGCAGGCTAGACATGTATGGTGTGGGCACGATCAGAGCTAATCTGGGAGAGTATGTGAGTGCGCAGGGCACTATCACACCAGTAGACATAGAGTTGACAAACGTTTACTGGGTGCCGGCCAGTC
This sequence comes from Ulva mutabilis, assembly GCA_900538255.1. NCBI lineage: Eukaryota > Viridiplantae > Chlorophyta > Ulvophyceae > Ulvales > Ulvaceae > Ulva > Ulva mutabilis. Next base: position 12,223 of record UNSF01000092.1, read on the forward strand.
CCATCAACATCCTTTCAACAAAGGAGTTGAAAAAGTCTGAGATATACTTGCATACGGGCAAGCATGCAAACCGGGTAGTGATGCCTGGGTTTCATGACCAGAGCTATGGGTTCCACAGGAACTGTGAGCAGGGTGAGGATGAGGATGGAAAACCTACTCTGACATGGTTCTGTGGGAAGGGCAGGCCGATATGGCAAATGCGGCCGGTAGATAGAGGAGCAGCCTGGACGAGTGCGAATAACTTGTTTCCATAGGAATGGGAAATGGGTACGTGAGCAGCAGCAAGTTGCTGCAGTGACCGGTGTACCGAAATGAACAAGGATATTCCTTCCAGGTTGACCCATCATTCCTAGTGCATATCGCTTTTCATCATGCCGGCAATCGGGTACTCCAGTTGATGAGAGACAACCCACAACTGTATGACCTGAAGATGCTGAAACCTACGGGGGTAGCGCTTCAGTGTCATGGTTGCCACGTGGCTGAACAGAGAAGTGGCGATAGAGCACAGCACGGGGGCAAGGTGACTGAGAATGCCACCTATGCTGGAGAAGTGTTGCATGCTGACCTAGCAGGGCAGATCAAGCCAGTAGGAATCGGGGTATGAACTACATCCTGGTAGTGGTGGATGAGTACTCCCGGTACTCCCATGTGATTCCGCTGAAGTCCAAGAGTGGGGCTGCGGAAATGATATGCCTGCTGATTGAGCGAATCCGCACTCAGATCGTGTATGATAGAGAGGTTGGGGTGCGGAGGCTGCACACTGACCAGGGTGGTGAGTTCAGCTCTAACCAGCTGGCTCAGTACCTCGCGTGGCGTGGCATTGAGCACACGTACACTGCCACGTGCCAGCATGAGTCCAATGGAATGGTGGAGAGAAAGATCGGTGTGCTGAACAGGAGTGTGAGGGCAAGCCTGCTACAAGCGGCTGTGCCTGCATTTCTGTGGCCAGAGGCGTATATGTGTGTGAACCATGCGCATAACCTGACGCCTAGCACAGCTCTAGAGGGTGTTAGGCGGAAGGAGGCCAAACAGAAACTGGAGGAGAGACATGTGCAGACCAGTCGTGACCCGTGGTCAACGAATGAGGCTGTGAGAGCTGCACAGTTGCAGACGAGGAGAGCTCAGGCTCAGCAGATGAGTCTGCAGGCTCTGGCTGATGAGGGTATGGCCAGGGGCGATGGGAAGTTTGTCGCCCAGTGTGTGAAGAATGTTGATGTCAGACAGATTGTGCCATATCTGTTATGGTTCAGGAATGTGAGTGAGGACACGTTCCATCTGGTGGTGGCCCAGGTGAAGCCTTTCGGGTGTCCGATGTATGTATATGCCCGGAGAGAGGACTTCAGACACCTGGATGAGAGAGGAGTGCTCGGTTTCTATATGGGACCGGGTGCTGGTCCTCACATGGATAGAGCTTACGTGAAGCGAGGGAATGGGGGAGCAGTGCGTATGTATAGGCATACGGCTTCTCCACCAGCTCTGCTGAGAGAGTTCGCGAAACGTTTCCACATGTCGGAGCAAGCTACGGTGGATCCGGTCATGTTGGAGAACTACGAGCTGGGAGAATTCGAGATCATGCCCGATGAGCATACTCGTGTAGTACCTGACGTTGGTTTCTTGCCCAACATGCAGAAATGGTTGAGATCAACTAGTGTTAGGGCAGTGCGACCACCAGCCAGTCGTGATCACATGATGCCAGAGAGGGGCAGAAATGTGGATTGGGCTGAGGGGGAGCATCCAGCGCTGGGGCACACACACTGGGAACCAGGCAGGCAGTTGCATCGGCGCTATGTGCCGGATGATGAGTTGCCTGAGGGTGAGCCGCCGTTTTCACCGCGTGTTTTAGGCTCTGAGCTGATAGCCAGGCATGAGCGGTGGCACACGCCTGAGATCAGTGAGGCAGTGGTGACAGCGCGTTGCGCTTACACGGCCGAGGACTGTGTGAACAGGGTACCACACTGGGAGTATGATGCGGTTCAGCAACCATCCGGTCCGCACAATGCTGAGATGCGACCGAGAGATGTGATCCCTACGCGGGATAGAGCAGTGCTGGATTTGAGTGGCTGCCGCATTGAGCCACAGGGTAGTGAGAATGATGAGTCTGAGGGGGAGGAACAGCCAGGGGCTGCCAGTGACTCGGCTGAGTCATTCTCAGGGGCATCTGAGCCCTCAGAATCTCGGTCTCGATCGCGCTCGCGTTCACCGCAGCGAGTCCAACGGTCGATGGGCAAGGCGCCGAGTGAGCCACCCCCACCTGCGAAATCTGATAGCCACGGGAAGTACAACCGAAGGCAAGGGTCAGCGGTGTCAGGACGTGCAGTACGCTGGGAGCATGATGAGCCACGGCATATGCCACAGCGTGTTGATAGTCAGGGGCAAGGCAAGCTACGGCATGTGCCTAGTGGAGTAGAGGCAGGCGGAGCTGGCTCAGGGGGAGAGTTAGCACCAAGTGCCGCAGGAGGCAGCGGAGAACATCTGGATCCACCACAAGAGGTGAGGGTTCGATGGGTTCCAAAACCTTTCAAATTGATTCGCAAAACCTTAAGACCTGCTGTCCATGCTGTGGGAGTGAATGAAAGTGAGAATGCTGCTGTTGAGCGCATTTCCCCGGATGATGCACGTGAGCATGATGATGCTGGGAGCTCCACAGTAGTCCATATGGAGAGTGACGTCGGTGACTGGGCGGATGGAGTGTTTGCTACGGCTGACAGTGTGACTCCTGATGCAGAAAAGACGACGGGGCAGGAGGTGATTCCGAGCAGTGGCAAGACTGCTAGCCGTAGTGAGTCCCGGCGTGCAGCTGCTGCGAGGAAGAAGGTCAAAGCTGTGCTGGACGATCCAACGGTGCAGCAAGCCATGAGAGGCTGCCATCGTGAGCAGTGGATCATAGCAATGCTTGATGAGTTGACCTCCTTAAGGGAACATGATGTGTTCGAGTTAGTCAGGTGCCCAGCAGGAGTGAAGCCTGTGACAGGCAAGTGGGTGCTTAAGATTAAGCGAGGAGCACAGGGTGAGATTGAGCGATTCAAGGCTAGATATGTAGCCAGGGGATTTACGCAAGTAGAAGGCGTAGATTTCTTTGAGACTTGGGCGCCTGTGGGTAGCTATGCTACTTTCAGGGCTCTGTTGTCTGTCTGTGCTGTAGAGGATCTGGAGACAAGACACATAGACATTAAATGTGCTTTCCTGAATGGTGTTCTGGAAGAGGAAGTGTATGTGGCACAACCTCCTGTACTGGATGATGGGTCTGGTATGGTGTGGCGCCTGAAAAAGGCGTTGTATGGTCTGAAGCAAGCTGCCAGGGAGTGGCATAAGGCGCTTGCAGAGCTCTTGTTGAGAATGGGCTTTGTGAGATCAGCCAGTGACCCCGCACTGTTTATTTGCAAAGTAGGACGATGTCTTATTTTCTTATGGGTCGATGATCTGTTGATCTTCGGTCGTAAGGAGCAGATGGACGATGCCATCAGCAGGATCCTTGAGGCATTTGAGGGTCGTGACCTGGGGGAGCTGGGATATGTGCTGGGTATGGAGGTCATACGTGATCGGTCTGCTCGCACTATCACCATCACACACAGAAAGAACATCAGGGACATGCTGGAAAGGTTCAGTATGAGTGAGTGCAGAAAGGCACCAACGCCGTTGGTACCAAAGCAGAAGGTGTTTAGTCTGAAGGATGATCCTAGCCAGGAGAAGGCTACTGTCGCAGAGCATAAGAGATTTATGCAAGCCGTAGGAAGCATCCAGTATGTGGCTGCTGTGTCGCGTCCTGATATTTCCTTTCCGGCTAATGTCTTGGCCAGGCATATGGCTGGGAGTGCGAAGTGTCATTGGGCTGCTGTCCAGCATGTACTGAGATACCTGCGAGGGACCATAGATCTTGGCTTGACTTTTAGTGGCTCCAATGAGGGAAGTGAGGTGTTGGAAGCATTTACGGATGCTGACTTCGCCAATGGTGCTTGCTTGAAGAGCGTGTCAGGAGTGATAGTCCGGATGCATGGGAACTGTGTGTTCTGGCGTTCGAAGAGGCAGACTATTGTGGCTGGTGATACAACTGAGGCAGAGCTCATTGCTATGAGTTCAGCAGCCAATGAGGGTGATGTGGGGGTAAGCAGTTGTGCACTGATCTTGGTTTGTCGGCTGTGAAGCCAACTCTGTGGGGTGACAACAAGAGTGCCAATTTGCTAGCAGTGAACCCCATCTCTAGTGACCGTTCCAAGCACATCAGGGTCAGGGACCTGAGGGTCCGCGAGTTCGTAGAACTCGATGAGTTAACTATCAGCTGGGTTAGCACGGTAGACATGCTAGCTGATATGTTTACGAAAGTGTTGGCGGGACCAGCACTGGCAAAATTTAGAGATAGACTACAGCTTGCGGTAGTACAAGCCTAGTCTAGGGGGAGTGTCGTGATCCAGCCATGCACAGGACCACGGTCACCATGCATGGAGTGGATGCACGGTGCTGATCCGGAGTGGCTATGGGACGCCATGCACCGATGGCTTACCATATGCACGAGCAATGCATGCTAGATTGTGTGCCGCAGACAATGATTCTGATCGTATCCGTATGAGACGTTTGGTTGAACGCTTATATAGGCTCTACTGATCAAAGTGTAATCACTCTTCTCTGCTAAGTCTCACGTGCTATATTCCAAAGACTGAGAGCGCACTGTCACAGCGGAGGCCTGTACACCAGCCAGGTATGTGACAGCGCGACCCCCTGCGCACAGCTACACAGTGCTCAGATCCCACAGTGCCTTTAGGGCTGCGGTCCACTGAATTACGACACTGCTTCCCCCGTAGTTTCAGCGTTACCCGGCAATGCAGCCTGCAAAGGACCTGCATTGGGATACCCGTAGGTCCCAACACGCTGTTCTTCCCCGTAGGTCACGAACTGGTCCTCCGCGGCCTGCTCGCGGCGCGCTGTGGTGGTGAGGACGAACTTCTTCTCCATCCTCAACGTCAGAGCCGATAGATCCTTGGCGAGATGCCATTGGAACTTCTCGGCGTGGTGGCATCCCGCAACACGACCATCGTATGTCGCGGGACACGTAGACCCGTAGGCCTCTCTCCGAGACCAGTACACCAACAGAATGCAGTCCAGCCGTAGCGTTATGCATCTGCGTACTCTAGTTTCTCTACGGACTCTACAGCTAAACGCTAGAGCGGTGTGAATCGCTCATCGGGACGCTCAGCCATAGCCGTAGACCCCTGGACTCTATCGCAAGCATACAAACATTGCTAGAATACCCACAATCATCACCGATACCATGTCGTAATTCAGTGGACCGTAGCCCTTAGGCACTGTGGGATCTGCGCACAGCTACAGCAGTGCCTAGATCCCACGATGCCCAAGGGCTTCGGTCCACTGAATTACGACAGTTGGAGGTTTTTCGGGGGTTAGGGCCCCTGTAGCTGGGGCTCCCGACTGAGCAGGTCCCGAGCCTCGCGTTGCACTGCTCCTCGATCACGAGAGCATACACAGCCGGGAGCCCCAAGCTGCCACGCACACGTGCAGAACCTTCTAGAAGGTTAGTCCCGAACAGCGCGGCTGCGGGGCGTTGCGGTGTAGCGGTTTCCCCCGAGGAGCCCCTAAATGGATTTCCAGGTGAGTCGACATAGCGAGGTCAGCATGCAGGTACCACTGACGGCGCGAGTGCAGGTAGGAAATGGATCGTATTACAGCATGTAATGCATGGGTTTCCTGAGGTCACGAACACGCCATGCCACACACACATGCATGCACTCGATCTGACCTGCGTGCACAGCTAGTACAGACACACACTGCCTGCACGCTGGTCTGTCGCATTTACATCCTGCACTCGAGCAGATGGCCACCATCTGACCTCTCACGGGTATGCACTGGCATTTCCGGTGATTTTCCCCACCCGCCAACTACCTGGGGCCAGGTAGTGTGCTTCCACCCGTGGGGCCCCTGTAGCTGGGGCTCCCGACTGAGCAGGTCCCGAGCCTCGCGTTGCACTGCTCCTCGATCACGAGAGCATACACAGCCGGGAGCCCCAAGCTGCCACGCACACGTGCAGAACCTTTTAGAAGGTTAGTCCCGAACAGCGCGGCTGCGGGGCGTTGCGGTGTAGCGGTTTCCCCCGAGGAGCCTCTGGTTCCACACCTGGATTTCCAGGTGAGTCGACATAGCGAGGTCAGCATGCAGGTACCACTGACGGCGTGAGTGTTACACGGAGATGAACGCATAGCCCGGCAGCGAGGGCAACGGAAGGAAAGTAGACGGCCAAAACCCCCGAAAGTAGACACCAGCAAAAAGCAATCACTCTCCCAGGCGAAAAAGCCACAACGAACCGACACAGCCGACACAACCACACCCACGCACCCACACGCACGCGCACTCCCGCACCCCTCCACTACGGCACCCGCGCCACAACCGCGCACAGCAACAACCACCACCGTACTACTGCCCACCCCAGCAAAACCAGCCACCACCGACCCCCCTACAGCAGCACCCCCACTCCATCCTGCCCCACTGGAGCATTCCATCACGGGCCCCCGCACATGAGAGCCCGGGGGCGCACGCCCCCCACAGTGCAAGGCGTACCAGCCCTCCCCCTCCGGCCGCCCGACAGGGGCCCCAGGGCGGGGCGCGAAGGGCACTAGCGGCGCCGCATCACTCCCCCCACGGTGGCTCGCGGGAAGGTTCGGCGGGCCAACACGACCAGACGCGGGGCCGGCCTGCGCTGCTGCAGCCGCGGCACCCGGTCCAGCAAGGCGGCCAGCGGCCGCCTATAGTACGTCCGACGGGACATCGTGGCCAGGCAACCACCGCCCTGCCCGCCAGCCGCATACGCAGCGGAGCCGCAGCGAGGACCTGGCGCGTCACACCACGGCACAGAGTGTGGAGAGTTCGCACATGGCATTCTGCAAGAAACGCTCGCCTGGACACGGCCCCCGAAGCCGCAGCAAAGTCAGCGATCTTATTCAGGAAGGCGAACGCACCCCGTGCCCACGCGGCCAAACGTCTCATGCGACAGGGACACGAAGCGACAATGCGCCTGTGCCGGAGCGGCCGTACTTGTCTCGCTTCCGGTCGTCCATCAGCTGGGCGGCAGCGCCTGGCGTGTTTGCCGCGGCGACGACCCGGGAGGGGGCCACCGGACAGGTCACGCACACATCGGCCACAACGGTGTCGCAGGGCAACATCACAAGCAGATCACCCCGTTCCGGGTCGCGCTGCGAGCGGGGGGTAGCGGCCGGGCGCAAGCCGCGGCCGCGCGGCCCCGTCGACCCTCGGGCAGGTGTCGCGGCGGACTAGTGGCCACCGGGCCCACCTGTGGCAGGTGCTCACACCGCCACCGCGCACTCGCCGGCCGGGGCGGCCGCCTTCACGGCCACTGCGGCGGCGGCGGCAGCTGCCGCGCCGAGCTCTCGCGCGCCCTTGTAACCGACAGCCGCCTCGCCGGGGACGTCTACGTCCATGGCGCCTGCCGTGTCGGCCGCGGCAGCCTTGACCTCGGACGAGGCAACAACGGCTGAGATGGCAGCAGCGACGAGTGCAGCCGCGGCGGCTGGTCCCTCTGAGGTGCCGTCCGCCGTGGCGGCGTCGCCGAGCGGGGCAGCGTTGTCCGCCGGTCCGGAGGGGCGCAAGGGGGCAGGCGGGGAATGCGCCAGCGTCTGGGTGCCACATGGGGTGGAAGGCACGGCCGAGGCGCTGGGGGCCGGGGTGGGTGGAGTGAGCGCACCAGCGGCAGCACAGCTGGCAGGCTCACAGGAGGGGCCGGGCGGCTGTGCGGGCGGCCGTGCGCCCGGCACATCCGGGTACTGCGGGAGGCTCTTGATGTTGGGCTCAAGAGACGTGGAGATGCCCGCCCGCATGATGAAGCGGCGCCATGCCTGCGTGATCGCATCATGGCGGGCGACCACCGTGCGCCACACCGCATTGCACACCAGGGCATGCGAACCATCAGCAGGCGATGCCCGGCCGCACACGCAGTCGCCGTCCGCCTCCGGGCCGGTGAACAGTGACTCACCTAGGCGCAAGCGCACATTCACGCGGAACTCTGTGGCAGTCAGCTCAGTCGCACCGGGCCTGGCTTTCAGGAAAGCTGAGGCCATCGAGCCTGCGCAACTATGCAAGCGCGCCTTGCTGGTAAGGCTGTGTTCGCGTGTTGCTGACGACGGGCTGCGCGTCCCTTGATCCAGCGCTGCAAGCAGCGCAGCCGCCCGGGCGTCAGAGTCGGCCCGGCCGACTGCATTCTGCAGCCGTGACATGCGGATGGCAGACCCCCCGCCGCTCAGGCCCGCCCATGCCGCGGGCTCGGCGGGGCACTCAGACAGCCCCGGGATGCTTGGCCACTGCTGGCGCAACTCTTCGAGAGTGTGGCGCATGGCGACGCCCGCATCGCCACGGAACGGCAGGCCTCGATCCGTCCCTTCTGCGAGGGCTGCATGGGCGAGTGCAGCGGACGACAGGCGAGCAGCGTCGGCGATGGGTTGGGTGAACCTGCGTAGGCCCCATGCCGCCGTGGCGGTGGGGAAGCAGGGCTTGCAGGCACTGTGCATCCGTAAGGCTGGTCACATCCAGAATGTCGCCGAGGCCCTTCAGCAGCGCTGTCTCCACTTGGTGCAGCGGCTGCTCCAGAAACCGCCACTGCGTGCTGCGCAACAAATGGGATTCTCTATGCTGCAGGCAGTTGTGCATGACAAGCCATTTCACCTGAGGGGACAGTGGCAGTGCGGTCAGCTTCGCAATCTGCGCGCGAGTGGCTGCGCAGCGGCGGGAGACATGTGCTGTGACGAACTCATCGCTACCAGCGGGGTGCCGCACACCACGATGCCGTCCGGGGCGACGCGCGCACCGAGCAAGGCGGCGACATGCGCAGCTGTGTCCGTGTCCTCGCAGTAGACGCTAGTCTTCTGCGGCTGGCACGGGTGCCTACCCATGATCAGTGCTGCGCCGGCGGCGACATCTTGCGGCCGTCCTTGCAGGTACGTGTCATCGTGGCATGCCGTGACCAGCGCTCCGCCGCTGACCTCGCTCGCTGCTCGCAGAGTCGGCTGATACGTCAGATTGAAGAGGAACGGCCCCATCGTGTCGCCTGTCGCACGCCGGTCTCGCTCCACAGCACTTCATGTGCGCCGTCCGGGCGCCGCAGAAGCAGCGCCGGATGCTTGTTGGTATGACATCCGCCGAATGGCAAGAGACCCGGGGCGTGCTGTGCAACGGCTGGCCAGCATGGCGGTCCGATCGCACAGATTGAAGGCATTGCGGAGGTCCACTTGGACGGTCACAACATCGGGGTCATGAAAGTCAGGATACAGCGCATGGCCCTGGGATCTCAGCACCCCCAGAGATGCCGACACCGGCCTGCAGCGGGGCAAACAGGCTGGCTGCATCCGGCAGCGTCGCCAGCGCGCAGATGCCCGCCAGGCGCATCAGCGACTCACCGATTGCGAATGGGCCTGACGCCGCCTGCCGTCTTGGCGAGGGCGATCAGTCGGCTGGCTTGGAGGAGAGCCGTGTGGGGGGATGCTCCCCGACAGGAGGTCATTGACAAAATGGCGCAGCGCGGCGCGGATGCGTGGGTCATGTAGTGCCACGGCGCGGATGTGCTCGTTTGTCCACCCACTGGGCCTGCTGCCGTGCCCCGCGACAGGTTCAGCACGATCTGATGGAATTGTTCCTCCCCGATCACTGCGGCGGGAGGCGGGAGGTCAGCGGTGTGCGGCAGAACGGGCGGGGGGGCAGACGGGTGCAGCTCCCGCAACGCTGCTATAGTGGCCGCATCAACGGCTGCCAGCGGGCTGCTGTCCAGGCAGCGGGCCGCGCGCCCGTCATTGCCGTTGCGGCAGTGCCTATACATGCGCCCGGCCAGCTCATGGTCAGCCAGCAGCGCTGTCCGAGTGCGCTGGGGCTTCGCATCGGCGTCAGTATCAGCCGGCGCGGCAGCACGTCGGCGTTTATGGAGGTCACGGATGCGCGCCAGGACCCGCCGGCGCTGCCCGCTGCCGCCGCGGTTGTCCCCAAGCAGCTCGGTAGGGAGCATCAATAGCTCAGTGATGTGCTGCTGCTTGCTCGCATCATGCTCGCGCTTGACGGCATCGTGGATGGCCTCCAGGCAGTCGGCCGCGGGCCGCGGCAAAGACATTCAATGACCGACCTGGGGAGTTTCTTGAGGCACCCTGACGTCGCGGTATGGCGTAGCCCACGCCCGGAGAGGAAGCCTCCTCCACGGCTGGTGCGGTTTGCCCGCCGGCACCCCGGCGGAGTCCTGTTGCCGACGGTCCTGCCATGCGCTGTCCGGCGGGGCGCGGAGCCGAGTGCGCGGCCCGGATAGGCTTGACTTCGGCCAGGCCCGATGGCCGGCCGGCGGGCGGACGCGGCTGGGCGTTGAGGCTGGGCTGCGTGCCCTTCAGGGGCGACCATGGGCGTGGTTCCCTACGTGAGCAGGGCTGACTAGCGTGGCAGGACCGCAGGCCAGACCGTGGCTCCCGGTCCGGTGTTGGCCACGCACGCTGGCCGTTGCCGGCAGCGGTGTCATGCATGACATCTGGTGCCGCAGTGGGGGTCGCGGCGGTCGGGCTGGCAACTGCGCCGGCGTCATGCATGATAGCATCACATGGGGGCGGGGCAGGCGACGGCGGGACGTCACCTGGAGGTTGACGGCCGCCTGCCGACCCGCCGTTCCCGTGGTACTCGCCATTCACGGCCAGGAGGTGCTGCGCGAGGCGGCTGGCGGGCGGCAGGCTATGTGGCCGGACATTGCTTCCCCTCCCATCTGCAGCCGGTGCTGACGCAGGCCCCGAGGCGGCCTCGCGGGGTACCAGGCCGCAGCGCGTGACCGACTGCGAGCGGGGACGGGCTGTCGAGTGCGGAGTGACGGGCGCCGGTTGTGCCGGAGGCTGGGTGCGGCGGTGAGCAGGCTGTGCGGGGCCAAGGCTGCACTGTGCTGTGGGGTGCCCTGCAGTGCTATTGCTGCGCCGTTGGGGGTTCGACGGGCACCGTTTCTCGTGTGCGCCCAGGCCGAGCCGCGAGTACACTTTCGCACAGAAGTGACACGTGGCTCCGTTCAGCTGGGCGAGGTCTGCTGTCGAGAACGTGTGACCAGCGTGCTGCCTGCGGCAGTGCTGCAGTAGCTGCTGCGGCGACCCGAACAGAGTGCCGCAGCATGGGCACGGCTTGCGCGGAATCACAGCGGACGATTTGCTGATTCGATGCTGAGTGGGTTGGACCGCCGTCCAACGCTTGCGCGGATCCGGCGTGAGTGCAGGTAGGAAACATGGCATGTTGAGGCCATTGTAAAGATGAAAGGGAAGATGCTACAATGAAGTGGAGGCCTAAAGAGATCATGGGTTCAGAATCAACACAGTAGGAAGGGTATACGGTCTGCCCCAAATCCACCTGGGCACCCACGGAAGATCTGTGCCTGCTACGCGCATAATAGAGGCGCGCGCAAGCACACGATCGGCATATGCGATGCGAAGCGAAACTCGGCGCGCAGCAACCAGGGCTCCTTGCATGTCAGCGCTCAATGGATTTTCCGGCAACGCAGTGACATGTGCAGGCCCATTCGCGCAATAAGTGCCGGGACATGTATAGTGCACTGCACGCTACTTGCCCGCCGACTTATCTGTTGTGATAGGATATCGTCTGACAATGACGCGACCGCGTCTGTGATGTATACCACCTGCGCCACCATTATACTCGACTCATGGTCGCGTGCAGAAAAAGCAGCGCAATGGTTAAATCTAAGCTCTTGGAGTACATTGGGATATGGGCCTCGGGGATAGGTTCCACAGGTTGCAAACAATGAGCTGAGGCAGTCTGGGGACCAGGCCTGACGTGTTTTTGACACTAAGCTGATCANGGTCAACGAATGAGACTGTGAGACCCGCACAGTTGCAGACAATTGAGAGCTCAGGCTCACAGAATGAGTCTGCAGGCTCTGGCTGATGAGGGTATGGCCAGGGGCGATGGGGAGTTTGTCGCCCAGTGTGTGAAGAATGTGGATGTCAGGGCAGACCATACCGTATCTGTTATGGTTCAGGAATGTGAGTGAGGACACGTTCCTGTCGTGATCCAGCAATGCACAGGACTACGGTCACCATACATGGAGTGGATGCACGGTGCTGATCCGGAGTGGCTATGGGACGCCATGCACCGATGGCTTACCATATGCACGAGCAATGCATGCTAGATTGCGTGCCGCAGACAATGATTCTGATCGTATCCGTATGAGACGTTTGATTGAACGCTTATATAGGCTCTACTGATCAAAGTGTAATCACTCTTCTCTGCTAAGTCTCACGTGCTACATTCCAAAGGACCGAGAGCGCACTGTCACAGCGGAGACCTGTACACCAGCCAGGTTATGTGACAGCGCGACCCCCTGCGCACGGCTACGCCATGCTCAGATCCCACAGTGCCTTAGGGCTACGGTCTACTGAATTACGACATGGTATCGATGAAAGGTTGTGGGTATTCTAGCAATGTGTGTATGCTTGCGATACAGTCCAGGGGTCTACGGCTACGGCTGAGCGTCCCGATGAGCGATTCACACCGCTCTAGCGTTTAGCTGTAGAGTCCGTAGAGAGACTAGAGTACACAGATGCATAACGCTACGGCTCGACTGCATTCTGTCAGGGTACTGGTCTCGCAGAAAGGCCTACGGGTCTGCGTGTCCTGCGACGCACGATGGTCGTGTTGCGGGATGCCACCACGCCGAGAAGTTCCAGTGGCATCTCGCCAGGGATCTATTGGCTCTGACGGCGAGAATGGAGAAGAAGTTCGTCCTCGCCACCACACACGTTCCACAGCGCGCCGCGAGCAGGCCGCGGAGGACCAGTTCGTGACCTACGGGGAGGAACAGCGCGTTGGGACCTACGGGTATCCCAATGCAGGTCCTCTGCAGGCTGCATTGCCGGGAAATGCTGATCCTACGGGGGAAGCAGGAGCTCAGGCCGCGGCGCAAGGAGCACAGCCAGCACCTCTCGCAGCGCCAGCTGCGTGGGTAACCCAACAGATACCGCCTCCGATACCGCAGCCTTCGCAGGCTGCGATATCATCAGGAGTACCAGCTACGGCTGGATCTATTGACGTAGGCACGCTGGCGCAAGCGCTGTCGCTTGCCATGCCCAGGCCAGCACCAGGGAAATCTTTAGTAGAGAAGAACAGATTCCCGGTGTGGCACTATAAGACTGATCACTTCCGAATATTTAAGAAGGAGGTAGAGAGCTGGGCAAAGATGGTGGGTGAGAGTAGCCTGCTAGTCAATGATCCGCTTGCTCAGAACAGCAAGGCTCATGAGCAAGTCATGCACTGGTTGTTCACCACACTGCCAAAGGAGGATAGAGACTTCGTGGCAGACTGTAGTTTCGTCCATGAGGTCTGGTCGTTGCTACATGCTAAGTATATGCCATCAGTGGAAGTAGAAATACAGAAGCTGTATCACCAGCTCAGCAGTACCCAGCAGGCTGGCAAGCCGTTGGAAAAGCATGTGAATGAGGTGGTGGGCATAGTGAATCAGATGAGAGGACTGGGTGAGACTGTGTCTGATCAGTTGTACAGATCACGGTTGCTGGCAGTAGACAGAGAGTACAGCCTGTTGCAGCCCATGCTGCAGGCCATGCCAGTGCAGCAGATAGTGTCTACGCTGTTGACACATGCCCAGACAAACAGCAAGCAGGGTCCATCACGATTCCCACGGGACGATCGTGGTGGACAACAGCGCCATGGGGGACGTGGGTACCGAGGTGGACGCTACGGTGGTCGCCAAGGTTCACCCCCACAGGTAGCAGCTGTGGGAGCAGGGGCAGCAGAGGGAGCAGAAAAGAGAAAATGCTTCAACTGTGATAAGCCTGGACATGTGCAAAAGGATTGTCCATTGCTCTCCGCAGAGGTCAAACAATTCCTGCAGAAGCAAGCAGCTGCAGGGCGAGGCCGTGGCAGAGGCCGCGGTGGCCCTCAGGTAGCTGTAGTTGACCTAGATAAGCTGAGAGCTGACTGTGCTGATGGGCCGTCTCCCAACATGCCGTACACTTTCCTAATAGATATTGGCTCAGACATAAACATATGCTTTGACTATGATATGTTTTGCGAGATCAAGCCACCAGATATGCCGCAGTGTCAGCCCCTTGACCAGGGCAGGCTAGACATGTATGGTGTGGGCACGATCAGAGCTAATCTGGGAGAGTATGTGAGTGCGCAGGGCACTATCACACCAGTAGACATAGAGTTGACAAACGTTTACTGGGTGCCGGCCAGTCCCATCAACATCCTTTCAACAAAGGAGTTGAAAAAGTCTGAGATATACTTGCATACAGGCAAGCATGCAAAACGGGTAGTGATGCCTGGGTTTCATGACCAGAGCTATGGGTTCCACAGGAACTGTGAGCAGGGTGAGGATGAGGATGGAAAACCCACTCTGACATGGTACTGTGGGAAGGGCAGGCCGATACGGCAAATGCGGCCGGCAGATAGAGGAGCAGCCTGGACGAGTGCGAATAACTTGTTCCATAGGAATGGGAAATGGGTACGTGAGCAGCAGCAAGTTGCTGCAGTGACCAGTGGACCAAATGAACAAGGTTATTCCTTCCAGGTTGACCCATGATTCCTAGTGCATATCGCTTTTCATCATGCCGGCAATCGGGTACTCCAGTTGATGAGAGACAACCCACAACTGTATGACCTGAAGATGCTGAAACCTACGGGGGTAGCGCTTCAGTGTCATGGTTGCCACGTGGCTGAACAGAGAAGTGGCGATAGAGCACAGCACGGGGGCAAGGTGACTGAGAATGCCACCTATGCTGGAGAAGTGTTGCATGCTGACCTAGCAGGGCAGATCAACCCAGTAGGCCTAGGAATCGGGGGTATGAACTACATCCTGGTAGTGGTGGATGAGTACTCCCGGTACTCCCATGTGATTCCGCTGAAGTTCAAGAGTGGGGCTGCGGAAATGATATGCCTGCTGATTGAGCGAATCCGCACTCAGATCGTGTATGATAGAGAGGTTGGGGTGCGGAGGCTGCACACTGACCAGGGTGGTGAGTTCGGCTCTAACCAGCTGGCTCAGTACCTCGCGTGGCGTGGCATTGAGCACACGTACACTGCCACGTGCCAGCATGAGTCCAATGGAATGGTGGAGAGAAAGATCGGTGTGCTGAACAGGAGTGTGAGGGCAAGCCTGCTACAAGCGGCTGTGCCTGCATTTCTGTGGCCAGAGGCATATATTTGTGTGAACCATGCGCATAACCTGACGCCTAGCACAGCTCTAGAGGGTGTTAGGCGGAAGGAGGCCAAACAGAAATTGGAGGAGAGACATGTGCAGACCAGTCGTGAACCGTGGTCAACGAATGAGGCTGTGAGAGCTGCACAGCTGCAGACGAGGAGAGCTCAGGCTCAGCAGATGAGTCTGCAGGCTCTGGCTGATGAGGGTATGGCCAGGGGCGATGGGAAGTTTGTCGCCCAGTGTGTGAAAAATGTGGATGTCTGGCGGATTGTGCAATATCTGTTATGGTTCAGGAATGTGAGTGAGGACACGTTCCATCTGGTGGTGGCGCAGGTGAAGCCTTTCGGGTGTCCAATGTACGTGTATGCCCGGAGAGAGGACTTCAGACACCTGGACGAGAGAGGAGTGCTCGGTTTCTATATGGGACCGGGTGCTGGTCCTCACATGGATATAGCTTACGTGAAGCGAGGGAATGGGGGGGCAGTGCGTATGTATAGGCATACGGCTTCTCCACCAGCTCTGCTGAGAGAGTTCGCGAAACGTTTCCACATGTCGGAGCAAGCTACGGTGGATCCGGTCATGTTGGAGAACTACGAGCTGGGAGAATTCGAGATCATGCCCAATGAGCATACTCGTGTAGTACCTGACGTTGGTTTCTTGCCCAACATGCAGAAATGGTTGAGATCAACTAGTGTTAGGGCAGTGCGACCACCAGCCAGTCGTGATCACATGATGCCAGAGAGGGGCAGAAATGTGGATTGGGCTGAGGGGGAGCATCCAGCGCTGGGGCACAAACACTGGGAACCAGGCAGGCAGTTGCATCGGCGCTATGTGCCGGATGATGAGTTGCCTGTGGGTGAGCCGCCGTTTTCACCGCGTGTTTTAGGCTCTGAGCTGATAGCCAGGCATGAGCGGTGGCACACGCCTGAGATCAGTGAGGCAGTGGTGACAGCGCGTTGCGCTTACACGGCCGAGGACTTTGTGAACAGGGTACCACACTGGGAGTATGATGCGGCTCAGCAACCATCCGGTCCGCACAATGCTGAGACAAGACCGAGAGATGTGATTCCTACGCGGGATAGAGCAGTGCTGGATTTGAGTGGCTGTCGCATTGGGCCACAGGGTAGTGAGAACGATGAGTCTGAGGGGGAGGAACAGCCAGAAGCTGCCAGTGACTCGGCTGAGTCGTTCTCAGGGGCATCTGAGCCCTCAGAATCTCGGTCTCAATCGCGCTCGCGTTCACCGCGGCGAGTCCAACGGTCGATGGGCAAGGAGCCGAGTGAGCCAACCCCACCTGCGAAATCTGATAGCCACGGGAAGTACAACCGAAGGCAAGGGTCAGCGGTGTCAGGACGTGCAATACGCTGGGAGCATGATGAGCCACGGCATATGCCACAGCGTGTTGATAGTCAGGGGCAAGGCAAGCTACGGCATGTGCCTAGTGGAGCAGAGGCAGGCGGAGCTGGCTCAGGGGGAGAGTTAGCACCAAGTGCCGCAGGAGGCAGCGGAGAACATCTGGATCCACCACAAGAGGTGAGGGTTCGATGGGTTCTAAAACCTTTCAAGTTGATTCGCAGAACCTTAAGACCTGCTGTCCATGCTGTGGGAGTGAATGAAAGTGAGAATGCTGCTGTTGAGCGCATTTCCCCGGATGACGCACGTGAGCATGATGATGCTGGGAGCTCCACAGTAGTCCATATGGAGAGTGACGTCGGTGATCTGGCGGATGGAGTGTTTGCTACGGCTGACAGTGTGACTCCTGATGTAGAGAACACGACGGGGCAGGAGGTGATTCCGAGCAGTGGCAAGACTGCTAGCCGCAGTGAGTCCCGGCGTGCAGCTGCTGCGAGGAAGAAGGTCAAAGCTGTGCTGGACGATCCAACGGTGCAGCAAGCCATGAGTGGCTGCCATCGTGAGCAGTGGATCATAGCAATGCTTGATGAGTTGACCTCCTTAAGGGAACACAATGTGTTCGAGCTAGTCCGGTGCCCAGCAGGAGTGAAGCCTGTGACAGGCAAGTGGGTGCTTAAGATTAAGCGAGGAGCACAGGGTGAGATTGAGCGATTCAAGGCTAGATATGTAGCCAGGGGATTTACGCAAGTAGAAGGCGTAGATTTCTTCGAGACTTGGGCGCCTGTGGGTAGCTATGCTACTTTCAGGGCTCTGTTGTCTGTCTGTGCTGTGGAGGATCTGGAGACGAGACAGATAGACATTAAGTGTGCTTTCCTACATGGTGTTCTGGAGGAGGACGTGTATGTGGCACAACCTCCGGTACTGGACGATGGGTCTGGTATGGTGTGGCGCCTGAAAAAGGCATTGTATGGTCTGAAGCAAGCTGCCAGGGAGTGGCATAAGGCGCTTGCAGAGCTCTTGTTGAGTATGGGTTTTGTGAGATCAGCCAGTGACCCCGCACTGTTTATTTGCAAAGTAGGACGATGTCTTAATTTCTTATGGGCAGATGATCTGTTGATCTTCGGTAAGGAGCAGATGGATGATGCCATCAGCAGGATCCTTGAGGCATTTGAGGGTCGTGACCTGGGGGAGCTGGGATATGTGCTGGGTATGGAGGTCATACGTGATCGACCTGCTCGCACTATCACCATCACGCACAGAAAGAACAACAGGGACATGCTGGAAAGGTTCAGTATGAGTGAGTGCAGAAAGGCACCAACGCCGTTGGTACCAAAGCAGAAAGTGTTTAGTCTGAAGGATGATCCTAGCCAGGAGAAGGCTACTGTCGCAGAGCATAAGAGGTTTATGCAAGCCGTAGGAAGCATCCAGTATGTGGCTGCTGTGTCGCGTCCTGATACTTCCTTTCCGGCTAATGTCTTGGCCAGGCATATGGCTGGGAGTGCGAAGTGTCATTGGGCTGCTGTCCAGCATGTACTGAGATACCTGCGAGGGACCATAGATCTTGGCTTGACAGTTAGTGGCTCCAATGAGGGAAGTGCGGTGTTGGAAGCATTTACGGATGCTGACTTCGCCAATGGTGCATGCTTGAAGAGTGTGTCAGGAGTGATAGTCCGGATGCATGGGAACTGCGTGTTCTGGCGTTCGAAGAGACAGACTATTGTGGCTGGTGACACGACTGAGGCAGAGCTTATTGCGATGAGCTCAGCAGCCAATGAGGTGATGTGGGCTAAGCAGTTGTGCACTGATCTTGGGTTGTCGGCTGTGAAGCCAACGCTGTGGGGTGACAACAAGAGTGCCAACTTGCTAGCAGTGAACCCCATCTCTAGTGACCGCTCCAAGCACATCAGGGTCAGGGACCTGAGGGTCCGAGAGTTCGTAGAACTCGATGAGTTGACTATCAGCTGGGTTAGCACGGTAGACATGCTAGCTGATATGTTCACGAAGGTGTTGGCAGGACCAGCACTGACAAAGTTTAGAGATAGACTACAGCTTGCGGTAGTACAAGCCTAGTCTAGGGGGAGTGTCGTGATCCAGCCATGCACAGGACTACGATCACCATGGTTGTAGTGGATGCACGGTGCTGATCCGGAGTGGCTATGGGACGCCATGCACCGATGGCTTACCATATGCACGAGCAATGCATGCTAGATTGCGTGCCGCAGGCAATGATTCTGATCGTATCCGTATGAGACGTTTGATTGAACGCTTATATAGGCTACTGATCAAAGAGTAATCACTCTTCTCTGCTAAGTCTCACGTGCTACATTCCAAAGACTGAGAGCGCACTGTCACAGCGGAGACCTGTACACCAGCCAGGTATGTGACAGCGCGACCCCCTGCGCACGGCTACGCCATGCTCAGATCCCACAGTGCCTTAGGGCTACGGTCTACTGAATTACGACAGTTCCATCTGGTGGTGGCCCAAGTGAAGCCTTTCGGGTGTCCGATGTATGTGTATGCCCGGAGAGAGGATTTCAGGCACCTGGACGAGAGAGGAGTGCTCGGTTTCTATATGGGACCGGGTGCTGGTCATCATATGGACAGATGTGGTACAATAAGGTGTGTAAGCTATGTGCCAGACTGTCGTCTGGTCTACTCCACACTAGCTGCAACACGGGTCATTTGCCTGTATGGTCGAGAGCTTTCTACCTCTGCTACGCTAGCGTACGCATGCTCGGCACGCTGCGCTCGGCATCCGCTAGGCGGACACATACAGCACTGGTAGATTTTAATTTCTGGAATTAGCTGCTTCGCGAGAGTTGCGGCAGTTGGCGCGCGCTGTGACGCCTGCGCCTGCTTTGTACCAGCGGTACCGGCAGTCGCAGCGGCTTTGCTCCGCACACCTCCTCACCTCGCAGCGCTGCAGCGTAGACACTGTACATTAGGCATACCTATTTTTGCTCTCGGCCACGGGGCCTCGGCCTGGCCCTAGGCCTCGCACTTTCTGCGGGTGCGCGTGCACCAACCACTTCGCGCCAGCGCAGCGTAATCACGCCCGAAGGCCCCAGCCTCGCTCCCACAGCATAGCACTACAATGAACGAGGACCTGCATGTGCCTTGCCCCGCGTGCCCTCGCCGCTTCCGCGCCGCCGGCGATCTGCTTGCCCACTGCCGGGGCTGCCACCCGAAGTACAAGTTCACTGAGGACCAACAACGGGCATACAGCTGCTACCACTGCGAGGCATGCACGCTGCCCTTCTCGAGATACAACGATCCGGAGGGCCACAGGCATGCAGCAAATTGTCGCGGCGTACCAGCGGACTCCCACGCCCCCACTCCCGCCCGCACCCGGTACAACGGCCGCACGTGCACGCCCACCAACACTGGCCGTGGCCGCTGGCGCTCACGACAGCGGACACCGCCGCACATGAGGGCGCCACTGACGCGGGCCCAGCCCTCACACGTCAATGATGACCTGGCGGGACGACACACAGCCAGTTCGCAACCGCCGCAGGGAGGCTCCGGTTTGGTGTGCCGAACGCCCACCCCTGCGGCTGCGGCGGGCGCCGGCTCGACTGCGCCTCGGCCGCAAAGCCAGCCACCCGCCCGCACCGATTTGACCAAATCGTGCTGTCTGACATCGGTAGATGAGCACCACAGACTTGACGGCGGGCTGGCTGGTGGCCAACAACCCCCAGGTGACGTCCCGTCACCACTGTCCCCCGGAGCCACACTGCATGATAGCGAGGTGCACGATCAACGCACAGAGCCGCGCAGCGCCCGGCCGTCCGCAGGCGTTGCCACCTCACGTGCAGTCGTGCATTCACCTCGCCGTGTGGCCCATGCGTGTGACAACGGGACAGCTACCGCAGCACCTACGCCAGTCGTGGCTGCACACGCAGGGACCAACCATGGGACGTCCCCGACCGACGCGCCTGCCCCAATTTGCCGCGCGCCGGCTCGCCGCCATGCCACTCCCCCCCGACCCTCCCAAGCGCCCCGCCTCCCCCCCAGCCAGCGCGCTGTCCTCCCGGACGTCTCACGCACTGCCATTAGCGCTGGCCCACGGGTTGACTCCCACATGCGCGATCTGACGGAAGCAGACCTCGTCAGCGACACCCAGGTGGATCCAAAGCCAGCCTCAGACGCGCCGCCATCACTGGAGGCCCCCTACCCGGACGTGCGGATCCCTCAGGGTGTGCCGAACGAATGCAGATCCAGCTGAGCCGACGTTGTGGCCGCAGCGCTGGAACGTACCGCCGATGCGGCCGAGCGCGGTCACCGACCCAGTGTAGAGTCAGAGCTCAGGCTCCTACTCCTGCTGCCCAGCCTGGCCCTCGGCAACACTGGCGCAAGCAGGGGACGCGCCAGGCGAGTCAATGCCCGCGTGAGCGAGATCCGGAAGCGGACCAGGGAGCAGATGTTGCTTGACACCGCTGAACATAGCGACCCTGGCCGCACTCGCACGGAAGTTGTGGCGGACATCGCAATGGCAGGGCGCATGCACCGACATGCATGCAACGGCAATGTTGGCCGCGCTGCGCGTTGCTTGGACAGCAGCCCCATCGTTCCCATCGACCAGAACTCACTGCCACGCTTGCGAGCGCTGCACCCACCCGCGCCCCCTCCAAAGCGCGCAGCGCAGCCTACCCCAGCCGGCAGCCGCTCAGCGGAAGTCTCAGCGGCGCGGTTTGAGGCTATCCTGCGGAACCTGACACAGGGCTCAGTGGCCGGCCCCAGCGGATGGACATACGAGCACGTCCGCAGCGCCGGGCTGTATAACGAGCGCACGGGCGAGGCCATGCGCCGCTTCGTCAACCTCCTGCTGTCGGGCACCATCCCCCACTCCGACCTGCTGCTCGCCAGCCGCCTGATCGCCATCGCCAAACCGAACGGCGGCGTTCGCCCGATCGCTATCGGCGAAGCATTCATGCACCTCGCCGGTATCTGCGCACTGGCGTGCGTCCCAGAAGCGCCGGGCCTGCTTGCCCCGCACCAGATTGGGGTCGGTGTTCGCGGCGGCCCTGAGATTCTGAGCCACGCGCTGGCCCCGGACTTCTCAGATGCGGAGACGGTCACAGTGCAGCTCGATCTCGAGAACGCGTTCAACCTGATTGACCGCGAGACCATCATCGCGGAGATTGACGCGCAACTCCCCGCCCTGGCCGCATTCGCACGCATGGCGTATGGATCGCCATCGCCGCTGCTGGCACGTCACCAAGACGGGTCGAACGCGGTTTTGTGGAGTGCATCTGGCGTGAAGCAAGGCGACCCCATCGGCCCCCTCTACTTCGCCATCGCGTTCCGGCCGACGCTATTAGCGGCGCAAGAAGCGGCCCCTGACACGTTAGCCATCGCGTGCCACGATGACCTCACGGTGCAGGGCACGGTCGAGCAAGTGGTCGCCATGGGTCGAGTTGTGCAATCCCGTCACCAGTGCAACAAGCAGAAGACGCTCGTCCACTGCACCGATCCCGCCAAGGCCTCGCACGCAGCCGCCTGCCTAGGCGCCACGGTCGCCACTGACGGCATGGTCGCATGTGGCGCGCCACTGGGCACCCCTGCCTATGTGGAGGCGTATGTGCGCCGTAGATGCAAACGCACCGTCGAGCTCATGCAAAAGCTGGCAGGCCTCCCGCTGGCGGCCCAGACACGGTGGGCTGTCCTCTTCCAGTGCCTGCAACATCGCGAAGCACACCTGCTGCGCACTACCGACTGGGCCCACCTCGCACAGCCGCTCATGGGCGTCGAGAACGCCAGCATACACGCCATGTGCCGCATCATCGAAACGCAACAGCTCACCGACCTACAGCGTGAGCAGGCCTTGCTCCCTCATAGACATGGCGGCATGGGTCTGCGACACTACACAGCCGACGTTGCTGACGCCGCGCGCCTCGTGTCGGCAGCAGTTGCGCACGCGGTGCTCGCGGACGGCATCGACGGCGGCAAGCCGTTCCGCGGCGACGCCGCGGTCCAGCACCAGGCCCGCCTCGCACGCTTGCGGAAGGCATGGCCGGCCGTGCAGGGAATCTCAGACAGCCCGACCCCAGCCGACGCCTGGGCGTGTGACGCTGGCTCGAAGCTGCGCATGACGCAGCTCCAGAGCGCGCTCAGCCGGGCGGAGGCCGACGCGCGCTGGACCGCCACGCACGACTATCTCGAGACCCTGAAGCACGGTCCGAATCCCCAATCGGCGGAGACGGCGTGCGCTGATCTCGCTCGCCTCCTCAGCTGCTCTGGCTCGCTGGCCTCGGCGTTCCTCACTGCCTGCCCCGGCCCGGTGACGGGCCTGACCGACCATGAATTCCAGGTGGCCGTGCTGCTGCGGCTGGGTGAGCCGCTGCTACCCGTCCTGGAGTCGGATGAGGCCTGCCCCTGCGGCCGCGTGGCTGCGTCCGGTACACACAGTGTCATATGCGGACAGCTATGGGCAAGTTCAGTCCTAAAGCACGACCTCATCACCGTGGCTTGGAGGCGGGTGCTCATGCGCGCGTCGATCGCTTCATCGCTGGAGCCGCACGTTGGCAAGCTCCCCGGGGGCATACGCGTGCTCCCCCTCCGCGGCAGCTGGCAGTCGCCACCAGCCGCGCCGCCGGCGGACTTTACGCGCCCGCCGGCTGCGCCGTCTGCGAGTGCACCGGCCGCGCCGTGTCAGCAAGACCCGCCGCCGCCGCCGCCGCCGCCACCGCCGCAGTCACCGCCGCCGCCGCCGCCGCCACCGGACCCCCCAGCCGATGCCGCGCCGGTCCAGCCCCCACCCCATCTCTCGCAGGCCCTCCAGGCTTCGGACGTGCCCCACACCCCTCATGGCACCCAAGCCCCGGCTCCGGCCTCCCTTACCCTTACTGCCGCTACCGCCCCCCCGCCGCGGCCCACGCCCCGACGCGCGACGCGCCCCTCGCCCCTGACCGAGAGGCAGCGCCCCCTGCCGCACCCCCGCTGCCCCGATCGCAGCGGCCTCCGCAGCGCGGCGACCTCTTGGCATTCCTCACCACGCGCATGGCGCTGCTGGACGTGAAGGTGATGCACCCGCTTGCCAGGTCGCATGTGCGCGGTGCGTCACGTGAGGCTGGCGCGACCGCCGAGAAGGGCGCACGGCAAAAGCGCGACAAATATGGCGCCATCACAGGTGCCGCCCAGTTCATCCCGCTCGTGCATGAGACGTATGGCAGGGTTGGACGGGACGCGTACCGCTTCCTCCAGACGGTCGCGGAGGTTGCCGCGGGACACGGGGCGGTGTCAAAGCGTACTTTCCTTCTCAATGCCATGCGCGACCTGTCCACAACATTGTGCCGCGCGCTGGCGCGCCAAGCCCGCGCGGCCGCGCCCCTCCGTGCTAGACTGGTCGGACGGGCGCTGCTGCCGGGCCTTCCTGTCCCCACAGACGGCCTGCCGGCGCTGACAGGCCATCGCGCATAGGCTTCCGTCGCCCCCCCCCCCCCCCCCCCCCTCGCCCATCCCGCCCCGAGAGCCCCCCCCCTCCACCCATTTCACCCTGCAGCCCCCCCACCCCCCCCCCCCCCCGCACCCGATCCCTCCCTCTTCCCTACCTCCCTCTTCCCTCCTCCCAGCGCACGTCCGCCGTTTCTCCTCTGCGCCCCTCCCCGGACACCGCTCGGGCTGCCGGGCTGGCTGAGGCTATTGCTCCTGGGACCGGTGCCTCGCGGCCTCGGACATCGCCGTAGCGCGCGCTGTCGCGCCCGTGCAGACTGCTAGTGTCGCGCTGACGACCGCTTGTGGGCCCGGCGAGTGCTGGCTGTGTGTGTGGTGTGTGCGTGGCCTGCGTGGTACTGCGTGGTGTGTGCGTGTCTGCTTTCGCGCTGGCGTTAGTTCGTTCTGGCATTTGCTCGTGCGGCGCGTGGCCTTGGTGCTTGCGGTGGCCGGTCTGTCTGTTTGTTCGTTGCCTGGTCTGTTGCCTCGGCGCTGCTGAGTCCTAGATCTATCACTGTGTAACACACTAGCTGCAACTGTGCACTGGTCAACGCAGACATCTGTTAAGTCACGATGTCTGCATTGACCTTGCACAGCGCTTACATACCCTTCACCACCAGATCACTGTAGCATATTGCTCTATGTTGGATGTCCCTCACACAAGATCTGCCCCCGCTACACCGGCATTCAGATTCCACTCCCATGGCACCTATGCTCTGGTCCACACAGCATGTGCATCAAAAGCGACCATAATATGATGCACACGAGCAGCAACATGGTGCCTGCAGAGTCGCAGCATAACTACCTGCCACCACACAACAAGTGCATCACCATGAGATCCAGAGAAGGACTAATAACTGTACTGTCACAGTTGAGATGCCTCTAGACACAATGACCATGCATACGCAGCCCGGGCAATGCATGCATGACCCATGCACACAATCTAAGTGCATGTCCACCAAAACGCGGCATGATCATTCTTATTGACCTAGAATCACTCAGTCATCATTGGAAGGCTGCCCACGGACGGCTCGGGAGCAATACAGGTCATGTGTGACAACAAAGGTGTTGTATCGGTGTTGTCACGCATGTCTGGGGGGCGCGCAGTGTTCCCAGTTGTGGCCCACGTATATCAGTTCGCACACGAGGCGGGCCTAGTGCTCTCCTTCGTTCTTGCAGAATGCCATGTGCGAACTCTCCACCACTCTGTGCCGTGGTGTGACGCGCCAGGTCCTCGCTGCGGCTCCGCTGCGTATGCGGCTGGCGGGCAGGGCGGTGGTGCCTGGCCACGATGTCCCGTCGGACGTGCTATAGGCGGTCGCTGGCCGCCTTGCTGGACCGGGTGCCGCGGCTGCAGCAGCGCAGGCCGGCCCCGCGTCTGGTCGTGTTGGCCCGCCGAACCTTCCCGCGAGCCACCGTGGGGGGAGTGATGCGGCGCCGCTAGTGCCCTTCGCGCCCCGCCCCGAGGCCCCTGTCGGGCGGCCGGAGGGGGAGGGCTGGTACGCCTTGCACTGTGGGGGGCGTGCGCCCCCGGGCTCTCATGTGCGGGGGGCCCGTGATGGAATGCTCCAGTGGGGCAGGATGGAGTGGGGGTGCTGCTGTAGGGGGGTCGGTGGTGGCTGGTTTTGCTGGGGTGGGCAGTAGTGCGGTGGTGGTTGTTGCTGTGCGCGGTTGTGGCGCGGGTGCCGTAGTGGAGGGGTGCGGGAGTGCGCGTGCGTGTGGGTGCGTGGGTGTGGTTGTGTCGGCTGTGTCGGTTCGTTGTGGCTTTTTCGCCTGGGAGAGTGATTGCTTTTTGCTGGTGTCTACTTTCGGGGGTTTTGGCCGTCTACTTTCCTTCCGTTGCCCTCGCTGCCGGGCTATTGCGTTCATCTCCGTGTAACACTTAGATTGTGTGCATGGGTCATGCATGCATTGCCAAGGCTATGTATGCATGGCCATTGTGTCTAGAGGCATCTCAACTGTGACAGTACAGTTCTTAGTCCTTCTCTGGATCTCATGGTGATGCACTTGTTGTGTGGTGGCAGGTACTTATGCTGCGACTCTGCAGGCACCATGTTGCTGCACGTGTGCATCACATAATGGTCGCGACATGCTGTGTGGACCAGAGCATAGGTGCCATGGGAGTGGAATCTGAATGCCGGTGTATCGGGGGCAGATCTTGTGTAAAGGACATCCAACATAGAGCAATATGCTACAGTGATCTGCTGGTGAAGGGTATATAAGCGGTGTGCAAGGTCAATGCAGACATCGTGACTTAATAGATGTCTGCGTTGACCAATGCACAGGTGCAGCTAGTGTGGAGTAGACCAGCCAACAGGCTGGCACATAGCTGACACACCTTGTTGTATATATATACTATCGTAATTACACAAACGCCAGATGCACATCTCACTGTGTTGGTAGGCTGTCGAGCGACGTCTTCGACTGCATGGTCATCTCCCATGCATATGTCCGCGCCACGGCGTGCCACGAGTGGAGATTCTGACTGATACAGATGCTAATTTCTGTCAGTATTGATAGTCTCTTCGCCGGCTGAGCTCTACGCTGCTCAGTTGGCACTGCGGTGAAGGCTGCCCGCGTAGCAGCGCGCGCCTGCCAGCCTTCCGAGCGCGCAGCACGCGCCTGCCAGCCTTCCGAGCGCGCAGCACGCGCATAGCCCTCGCAAGTAGGTCTATATACTGCATACAAATAGGCGTTCGTAGTCTCGACGACAGGATCCCCAGCGCCTGAGCCTACTCCTTCTGTGGGTGCGCCAGCACCAGGTGCACAGCACCACTTTCTGGCTCGCGCGATCTGGCCATGGATCCGCGTAAGCGTTGGACGGCGGTCCAGCCCACTCAGCATCGAATCAGCAAATCGTCCGCTGTGATTCCGCGCAAGCCGTGCCCATGCTGCGGCACACTGTTCGGGTCGCCGCAGCAGCTGCTGCAGCACTGCCGCAGGCAGCACGCTGGTCACACGTTCTCGACAGCACACCTCGCCCAGCTGAACGGAGCCACGTGTCACTTCTGTGCGAAAGTGTACTCGCGGCTCGGCCTGGGCGCACACGACAAACGGTGCCCGTCGAACCCCCAACGGCGCAGCAATAGCACTGCAGGGCACCCCACAGCACAGTGCAGCCTTGGCCCCGCACAGCCTGCTCACCGCCGCACCCAGCCTCCGGCACAACCGGCGCCCGTCACTCCGCACTCGACAGCCCGTCCCCGCTCGCAGTCGGTCACGCGCTGCGGCCTGGTACCCCGCGAGGCCGCCTCGGGGCCTGCGTCAGCACCGGCTGCAGATGGGAGGGGAAGCAATGTCCGGCCACATAGCCTGCCGCCCGCCAGCCGCCTCGCGCAGCACCTCCTGGCCGTGAATGGCGAGTACCACGGGAACGGCGGGTCGGCAGGCGGCCGTCAACCTCCAGGTGACGTCCCGCCGTCGCCTGCCCCGCCCCCATGTGATGCTATCATGCATGACGCCGGCGCAGTTGCCAGCCCGACCGCCGCGACCCCCACTGCGGCACAAGATGTCATGCATGACACCGCTGCCGGCAACGGCCAGCGTGCGTGGCCAACACCGACCGAGTCCACCGGTCTGCCTGCGCCTTCCACGCTAGTCAGCCCTGCTCATGCAGGGAACCACGCCATGGTCGCCCCTGAAGGCACGCAGCCCAGCCTCAACGCCTAGCCGCGTCCGCCCGCGCCGCCATCAGGCCTGGCCGAGTCAAGCCTATCCGGCCTGCGCATCGGCTCCGCGCCCGCCGACAGCGTCATGCAGGACGTCGGCACAGACTCCGCCGGGGTGCCAGCGGCAACCGCACCAGCCATGG
Source organism: Ulva mutabilis (assembly GCA_900538255.1). Taxonomy (NCBI): domain Eukaryota; kingdom Viridiplantae; phylum Chlorophyta; class Ulvophyceae; order Ulvales; family Ulvaceae; genus Ulva; species Ulva mutabilis. The sequence goes on from UNSF01000092.1 coordinate 40,008, forward strand.
AGGAGGCTCCCTCTCCGGGCGTGGCTACGCCATACCGCGACGTCAGGGTGCCTCAAGAACTCCCCAGGTCGGTCACTGATGTCTTTGCCGCGGCCGCGGCCGACTGCCTGGAGGCCATCCACGATGCCGTCAAGCGCGAGCATGATGCGAGCAAGCAGCAGCACATCACTGAGCTATTGATGCTCCCTACCGAGCTGCTTGGGGACAACAGCGGCGGCAGCGGGCACCGGCGGCGGGTCCTGGCGCGCATCGGTGACCTCCATAAACGCCGACGTGCTGCCGCGCCGGCTGATACTGACGCCGATGCGAAGCCCCAGCGCACTCGGACAGCGCTGCTGGCTGACCATGAGCTGGCCGGGCGCATGTATAGGCACTGCCGCAACGGCAACGACGGGCGCGCGGCCCGCTGCCTGGACAGCAGCCCGCTGGCAGCCGTTGATGCGGCCACTATAACAGCGCTGCGGGAGCTGCACCCGTCTGCCCCCCCGCCCGTTCTGCCGCACACCGCTGACCTCCCGCCTCCCGCCGCAGTGATCGGGGAGGAACAATTCCATCAGATCGTGCTGAACCTGTCGCGGGGCACGGCAGCAGGGCCCAGTGGGTGGACAAACGAGCACATCCGCGCCGTGGCACTACATGACCCACGCATCCGCGCCGCGCTGCGCCATTTGTCAATGACCTCCTGTCGGGGAGCATCCCCCACACGGCTCTCCTTCAAGCCAGCCGACTGATCGCCCTCGCCAAGCCGGCAGGCGGCGTCAGGCCCATCGCAATCGGTGAGTCGCTGATGCGCCTGGCGGGCATCGGCGCGCTGGCGACGCTGCCGGATGCAGCCAGCCTGTTTGCCCCGCTGCAGGCCGTAGTCGGCATCTCTGGGGGTGCTGAGATCCCAGGCCATGCGCTGTATCCTGACTTTCATGACCCCGATGTTGTGACCGTCCAAGTGGACCTCCGCAATGCCTTCAATCTGTGCGATCGGATCGCCATGCTGGCAGCTGTTGCACAGCACGCCCCGGGTCTCTTGCCATTCGTGCGGATGCCATACCAACAGGCATCGGCGCTGCTTCTGCGGCGCCCGGACGGCGCACATGAAGTGATGTGGAGCGAGACCGGCGTGCGACAGGGCGACACGATGGGGCCGTTCCTCTTCAACCTGACGTACCAGCCGACTCTGCGAGCAGCGAGCGAGGTCAGCGGCGGAGCGCTGGTCACGGCATGCCACGATGACACGTACCTGCAAGGTCGGCCGCAAGATGTCGCCGCCGGCGCAGCACTGATCATGGGTAGGCATCCGTGCCAGCCGCAGAAGACTAGCGTCTACTGCGAGGACACGGACACAGCTGCGCATGTCGCCGCCTTGCTCGGTGCGCGCGTCGCCCCGGACGGCATCGTGGTGTGCGGCACCCCGCTGGGTAGCGATGAGTTCGTCACAGCACATGTCTCCTGCCGCTGCGCAGCCACTCGCGCGCAGATTGCGAAGCTGACCGCACTGCCACTGTCCCCTCAGGTGAAATGGCTTGTCATGCACAACTGCCTGCAGCATAGAGAATCCCATTTGTTGCGCAGCACGCAGTGGCGGTTTCTGGAGCAGCCGCTGCACCAGGTGGAGACAGCGCTGCTGAAGGGCCTCGGCGACATTCTGGATGTGACCAGCCTCACGGATGCACAGTGCCTGCAAGCCCTGCTTCCCCACCGCCACGGCGGCATGGGCCTACGCAGGTTCACCCAAACCATCGCCGACGCTGCTCGCCTGTCGTCCGCTGCACTCGCCCATGCAGCCCTCGCAGAAGGGACAGATCGAGGCCTGCCGTTCCGTGGCGATGCGGGCGTCGCCATGCGCCACACTCTCGAAGAGTTGCGCCAGCAGTGGCCAAGCATCCCGGGGCTGTCTGAGTGCCCGGCCGAGCCCGCGGAATGGGCGGGCCTGAGCGGCGGGGGGTCTGCCATCCGCATGTCACGGCTGCAGAATGCAGTCGGCTGGGCCGACTCTGACGCCCGGGCGGCTGCGCTGCTTGCAGCGCTGGATCAAGGGACGCGCAGCCCGTCGTCAGCAACACGCGAACAGAGCCTGACCAGCAAGGCGCGCTTGCATAGTTGCGCAGGCTCGATGGCCTCAGCTTTCCTGAAAGCCAGGCCCGGTGCGACTGAGCTGACTGCCACAGAGTTCCGCGTGAATGTGCGCATGCGCCTAGGTGAGTCACTGTTCACCGGCCCAGAGGCGGACGGCGACTGCGTGTGCGGCCAGGCATCGCCTGCTGATGGTTCGCATGCCCTGGTGTGCAATGCGGTGTGGCGCACGGTGGTCGCCCGCCGTGATGCGATCACGCAGGCATGGCGCCGCTTCATCATGCGGGCGGGCATCTCCACGTCTCTTGAGCCCAACATCAAGAGCCTCCCGCAGTACCCGGATGTGCCGGGCGCACGGCCGCCCGCACAGCCGCCCGGCCCCTCCTGTAAGCCTGCCAGCTGTGCTGCCGCTGGTGCGCTCACTCCACCCACCCCGGCCCCCAGCGCCTCGGCCGTGCCTTCCACCCCATGTGGCACCCAGACGCTGGCGCATTCCCCGCCTGCCCCCTTGCGCCCCTCCGGACCGGCGGACAACGCTGCCCCGCTCGGCGACGCCGCCACGGCGGACGGCACCTCAGAGGGACCAGCCGCCGCGGCTGCACTCGTTGCTGCTGCCATCTCAGCCGTTGTTGCCTCGTCCGAGGTCAAAGCTGCCGCGGCCGACACGGCAGGCGCCATGGACGTAGACGTCCCCGGCGAGGCGGCTGTCGGTTACAGTGGCGCGCGAGAGCTCGGCGCGGCAGCTGCCGCCGCCGCCGCCGTGGCCGTGAAGGCGGCCGCCCCGGCCGGCCAGTGCGCGGTGCGGTGTGAGCACCTGCCACAGGTGGGCCCGGTGGCCACTAGTCCGCCGCGACGCCTGCCCGAGGGTCGACGGGGCCGCGCGGCCGCGGCTTGCGCCCGGCCGCCACCCCCCCGCTCGCAGCACGACCCGGAACGGGGTGATCTGCTTGTGATGTTGCCCTGCGACACCGTTGTGGCCGATGTGTGCGTGACCTGTCCGGTGGGCCCCTCCCGGGTCGCCGCCGCGGCAAACACGCCAGGCGCTGCCGCCCAGCTGATGGACGACCGGAAGCGAGACAAGTACGGCCGCTCCGGCACAGGCGCATGTCGCTTCGTGTCCCTGTCGCATGAGACGTTTGGCAGTGTGGGCACGGGTGCGTTCGCCTTCCTGAATAAGATCGCTGACTTTGCTGCGGCTTCGGGGGCCGTGTTCAGGCGAGCGTTCTTGCAGAATGCCATATGCAAACTCTCCACCACTCTGTGCCGTGGTGTGACGCGCCAGGTCCTCGCTGCTGCTCCGCTGCGTATGCGGCTGGCGGGCAGGGCGGTGGTGCCTGGCCACGATGTCCCGTCGGACGTGCTATAGGCGGCCGCTGGCCGCCTTGCTGGACCGGGTGCCGCGGCTGCAGCAGCGCAGGCCGGCCCCGCGTCTGCTCGTGCTGGCCCGCCCTGCCTTCCCGCGAGCCACCGTGGGGGGAGTGATGCGGCGCCGCCAGTGCCCTTCGCGCCCCGCCCTGAGGCCCCTGTCGGGCGGCCGGAGGGGGAGGGCTGGTACGCCTTGCACTGTGGGGGGCGTGCGCCCCCGGGCTCTCATGTGCGGGGGGCCCGTGATGGAATGCTCCAGTGGGGCAGGATGGAGTGGGGGTGCTGCTGTTGGGTGGTCGGTGGTGGCTGGTTTTGCTAGGGTGGGCAGTAGTGTGGTGGTGGTTGTTGCTGTGTGCGGTTGTGGCGCGGGTGCCGTAGTGGAGGGGTGCGGGAGTGCGCGTGCGTGTGGGTGCGTGGGTGTGGTTGTGTCGGCTGTGTCGGTTCGTTGTGGCTTTTTCGCCTGGGAGAGTGATTGCTTTTTGCTGGTGTCTACGTTCGGGGGTTGGGGGTTTTGACCGTCTACTTTCCTTCTGTTGCCCTCGCTGCCGGGCTATTGCGATCATCTCCGTGTAACACACCTTGTATCACAGGAAGGTACTGACAATGCAGGTCACCCAGCAAGCGCCACACCTAGTGCAGGCAGGGCATGATCCACCAGATATTGATATGATGGCCAGCCACTGGGCTCAACACGTGAGCATGTACGTGGCAGCAGCATGGGATGGGCAATGCGTGGCACAAGATGCCATGGTGCATAGCTGGAAAATGGTCGGCCGGCCATGCACACAGCAAGCAGCAAAAACAGCCAACCATATTCCTATTCCCACCAGCGGGTATGCTGGTGGACGTGTTGCGGAAAATACAGGCTGATAGAACGTCGGCGTGGCTGGTGTGTACTCGCTACTTGAGAGACATTGATGAAAGATACATCATTAGTTGGCCAATACGAACAAGATTCAATCTGCAATGTCGTGAGGTGGGACACATTATGAAACCGACCGCACTTAACCCGGCACACCGGACAGAGAGACCTTGAAAACACCGTTACAGGTCATCTATTTGGCTTGGGAATGAGAGTGTAACCGGATTCGCGGGCCCGGGCTGGCTGCATCCTCTGTACCTCCAGTCCCAGCCAGAGCCAAACGACAGATCGACACAACGGACAAGCTACCGCAGATGGCGGCCTTGATCAGCATAGCGCTAGAAAGTACTCAGGCAAGCCATGCCCGTACGCTGCATGGTCAGCGCTGTGGGTTCGGGTGCCTCCTGGGCAGCCTACACATGTCCTCGCCGGCAACTATGCATAGTTTCCCCATGATCAACCCCGTAAGTCCGAACGTTATATCGCACACGGAGCCCAGCAGCCCGGGAGGACATGCGACCAGCCGGAGTATACGTACGCTGCGACACAAACACAGGCCCATTGGGCACCCGCTGAGTTTAGGCACGTTGTCACTGGAAGAGAGTCCGCAGACGGAGGATGGCGCATAGGGCAGCCTCAGCATTCGGGGTGATCTCTTGCGTGCGGGGTCTGGCAGTGTGCTTTGTTTTGCTGCGTGAAGGCACCACCAACAGTGAGCCTGCCACAACAGCACTCTGCGGGATTTCGCAGCGCCAAGCGCTCGCTACAGGCACTAGCGAGGCAGCTGACTGCCGCACGTGCATATCAGGCCAGTCGGCATACAAGGCAACCTGGCCACGCCGGCCACTGTTCCACATGTACAGAATGTGGGTCACATCACGCACCAGCGCATCAAGGGCAGCAGCATGATGAGCATGAGCAGCTTCCACTATCGCATGATCCATATTAAGGATAATAACACGCACACAGGACACAGCAATGGGCGCTGCACTCCGTGGCCGGTTCCCAACCTGCACTTGCTGTTGCTGATATACCCGTACAGCATTGCGAACCATCAAAGCGTCAACCGGGCTGCCTGTACCGCTCTGGTCGCACCAGGCTCGACCACGTCCACGTAACGCAAAGCAGCGTCCGAGAGCGCTTGTCCAGGAATGAAAGGTTGAACTGGCCACGCTACAATCGGCAGCGCGGCCGACAAGAGTGGGCAGTATATAGCTACGAAGGAATAGGCAAACGTGATCGGGGCAACATCGATCCCGGCCCTCGTCAACGTCGTTGTGGAAGTGTTGAGAGAAGCTGTCTAGTCTAGTGCTGAGTGGATAGTGCAAATGGCTAATGCATGACGTACCAGTCCATGCTAGTCGATGATCAGAGTTGCGATTCCGGTGATTCCGGGACGTTGAATGTATATAGTCTAGCTGTGGTTGGTGAGCATCATCGAGTGCTCACTGACTTCCCGGTTTCATGACAGGTGTGTTTGCTGGCTCACTGCATGTCAATGTCGCACCTCTGTGTACTTTCATCGATACCATGTCAAGAACCAGAAAAGCGCCCAACCCAAGGGGTTGTATAACTTCTGGACTGTAGGACGTTGTATATATATGTGTCACTAGACTCTTGAGCGCACAGTATGGCTCATGACAGGAAGTCCAACAGGAACAATGCAAAATGCTCAGTAGCGCGCTGATAGTTAGAAAGAGTACGAGGATGCCGACCATACCGCTGCTCATCAGCCACAAGACTCTTTCTTTCAAGGCTCAGGAAGTGCGCTCGCTGAGACACGGTCAACGTCATAGTGGGCTGAGGTTCAGGACCGAATCGGAGGTGGTTAAGGTGGCGCCTAGCATGTACCTGCATGAGTGTGGGCCTGTGGGCTAAACTGGCTACAAGGCAACACGGGGGAGATAAATGGGCATGAGAAATACACCGAGAGGCTCTATCAAGGACACAGGGCAGTGTTGCATCAAACAACGATGAGAGATGGATGCTTGGGGGGGAAGGGGCCAGACGAAGCTTCTACACGTGCCGCATTCCTAGCATATGTAATAAGCAAACTACCATCAATAGGCAATGGAACTTTGGAAACAATATCACCCAGTGAGACAGTGATTGCTTTTTGCTGGTGCCTGCTTTCGGGGGGTTTTGGCCGTCTACTTTCCTGCTGTTGCCCTTGTTGCCGGGGTATTGCGTTCATCTCCGTGTAACACCACCACACCCATGCATCCACACGCACATGCCCACTCCCGGACCCAGGGGCCCACCACCACAAACCCATGCCACAGCCGCACATAGCAACCACCAGCCACACTGCGTACTACCGCCCACCCCAGCAAAGCCGGCCACCACCGACCCTCCAACAGCAGCACCCCCACTACAGCCTGCCCCACTCGAGCACTCCATCATGGCCCCCGCCCATGAGAGCCCGGGAGTTCACGCCCCCTACAGTGCAGGGCGAACCAGCCCTCCCCCTCCCGCTGCCCGGCAGGGGCCTGAGGGTGACGCGCGAATGGCGCTGGCGGCGCCGCATCGCTCTCCCCGCGGCAGCCCACGGGAAGGCAGGGCGGGCCAGCACGACAAGACGCGGGGCCGACCTGCGCATGCGCCGCTGCAACCGCGGCACCCGGTCCATCAAGACGGCCAGCGGCCTACAGCACGTCCGCCACGACAGCGTGGCCAGGCACCACCACCCGGCCCGCCAGCCACATGCGCAGCGGAGCCGCAGCGAGGACCTGGCGCGTCACACCACCGCACAGAGAGTTGTGGATAGTTCGCACATGGCATGACGCAGATACAGCTGCAAGGAAGCCTGCCTGCTATGCAATGACTGCTAGCTCCAGCTGGATCCAGTCAACACTTCACGGACTTCCAGCCGGCCTCAGCTGACGTGCCATGACTCTGGCGGAATCGATCGAGCGTCAGGCTTGACTGAAGCATGCGCAAGTTGAGCCTGGATTCCCGCGGTCGGAGTCGACGCGTCGAGGTGCCTGCAGCTGTCAGGCGATCGCGAGGCTATGCTTCATACTTGCGAACGCGCATTGCCATGGCCACGCATGGCGCGCCAGAAATCCGTAATGTATTAAAGCGCGCTGCAACGGCGGGACGCAGTGGATAGAGCGACGGTGGTGGGACAATTCATGTGGATGGGCGGCCGTGGAGGGACAATCCCCCCGCAGCAGCAGCCGCAGCGGAATTTACTGCTACGCTGCTTCAAGAAGTCACTGAACAGTGCCCTGATTTACAGACCTGTGACCAATCAGAGTTTTGTTAGCGGTTTTCGGATCACAGGTGTCACAGGTGCCGGTGCTCCACGTAAATGTCGATACTGCTAGCTATAGTGGCTTGATCAGTCGACTCACACAATATTATACAACACGCTTTGTGACTTGCGTGCAAGTCATGAATGATCGCCAGTGACCCCGAGTGCCGTGTCGACGCTTCACGGCCGGCCACAATCGTGCAATGTTGCAAGCTTAAGGTTCCGCCGAATGCTCAGCAGCTCAGTCCAATATATCACGCCTATATATATGCCGCTTGTACGATGGATCGAAGCTAGCACTACATGTGCGCTGTCGCTATTAATGTTACATCATCAGTTACCCCTACACCGTGCGTACCGTGCGCACTCACAAGAGGCACTGTGTTGGTAGGCTGTCGAGCGACGTCTTCGTCTGCATGGTCACCTCCCATGTCCGCGCCACGGCGTGCCACGAGTGGAGATTCTGACTGCTTCAGATGCTAATTTCTGTCAGTATTGATAGTCTCTTCGCCGGCTGAGCTCTGCGCTGCTCAGTTGGCACTGCGGTGAAGGCTGCCCGCGTAGAAGCGCGCGCCTGCCAGCCTTCCGAGCGCGCAGCACGCGCATAGCCCTCGCAAGTAGGTCAATATACTGCATACAACTAGGCGTTCGTAGTCTCGACGACAGGATCCCCAGCGCCTGAGCCTACTCCTTCTGTGGGTGCGCCTGCACCAGGTGCACAGCACCACTTTCTGGCTTGCGCGATCTGGCCATGGATCCGCGCAAGCGTTGGACGGCGGTCCAACCCACTCAGCATCGAATCAGCAAATCGTCCGCTGTGATTCCGCGCAAGCCGTGCCCATGCTGCGGCACTCTGTTCGGGTCGCCGCAGCAGCTACTGCAGCACTGCCGCAGGCAGCACGCTGGTCACACGTTCTCGACAGCAGACCTCGCCCAGCTGAACGGAGCCACGTGTCACTTCTGTGCGAAAGTGTACTCGCGGCTCGGCCTGGGCGCACACGAGAAACGGTGCCCGTCGAACCCCCAACGGCGCAGCAATAGCACTGCAGGGCACCCCACAGCACAGTGCAGCCTTGGCCCCGCACAGCCTGCTCACCGCCGCACCCAGCCTCCGGCACAACCGGCGCCCGTCACTCCGCACTCGACAGCCCGTCCCCGCTCGCAGTCGGTCACGCGCTGCGGCCTGGTACCCCGCGAGGCCGCCTCGGGGCCTGCGTCAGCGCCGGCTGCAGATGGGAGGGGAAGCAATGTCCGGCCACATAGCCTGCCGCCCGCCAGCCGCCTCGCGCAGCACCTCCTGGCCGTGAATGGCGAGTACCACGGGAACGGCGGGTCGGCAGGCGGCCGTCAACCTCCAGGTGACGTCCCGCCGTCGCCTGCCCCGCCCCCATGTGATGCTATCATGCATGACGCCGGCGCAGTTGCCAGCCCGACCGCCGCGACCCCCACTGCGGCACCAGATGTCATGCATGACACCGCTGCCGGCAACGGCCAGCGTGCGTGGCCAACACCGACCGAGTCCACCGGTCTGCCTGCGCCTGCCACGCTAGTCAGCCCTGCTCACGTAGGGAACCACGCCATGGTCGCCCCTGAAGGCACGCAGCCCAGCCTCAACGCCCAGCCGCGTCCGCCCGCGCCGCCATCGGGCCTGGCCGAGTCAAGCCTATCCGGCCTGCGCATCGGCTCCGCGCCCGCCGACAGCGTCATGCAGGACGTCGGCACAGACTCCGCCGGGGTGCCGGCGGCAACCGCACCAGCCGTGGAGGAGGCTTCCTCTCCGGGCGTGGCTACGCCATACCGCGACGTCAGGGTGCCTCAAGAACTCCCTAGGTCGGTCACTGATGTCTTTGCCGCGGCCGCGGCCGACTGCCTGGAGGCCATCCACGATGCCGTCAAGCGCGAGCATGATGCGAGCAAGCAGCAGCACATCACTGAGCTATTGATGCTCCCTACCGAGCTGCTTGGGGACAACCGCGGCGGCAGCGGGCAGCGCCGGCGGGTCCTGGCGCGCATCCGTGACCTCCATAAACGCCGACGTGCTGCCGCGCCGGCTGATACTGACGCCGATGCGAAGCCCCAGCGCACTCGGACAGCGCTGCTGGCTGACCATGAGCTGGCCGGGCGCATGTATAGGCACTGCCGCAACGGCAATGACGGGCGCGCGGCCCGCTGCCTGGACAGCAGCCCGCTGGCAGCCGTTGATGCGGCCACTATAGCAGCGTTGCGGGAGCTGCACCCGTCTGCCCCCCCGCCCGTTCTGCCGCACACCGCTGACCTCCCGCCTCCCGCCGCAGTGATCGGGGAGGAACAATTCCATCAGATCGTGCTGAACCTGTCGCGGGGCACGGCAGCAGGGCCCAGTGGGTGGACAAACGAGCACATCCGCGCCGTGGCACTACATGACCCACGCATCCGCGCCGCGCTGCGCCATTTTGTCAATGACCTCCTGTCGGGGAGCATCCCCCACACGGCTCTCCTCCAAGCCAGCCGACTGATCGCCCTCGCCAAGACGGCAGGCGGCGTCAGGCCCATCGCAATCGGTGAGTCGCTGATGCGCCTGGCGGGCATCTGCGCGCTGGCGACGCTGCCGGATGCAGCCAGCCTGTTTGCCCCGCTGCAGGCCGGTGTCGGCATCTCTGGGGGTGCTGAGATCCCAGGCCATGCGCTGTATCCTGACTTTCATGACCCCGATGTTGTGACCGTCCAAGTGGACCTCCGCAATGCCTTCAATCTGTGCGATCGGACCGCCATGCTGGCAGCCGTTGCACAGCACGCCCCGGGTCTCTTGCCATTCGTGCGGATGTCATACCAACAGGCATCGGCGCTGCTTCTGCGGCGCCCGGACGGCGCACATGAAGTGCTGTGGAGCGAGACCGGCGTGCGACAGGGCGACACGATGGGGCCGTTCCTCTTCAATCTGACGTATCAGCCGACTCTGCGAGCAGCGAGCGAGGTCAGCGGCGGAGCGCTGGTCACGGCATGCCACGATGACACGTACCTGCAAGGACGGCCGCAAGATGTCGCCGCCGGCGCAGCACTGATCATGGGTAGGCACCCGTGCCAGCCGCAGAAGACTAGCGTCTACTGCGAGGACACGGACACAGCTGCGCATGTCGCCGCCTTGCTCGGTGCGCGCGTCGCCCCGGACGGCATCGTGGTGTGCGGCACCCCGCTGGGTAGCGATGAGTTCGTCACAGCACATGTCTCCCGCAGCTGCGCAGCCACTCGCGCGCAGATTGCGAAGCTGACCGCACTGCCACTGTCCCCTCAGGTGAAATGGCTTGTCATGCACAACTGCCTGCAGCATAGAGAATCCCATTTGTTGCGCAGCACGCAGTGGCGGTTTCTGGAGCAGCCGCTGCACCAAGTGGAGACAGCGCTGCTGAAGGGCCTCGGCGACATTCTGGATGTGACCAGCCTTACGGATGCACAGTGCCTGCAAGCCCTGCTTCCCCACCGCCACGGCGGCATGGGCCTACGCAGGTTCACCCAACCCATCGCCGACGCTGCTCGCCTGTCGTCCGCTGCACTCGCCCATGCAGCCCTCGCAGAAGGGACGGATCGAGGCCCTGCCGTTCCGTAGCGATGCGGGCGTCGCCATGCGCCACACTCTCGAAGAGTTGCGCCAGCAGTGGCCAAGCATCCCGGGGCTGTCTGAGTGCCCCGCCGAGCCCGCGGCATGGGCGGGCCTGAGCGGCGGGGGGTCTGCCATCCGCATGTCACGGCTGCAGAATGCAGTCGGCCGGGCCGACTCTGACGCCCGGGCGGCTGCGCTGCTTGCAGCGCTGGATCAAGGGACGCGCAGCCCGTCGTCAGCAACACGCGAACACAGCCTTACCAGCAAGGCGCGCTTGCATAGTTGCGCAGGCTCGATGGCCTCAGCTTTCCTGAAAGCCAGGCCCGGTGCGACTGAGCTGACTGCCACAGAGTTCCGCGTGAATGTGCGCTTGCGCCTAGGTGAGTCACTGTTCACCGGCCCAGAGGCGGACGGCGACTGCGTGTGCGGCCGGGCATCGCCTGCTGATGGTTCGCATGCCCTGGTGTGCAATGCGGTGTGGCGCACGGTGGTCGCCCGCCATGATGCGATCACGCAGGCATGGCGCCGCTTCATCATGCGGGCGGGCGTCTCCACGTCTCTTGAGCCCAACATCAAGAGCCTCCCGCAGTACCCGGATGTGCCGGGCGCACGGCCGCCCGCACAGCCGCCCGGCCCCTCCTGTGAGCCCTGCCAGCTGTGCTGCCGCTGGTGCGCTCACTCCACCCACCCCGGCCCCAGCGCCTCGGCCGTGCCTTCCACCCCATGTGGCACCCAGACGCTGGCGCATTCCCCGCCTGCCCCCTTGCGCCCCTCCGGACCGGCGGACAACGCTGCCCCCGCTCGGCGACGCCGCCACGGCGGACGGCACCTCAGAGGGACCAGCCGCCGCGGCTGCACTCGTCGCTGCTGCCATCTCAGCCGTTGTTGCCTCGTCCGAGGTCAAGGCTGCCGCGGCCGACACGGCAGGCGCCATGGACGTAGACGTCCCGGCGAGGCGGCTGTCGGTTACAAGGGCGCGCGAGAGCTCGGCGCGGCAGCTGCCGCCGCCGCCGCAGTGGCCGTGAAGGCGGCCGCCCCGGCCGGCGAGTGCGCGGTGCGGTGTGAGCACCTGCCACAGGTGGGCCCGGTGGCCACTAGTCCGCCGCGACGCCTGCCCGAGGGTCGACGGGGCCGCGCGGCCGCGGCTTGCGCCCGGCCGCTACCCCCCGCTCGCAGCGCGACCCGGAACGGGGTGATCTGCTTGTGATGTTGCCCTGCGACACCGTTGTGGCCGATGTGTGCGTGACCTGTCCGGTGGCCCCCTCCCGGGTCGTCGCCGCGGCAAACACGCCAGGCGCTGCCGCCCAGCTGATGGACGACCGGAAGCGAGACAAGTACGGCCGCTCCGGCACAGGCGCATGTCGCTTCGTGTCCCTGTCGCATGAGACGTTTGGCCGTGTGGGCACGGGTGCGTTCGCCTTCCTGAATAAGATCGCTGACTTTGCTGCGGCTTCGGGGGCCGTGTCCAGGCGAGCGTTCTTGCAGAATGCCATGTGCGAACTCTCCACCACTCTGTGCCGTGGTGTGACGCGCCAGGTCCTCGCTGCGGCTTCCGCTGCGTATGCGGCTGGCGGGCAGGGCGGTGGTGCCTGGCCACGATGTCCCGTCGGACGTGCTATAGGCGGTCGCTGGCCGCCTTGCTGGACCGGGTGCCGCGGCTGCAGCAGCGCAGGCCGGCCCCCGCGTCTGGTCGTGTTGGCCGCGCCGAACCTTCCCGCGAGCCACCGTGGGGGGAGTGATGCGGCGCCGCTAGTGCCTTCGCGCCCCGCCCCGAGGCCCCTGTCGGGCGGCCGGAGGGGGAGGGCTGGTACGCCTTGCACTGTGGGGGGCGTGCGCCCCGGGCTCTCATGTGCGGGGGGCCCGTGATGGAATGCTCCAGTGGGGCAGGATGGAGTGGGGGTGCTGCTGTAGGGGGGTCGGTGGTGGCTGGTTTTGCTGGGGTGGGCAGTAGTGCGGTGGTGGTTGTTGCTGTGCGCGGTTGTGGCGCGGGTGCCGTAGTGGAGGGGTGCGGGAGTGCGCGTGCGTGTGGGTGCGTGGGTGTGGTTGTGTCGGCTGTGTCGGTTCGTTGTGGCTTTTTCGCCCTGGGAGAGTGATTGCTTTTTGCTGGTGTCTACTTTCGGGGGTTTGGCCGTCTACTTTCCTTCCGTGCCCCTCAGCTGACCTGGGCTTCGCGTTTCCATCTCCGTGTAACCAACACGTGGCGTACCGTCGGCCGCACCGTGCGTACCGTCGGTCGCACGGTGCCGGTCGTGCCGGGTCAATGTGAACGTNTGGACGTAGACGTCCCCGGCGAGGCGGCTGTCGGTTACAGTGGCGCGCGAGAGCTCGGCGCGGCAGCTGCCGCCGCCGCCGCCGTGGCCGTGAAGGCGGCCGCCCCGGCCGGCCAGTGCGCGGTGCGGTGTGAGCACCTGCCACAGGTTGGCCCGGTGGCCACTAGTCCGCCGCGACGCCTGCCCGAGGGTCGACGGGCCGCGCGGCCGCGGCTTGCGCCCGGCCGCCACCCCCCCGCTCGCAGCACGACCCGGAACGGGGTGATCTGCTTGTGATGTTGCCCTGCGACACCGTTGTGGCCGATGTGTGCGTGACCTGTCCGGTGGGCCCCTCCCGGGTCGCCGCCGCGGCAAACACGCCAGGCGCTGCGCCAGCTGATGGACGACCGGAAGCGAGACAAGTACGGCCGCTCCGGCACAGGCGCATGCGCTTCGTGTCCCTGTCGCATGAGACGTTGCAGTGTGGGCACGGGTGCGTTCGCCTTCCTGAATAAGATCGCTGACTTGCTGCGGCTTCGGGGGCCGTGTTTCAGGCGAGCGTTCTTGCAGAATGCCATATGCAAACTCTCCACCACTCTGTGCCGTGGTGTGACGCGCCACAGGTCTCGCTGCTGCTCCGCTGCGTATGCGGCTGGCGGGCAGGGCGGTGGTGCCTGGCCACGATGTCCCGTCGGACGTGCTATGAGGCGGCCGCTGGGCCGCCTTGCTGGACGGGTGCCGCGGCTGCAGCAGCGCAGGGCCGAGCCCCGCGTCTGCTCGTGCTGGCCCGCCCTGCCTTCCGCGAGCCACCGTGGGGGGAGTGATGCGGCGCCGCCAGTGCCCTTCGCGCCCCGCCCTGAGGCCCCTGTCGGGCGGCCGGAGGGGGAGGGGCTGGTACGCCTTGCACTGTGGGGGGGCGTGCGCCCCCCGGGCTCTCATGTGCGGGGGGCCCGTGATGGAATGCTCCAGTGGGGGCAGGATGGGAGTGGGGTGCTGCTGTTGGGTGGTCGGGTGGTGGCTGGTTTTGCTAGGGTGGGCAGTAGTGTGGTGGTGGTTGTTGCTGTGTGCGGTTGTGGCGCGGTGCCGTAGTGGAGGGGTGCGGGAGTGCGCGTGCGTGTGGGTGCGTGGGTGTGGTTGTGTCGGCTGTGTCGGTTCGTTGTGGCTTTTTCGCCTGGGAGAGTGATTGGCTTTTTGCTGGTGTCTACGTTCGGGGGTTGGGGGTTGTTGACCGTCTACTTTCCTTCTGTTGCCCTCGCTGCCGGGCTATTGCGATCATCTCCGTGTAACACACCTTGTATCACAGGAAGGTACTGACAATGCAGGTCACCCAGCAAGCGCCACACCTAGTGGCAGGCAGGGCATGATCCACCAGATATTGATATGATGGCCAGCCACTGGCTCAACACGTGAGCATGTACGTGCAGCAGCATGGGATGGGCAATGCGTGCACAAGATGCCATGGTGCATAGCTGGAAAATGGTCGGCCGGCCATGCACACAGCAAGCAGCAAAAACAGCCAACCATATTCCTATTCCCACCAGCGGGTATGCTGGTGGACGTGTTGCGGAAAATACAGGCTGATAGAACGTCGGCGTGGCTGGTGTGTACTCGCTACTTGAGAGACATTGATGAAAGATACATCATTAGTTGGCCAATACGAACAAGATTCAATCTGCAATGTCGTGAGGTGGGACACATTATGAAACCGACCGCAACTTAACCCGGCACACCGGACAGAGAGACCTTGAAAACACCGTTACAGGTCATCTATTTGGCTTGGGAATGAGAGTGTAACCGGATTCGCGGGCCCGGGCTGGCTGCATCCTCTGTACCTCCAGTCCCAGCCAGAGCCAAACGACAGATCGACACAACGGACAAGCTACCGCAGATGGCGGCCTTGATCAGCATAGCGCTAGAAAGTACTCAGGCAAGCCATGCCCGTACGCTGCATGGTCAGCGCTGTGGGTTCGGGTGCCTCCTGGGCAGCCTACACATGTCCTCGCCGGCAACTATGCATAGTTTCCCCCATGATCAACCCCGTAAGTCCGAACGTTATATCGCACACGGAGCCCAGCAGCCCGGGAGGACATGCGACCAGCCGGAGTATACGTACGCTGCGACACAAACACAGGCCCATTGGGCACCCGCTGGTTTAGGCACGTTGTCACTGGAAGAGAGTCCGCAGACGGAGGATGGCGCATAGGGCAGCCTCAGCATTCGGGGTGATCTCTTGCGTGCGGGGTCTGGCAGTGTGCTTTGTTTTGCTGCGTGAAGGCACCACCAACAGTGAGCCTGCCACAACAGCACTCTGCGGGATTTCGCAGCGCCAAGCGCTCGCTACAGGCACTAGCGAGGCAGCTGACTGCCGCACGTGCATATCAGGCCAGTCGGCATACAAGGCAACCTGGCCACGCCGGCCACTGTTCCACATGTACAGAATGTGGGTCACATCACGCACCAGCGCATCAAGGGCAGCAGCATGATGAGCATGAGCAGCTTCCACTATCGCATGATCCATATTAAGGATAATAACACGCACACAGGACACAGCAATGGGCGCTGCACTCCGTGGCCGGTTCCCAACCTGCACTTGCTGTTGCTGATATACCCGTACAGCATTGCGAACCATCAAAGCGTCAACCGGGCTGCCTGTACCGCTCTGGTCGCACCAGGCTCGACCACGTCCACGTAACGCAAAGCAGCGTCCGAGAGCGCTTGTCCAGGAATGAAAGGTTGAACTGGCCACGCTACAATCGGCAGCGCGGCCGACAAGAGTGGCAGTATATAGCTACGAAGGAATAGGCAAACGTGATCGGGGCAACATCGATCCCGGCCCTCGTCAACGTCGTTGTGGAAGTGTTGAGAGAAGCTGTCTAGTCTAGTGCTGAGTGGATAGTGCAAATGGCTAATGCATGACGTACCAGTCCATGCTAGTCGATGATCAGAGTTGCGATTCCGGTGATTCCGGGACGTTGAATGTATATAGTCTAGCTGTGGTTGGTGAGCATCATCGAGTGCTCACTGACTTCCCGGTTTCATGACAGGTGTGTTTGCTGGCTCACTGCATGTCAATGTCGCACCTCTGTGTACTTTCATCGATACCATGTCAAGAACCAGAAAAGCGCCCAACCCAAGGGGTTGTATAACTTCTGGACTGTAGGACGTTGTATATATATGTGTCACTAGACTCTTGAGCGCACAGTATGGCTCATGACAGGAAGTCCAACAGGAAACAATGCAAAATGCTCAGTAGCGCGCTGATAGTTAGAAAGAGTACGAGGATGCCGACCATACCGCTGCTCATCAGCCACAAGACTCTTTCTTTCAAGGCTCAGGAAGTGCGCTCGCTGAGACACGGTCAACGTCATAGTGGGCTGAGGTTCAGGACCGAATCGGAGGTGGTTAAGGTGGCGCCTAGCATGTACCTGCATGAGTGTGGGCCTGTGGGCTAAACTGGCTACAAGGCAACACGGGGGAGATAAATGGGCATGAGAAATACACCGAGAGGCTCTATCAAGGACACAGGGCAGTGTTGCATCAAACAACGATGAGAGATGGATGCTTGGGGGGGAAGGGGCCAGACGAAGCTTCTACACGTGCCGCATTCCTAGCATATGTAATAAGCAAACTACCATCAATAGGCAATGGAACTTTTGGAAACAATATCACCCAGTGAGACAGTGATTGCTTTTTGCTGGTGCCTGCTTTCGGGGGGTTTTGGCCGTCTACTTTCCTGCTGTTGCCCTTGTTGCCGGGGTATTGCGTTCATCTCCGTGTAACACCACCACACCCATGCATCCACACGCACATGCCCACTCCCGGACCCAGGGGCCCACCACCACAAACCCATGCCACAGCCGCACATAGCAACCACCAGCCACACTGCGTACTACCGCCCACCCCAGCAAAGCCGGCCACCACCGACCCTCCAACAGCAGCACCCCCACTACAGCCTGCCCCACTCGAGCACTCCATCATGGCCCCCGCCCATGAGAGCCCGGGAGTTCACGCCCCCTACAGTGCAGGGCGAACCAGCCCTCCCCCTCCCGCTGCCCGGCAGGGGCCTGAGGGTGACGCGCGAATGGCGCTGGCGGCGCCGCATCGCTCTCCCCGCGGCAGCCCACGGGAAGGCAGGGCGGGCCAGCACGACAAGACGCGGGGCCGACCTGCGCATGCGCCGCTGCAACCGCGGCACCCGGTCCATCAAGACGGCCAGCGGCCTACAGCACGTCCGCCACGACAGCGTGGCCAGGCACCACCACCCGGCCCGCCAGCCACATGCGCAGCGGAGCCGCAGCGAGGACCTGGCGCGTCACACCACCGCACAGAGAGTTGTGGATAGTTCGCACATGGCATGACGCAGATACAGCTGCAAGGAAGCCTGCCTGCTATGCAATGACTGCTAGCTCCAGCTGGATCCAGTCAACACTTCACGGACTTCCAGCCGGCCTCAGCTGACGTGCCATGACTCTGGCGGAATCGATCGAGCGTCAGGCTTGACTGAAGCATGCGCAAGTTGAGCCTGGATTCCCGCGGTCGGAGTCGACGCGTCGAGGTGCCTGCAGCTGTCAGGCGATCGCGAGGCTATGCTTCATACTTGCGAACGCGCATTGCCATGGCCACGCATGGCGCGCCAGAAATCCGTAATGTATTAAAGCGCGCTGCAACGGCGGGACGCAGTGGATAGAGCGACGGTGGTGGGACAATTCATGTGGATGGGCGGCCGTGGAGGGACAATCCCCCCGCAGCAGCAGCCGCAGCGGAATTTACTGCTACGCTGCTTCAAGAAGTCACTGAACAGTGCCCTGATTTACAGACCTGTGACCAATCAGAGTTTTGTTAGCGGTTTTCGGATCACAGGTGTCACAGGTGCCGGTGCTCCACGTAAATGTCGATACTGCTAGCTATAGTGGCTTGATCAGTCGACTCACACAATATTATACAACACGCTTTGTGACTTGCGTGCAAGTCATGAATGATCGCCAGTGACCCCGAGTGCCGTGTCGACGCTTCACGGCCGGCCACAATCGTGCAATGTTGCAAGCTTAAGGTTCCGCCGAATGCTCAGCAGCTCAGTCCAATATATCACGCCTATATATATGCCGCTTGTACGATGGATCGAAGCTAGCACTACATGTGCGCTGTCGCTATTAATGTTACATCATCAGTTACCCCTACACCGTGCGTACCGTGCGCACTCACAAGAGGCACTGTGTTGGTAGGCTGTCGAGCGACGTCTTCGTCTGCATGGTCACCTCCCATGTCCGCGCCACGGCGTGCCACGAGTGGAGATTCTGACTGCTTCAGATGCTAATTTCTGTCAGTATTGATAGTCTCTTCGCCGGCTGAGCTCTGCGCTGCTCAGTTGGCACTGCGGTGAAGGCTGCCCGCGTAGAAGCGCGCGCCTGCCAGCCTTCCGAGCGCGCAGCACGCGCATAGCCCTCGCAAGTAGGTCAATATACTGCATACAACTAGGCGTTCGTAGTCTCGACGACAGGATCCCCAGCGCCTGAGCCTACTCCTTCTGTGGGTGCGCCTGCACCAGGTGCACAGCACCACTTTCTGGCTTGCGCGATCTGGCCATGGATCCGCGCAAGCGTTGGACGGCGGTCCAACCCACTCAGCATCGAATCAGCAAATCGTCCGCTGTGATTCCGCGCAAGCCGTGCCCATGCTGCGGCACTCTGTTCGGGTCGCCGCAGCAGCTACTGCAGCACTGCCGCAGGCAGCACGCTGGTCACACGTTCTCGACAGCAGACCTCGCCCAGCTGAACGGAGCCACGTGTCACTTCTGTGCGAAAGTGTACTCGCGGCTCGGCCTGGGCGCACACGAGAAACGGTGCCCGTCGAACCCCCAACGGCGCAGCAATAGCACTGCAGGGCACCCCACAGCACAGTGCAGCCTTGGCCCCGCACAGCCTGCTCACCGCCGCACCCAGCCTCCGGCACAACCGGCGCCCGTCACTCCGCACTCGACAGCCCGTCCCCGCTCGCAGTCGGTCACGCGCTGCGGCCTGGTACCCCGCGAGGCCGCCTCGGGGCCTGCGTCAGCGCCGGCTGCAGATGGGAGGGGAAGCAATGTCCGGCCACATAGCCTGCCGCCCGCCAGCCGCCTCGCGCAGCACCTCCTGGCCGTGAATGGCGAGTACCACGGGAACGGCGGGTCGGCAGGCGGCCGTCAACCTCCAGGTGACGTCCCGCCGTCGCCTGCCCCGCCCCCATGTGATGCTATCATGCATGACGCCGGCGCAGTTGCCAGCCCGACCGCCGCGACCCCCACTGCGGCACCAGATGTCATGCATGACACCGCTGCCGGCAACGGCCAGCGTGCGTGGCCAACACCGACCGAGTCCACCGGTCTGCCTGCGCCTGCCACGCTAGTCAGCCCTGCTCACGTAGGGAACCACGCCATGGTCGCCCCTGAAGGCACGCAGCCCAGCCTCAACGCCCAGCCGCGTCCGCCCGCGCCGCCATCGGGCCTGGCCGAGTCAAGCCTATCCGGCCTGCGCATCGGCTCCGCGCCCGCCGACAGCGTCATGCAGGACGTCGGCACAGACTCCGCCGGGGTGCCGGCGGCAACCGCACCAGCCGTGGAGGAGGCTTCCTCTCCGGGCGTGGCTACGCCATACCGCGACGTCAGGGTGCCTCAAGAACTCCCTAGGTCGGTCACTGATGTCTTTGCCGCGGCCGCGGCCGACTGCCTGGAGGCCATCCACGATGCCGTCAAGCGCGAGCATGATGCGAGCAAGCAGCAGCACATCACTGAGCTATTGATGCTCCCTACCGAGCTGCTTGGGGACAACCGCGGCGGCAGCGGGCAGCGCCGGCGGGTCCTGGCGCGCATCCGTGACCTCCATAAACGCCGACGTGCTGCCGCGCCGGCTGATACTGACGCCGATGCGAAGCCCCAGCGCACTCGGACAGCGCTGCTGGCTGACCATGAGCTGGCCGGGCGCATGTATAGGCACTGCCGCAACGGCAATGACGGGCGCGCGGCCCGCTGCCTGGACAGCAGCCCGCTGGCAGCCGTTGATGCGGCCACTATAGCAGCGTTGCGGGAGCTGCACCCGTCTGCCCCCCCGCCCGTTCTGCCGCACACCGCTGACCTCCCGCCTCCCGCCGCAGTGATCGGGGAGGAACAATTCCATCAGATCGTGCTGAACCTGTCGCGGGGCACGGCAGCAGGGCCCAGTGGGTGGACAAACGAGCACATCCGCGCCGTGGCACTACATGACCCACGCATCCGCGCCGCGCTGCGCCATTTTGTCAATGACCTCCTGTCGGGGAGCATCCCCCACACGGCTCTCCTCCAAGCCAGCCGACTGATCGCCCTCGCCAAGACGGCAGGCGGCGTCAGGCCCATCGCAATCGGTGAGTCGCTGATGCGCCTGGCGGGCATCTGCGCGCTGGCGACGCTGCCGGATGCAGCCAGCCTGTTTGCCCCGCTGCAGGCCGGTGTCGGCATCTCTGGGGGTGCTGAGATCCCAGGCCATGCGCTGTATCCTGACTTTCATGACCCCGATGTTGTGACCGTCCAAGTGGACCTCCGCAATGCCTTCAATCTGTGCGATCGGACCGCCATGCTGGCAGCCGTTGCACAGCACGCCCCGGGTCTCTTGCCATTCGTGCGGATGTCATACCAACAGGCATCGGCGCTGCTTCTGCGGCGCCCGGACGGCGCACATGAAGTGCTGTGGAGCGAGACCGGCGTGCGACAGGGCGACACGATGGGGCCGTTCCTCTTCAATCTGACGTATCAGCCGACTCTGCGAGCAGCGAGCGAGGTCAGCGGCGGAGCGCTGGTCACGGCATGCCACGATGACACGTACCTGCAAGGACGGCCGCAAGATGTCGCCGCCGGCGCAGCACTGATCATGGGTAGGCACCCGTGCCAGCCGCAGAAGACTAGCGTCTACTGCGAGGACACGGACACAGCTGCGCATGTCGCCGCCTTGCTCGGTGCGCGCGTCGCCCCGGACGGCATCGTGGTGTGCGGCACCCCGCTGGGTAGCGATGAGTTCGTCACAGCACATGTCTCCCGCAGCTGCGCAGCCACTCGCGCGCAGATTGCGAAGCTGACCGCACTGCCACTGTCCCCTCAGGTGAAATGGCTTGTCATGCACAACTGCCTGCAGCATAGAGAATCCCATTTGTTGCGCAGCACGCAGTGGCGGTTTCTGGAGCAGCCGCTGCACCAAGTGGAGACAGCGCTGCTGAAGGGCCTCGGCGACATTCTGGATGTGACCAGCCTTACGGATGCACAGTGCCTGCAAGCCCTGCTTCCCCACCGCCACGGCGGCATGGGCCTACGCAGGTTCACCCAACCCATCGCCGACGCTGCTCGCCTGTCGTCCGCTGCACTCGCCCATGCAGCCCTCGCAGAAGGGACGGATCGAGGCCTGCCGTTCCGTAGCGATGCGGGCGTCGCCATGCGCCACACTCTCGAAGAGTTGCGCCAGCAGTGGCCAAGCATCCCGGGGCTGTCTGAGTGCCCCGCCGAGCCCGCGGCATGGGCGGGCCTGAGCGGCGGGGGGTCTGCCATCCGCATGTCACGGCTGCAGAATGCAGTCGGCCGGGCCGACTCTGACGCCCGGGCGGCTGCGCTGCTTGCAGCGCTGGATCAAGGGACGCGCAGCCCGTCGTCAGCAACACGCGAACACAGCCTTACCAGCAAGGCGCGCTTGCATAGTTGCGCAGGCTCGATGGCCTCAGCTTTCCTGAAAGCCAGGCCCGGTGCGACTGAGCTGACTGCCACAGAGTTCCGCGTGAATGTGCGCTTGCGCCTAGGTGAGTCACTGTTCACCGGCCCAGAGGCGGACGGCGACTGCGTGTGCGGCCGGGCATCGCCTGCTGATGGTTCGCATGCCCTGGTGTGCAATGCGGTGTGGCGCACGGTGGTCGCCCGCCATGATGCGATCACGCAGGCATGGCGCCGCTTCATCATGCGGGCGGGCGTCTCCACGTCTCTTGAGCCCAACATCAAGAGCCTCCCGCAGTACCCGGATGTGCCGGGCGCACGGCCGCCCGCACAGCCGCCCGGCCCCTCCTGTGAGCCTGCCAGCTGTGCTGCCGCTGGTGCGCTCACTCCACCCACCCCGGCCCCCAGCGCCTCGGCCGTGCCTTCCACCCCATGTGGCACCCAGACGCTGGCGCATTCCCCGCCTGCCCCCTTGCGCCCCTCCGGACCGGCGGACAACGCTGCCCCGCTCGGCGACGCCGCCACGGCGGACGGCACCTCAGAGGGACCAGCCGCCGCGGCTGCACTCGTCGCTGCTGCCATCTCAGCCGTTGTTGCCTCGTCCGAGGTCAAGGCTGCCGCGGCCGACACGGCAGGCGCCATGGACGTAGACGTCCCCGGCGAGGCGGCTGTCGGTTACAAGGGCGCGCGAGAGCTCGGCGCGGCAGCTGCCGCCGCCGCCGCAGTGGCCGTGAAGGCGGCCGCCCCGGCCGGCGAGTGCGCGGTGCGGTGTGAGCACCTGCCACAGGTGGGCCCGGTGGCCACTAGTCCGCCGCGACGCCTGCCCGAGGGTCGACGGGGCCGCGCGGCCGCGGCTTGCGCCCGGCCGCTACCCCCCGCTCGCAGCGCGACCCGGAACGGGGTGATCTGCTTGTGATGTTGCCCTGCGACACCGTTGTGGCCGATGTGTGCGTGACCTGTCCGGTGGCCCCCTCCCGGGTCGTCGCCGCGGCAAACACGCCAGGCGCTGCCGCCCAGCTGATGGACGACCGGAAGCGAGACAAGTACGGCCGCTCCGGCACAGGCGCATGTCGCTTCGTGTCCCTGTCGCATGAGACGTTTGGCCGTGTGGGCACGGGTGCGTTCGCCTTCCTGAATAAGATCGCTGACTTTGCTGCGGCTTCGGGGGCCGTGTCCAGGCGAGCGTTCTTGCAGAATGCCATGTGCGAACTCTCCACCACTCTGTGCCGTGGTGTGACGCGCCAGGTCCTCGCTGCGGCTCCGCTGCGTATGCGGCTGGCGGGCAGGGCGGTGGTGCCTGGCCACGATGTCCCGTCGGACGTGCTATAGGCGGTCGCTGGCCGCCTTGCTGGACCGGGTGCCGCGGCTGCAGCAGCGCAGGCCGGCCCCGCGTCTGGTCGTGTTGGCGCGCCGAACCTTCCCGCGAGCCACCGTGGGGGGAGTGATGCGGCGCCGCTAGTGCCCTTCGCGCCCCGCCCCGAGGCCCCTGTCGGGCGGCCGGAGGGGGAGGGCTGGTACGCCTTGCACTGTGGGGGGCGTGCGCCCCCGGGCTCTCATGTGCGGGGGGCCCGTGATGGAATGCTCCAGTGGGGCAGGATGGAGTGGGGGTGCTGCTGTAGGGGGGTCGGTGGTGGCTGGTTTTGCTGGGGTGGGCAGTAGTGCGGTGGTGGTTGTTGCTGTGCGCGGTTGTGGCGCGGGTGCCGTAGTGGAGGGGTGCGGGAGTGCGCGTGCGTGTGGGTGCGTGGGTGTGGTTGTGTCGGCTGTGTCGGTTCGTTGTGGCTTTTTCGCCTGGGAGAGTGATTGCTTTTTGCTGGTGTCTACTTTCGGGGGTTTTGGCCGTCTACTTTCCTTCCGTTGCCCTCGCTGCCGGGCTATTGCGTTCATCTCCGTGTAACACCGTGCGTACCGTCGGCGCACCGTGCGTACCGTCGGCGCACGGTGCCGGTCGTGCCGGTCAATGTTGAACGTTGCAACGCTTTGTCGTGGCCACGCGTCGTGTTACACGTACGCAGATCGATATCTGGAACAGAGATACGTTACAGATGTATGCTCCACAAGGTGGTAGAACACAGAGACACGATTCATGGCAATGCACCAAAAGTCAATCACCATGGCCCCAGCGCCGTACACAGACAGAAACACAGCAGCTTCTGTATTGCGCTAAAGTTCCCTCGACACATTCTCAAGATCACACGCTATTCACTAGTGCTGCTCACAGCACGGCTCACAACAAGATCGATATCTACGCAGGAGCCCAACAGCGCGCGCCACAGCAAGCAAGCAAGCAAGCAACGTTAGGTTGGCCAACTCCTAGCCACCGGCTGTGACGAAACTGGAAGTATATCCGTGTGACGCACTGGAAGTATCCGCAGGAGTATCTAGCTATAGGTATACGATATGCATAGAATGCTTCGGTGCAACCTTCTGGAACAGTCTCTGTGTGGCGGAGCTACACAGCAGCTGGTCTGTTGCCTGGTCTGTTGCCTCGGCGCTGCTGAGTCCTAGATCTATGACTGTGTAAGACAGCAGCTGGTCAGAAGTGGGGTAGCGCCTACGCGGCGCACGAGATTGGCCGCTATGGTCGCCATGGTGTGTATGCATATGGGGCTGACAGTTGATCAGACATGGATTGGTCGTACACGAAGCTGGAACAGTATATATAAGCCAGTGAGGCCTTCAATTGCAAGGGTACCCGCCGAGTCAGAAAGTAAAGTAAGTAAAGTTTCTGAGGACAAAGAACACATTACTGACCAAGCAAGTAAGTTGACAAGGTCATAGGAGGTCGAACGTCATACTGAGTTCGGCAAGGCCTGAGTAGCCGTCAGACCGGCCGGCAGCACGCAGCAGCATGCAAGGATGCATGAACACTAGACACATCGACATCGGGCATAACTGGCGGATGGGTGGAATATGTGGTTGCCTATAAGTTCATGACTCGAGGTTTGTACCTGGCCACGTGCGGCATACCCGAGGCGTACATGGAGGTGCCAGCGATATGCAGGCGTTTATGTCGATTGCCCAAGCAAATTCCCGGACCGGGTAGGCATATGCGAAGCATAGCCTGCGACGCAGGGATACGCTGCATCACCGCGGGACGCATAAAAGCATATTGTTACACGGACGCCTGATCGTCTCCCGACCGCTGTGGGGTGTCATGTCGCGATCGTGAACTGTACAGCAGTGGCTACAGGGGCCAGTAGTGCGCTGCGCCCAAGCCACTAGTACTGCTGCACCGGTACCCCTGCGGGAGCAGCCTGCAGCCCGTAATCTTCATAGTATGAGGAGCTCTTTTACAGAATCCCGAATGTGGTGGAGGTGGCCACCGGGTCGAGGACCTGGCGCCTA
This sequence comes from Ulva mutabilis, assembly GCA_900538255.1. NCBI lineage: Eukaryota > Viridiplantae > Chlorophyta > Ulvophyceae > Ulvales > Ulvaceae > Ulva > Ulva mutabilis. The sequence goes on from UNSF01000092.1 coordinate 65,427, forward strand.
TGGGAAACTTGTCACGGGGTGCATTATAAGGGTGTTACACGGAGATAAACGCAATAGCCCGGCAGCGAGGGCACCGGAAGGAAAGTAGACGGCCAAAACCCCCGAAAGTAGACACCAGCAAAAAGCAATCACTCTCCCAGGCGAAAAAGCCACAACGAACCGACACAGCCGACACAACCACACCCACGCATTATAATGGGTAGGTAGGCACCTGCCCTGCAGGGCAGAGCCCTGCACAATTTGATTCACCCGCCGAACGATGCGTTTTCAAAGTTCCATTGCCTACTGATGGTAGTTCGCTGATTAGATGTGCTAGGAATGCGGCACGTGTAGAAGCTTTGTCTGGCCCCTGGGTGGCGTCGCCGCAGCTGGCATCTGATAAACTTCCCAATACCCCTGTAGCCACCCCTCCGCTGGCTTGCAGCCTGCCACGGTGCCTGGCTGTTGTGATATTGTGTTAGCGAAACTACCATTCAGACACTCATCTCCTGCAGAATGCCATGTGCGAACTCTCCACCACTCTGTGCCGTACGCGTGGTGTGACGCGCCAGGTCCTCGCTGCGGCTCCGCTGCGTATGCGGCTGGCGGGCAGGGCGGTGGTGCCTGGCCACGATGTCCCGTCGGACGTGCTATAGGCGGCCGCTGGCCGCCTTGCTGGACCGGGTGCCGCGGTTGCAGCAGCGCAGGCCGGCCCCGCGTCTGGTCGTGTTGGCCCGCCCTGCCTTCCCGCGAGCCACCGTGGGGGGAGTGATGCGGCGCCGCTAGTGCCCTTCGCGCCCCGCCCTGAGGCCCCTGTCGGGCGGCCAGAGGGGGAGGGCTGGTACGCCTTGCACTGTGGGGGGCGTGCGCCCCCGGGCTTTCATGTGCGGGGGGCCCGTGATGGAATGCTCCAGTGGGGCAGGATGGAGTGGGGGTGCTGCTGTAGGGGGGTCGGTGGTGGCTGGTTTTGCTGGGGTGGGCAGTAGTGCGGTGGTGGTTGTTGCTGTGTGCGGTTGTGGCGCGGGTGCCGTAGTGGAGGGGTGCGGGAGTGCGCGTGCGTGTGGGTGCGTGGGTGTGGTTGTGTCGGCTGTGTCGGTTCGTTGTGGCTTTTTCGCCTGGGAGGGTGATTGCTTTTTGCTGGTGTCTACTTTCGGGGGTTTTGGCCGTCTACTTTCCTTCTGTTGCCCTCGCTGCCGGGCTATTGCGTTCATCTCCGTGTAACACTCATCTCCTGCAGGAGTTCTGGTGCTCCTCCCAACTTCCCTGCGCTGCCTACTGCTCCAGTAAACGCACAAGGTGAGGGCGGGGGGGCGCGTTTATATTCTTTCTTTAAAGATGTCAAAGCAGTGGAACAAAATCAAGATGACCAGGTCCTTCCTGGTCTGCTGCTTATGTTCCACCTCAGTTTGCCATGTGCCTTGTTGTCCCTGGCAATGTCAAACTGAATGAGTCGCGTTAATGCGTTAATTACTTCGATGCGACCTTGGACCAGTGAACCATCAGCAACACTTGGGAAATGGTTTGTCGGCTGTGTCCGTTCGTTGTGGCTTTTCACCTGAAAGATATGTACGCGTCACAGATGTATGGTCCACAAGGTGGTAGAACATACAGGTATGATTCATGGCAATGCATAAAAAACATTCACCATGGCCGAGTGCCCTGAGACAGTTGCTGCTTGTTGCTGTTGTCTGCGTTCGGGTTTTTTGACCGTCTGCTTTCCCGCTGTTGCCCTCGCTGCCGGGCTCTTGCTTTCATCTCCGTGTAACTGCTGTATCTGCGTCATGATCGTGCATACGGTCGTCATGCGCACGTGGACACGTTAAAGAATTGATGAGCCCGCGATCACATGTGAAGGAACAATTTCCGGCCGGCATGACGATTGCAACACCCGCCAACAATATTATTTATGGCGCCAGTTGCTGCGCATGCACGCACATTGATCCATTCTGCAAATGCGCATGCGGCCGCAGCGTCGTTAAAATCTGTCGCGATCGAACATATATTTTCAAAAAGCGCGTGAGATATTGAATAAACATCTCGAGATACACGTTGGATCACCGGGGCATCGATGTTGTCGTCAAACTTTGTGCGCTGCGCCATATGCGCCATATATATGCGAAAGGCTGCGGAAATGCTAATGGCATAACGCCTGGATCCGTCACAGCATATTAGTGTTCCACAGACCTGACAACGGTGACAGTTGGTACTGATCATTTACACAGTGCTACGTACCAAATCGCCGCATCGGAATTCGGTACGCTGCCACCACAAATGTCTACCATTGCAGTGCGTTGTTCGCTGTGCTTGCATTGATCACCTTGCCGAAGGATGTGCATCGCCTTGCTGAAGCTTGCTGAAGGATTTCTCCTTGCTGAACGCTGAGGTGTCAAGTTGCGTGTCACCGGTGGCGTCTGCTCCTTCAACGGGATAGTCAGGTGCTGTAGAACACATGTGCTGGTTTGCTAGCACAGCGATATGCGTTTGCACCGCTTGCTGTGTTCCTGGAGTGCTTTTGATGCCGCTGTGTACAAAGCATGACATCACGCATACGTGTATGCTCAGTCGCTGTAGGCCATTGCGCGTGTGACCGGCAAGCATGCTAGCAATTCATGTCGGGCCTGGACGTGCCGGTGGAGCAGTTCTGAGTGTGTTGTGAGCCGTGCTGTGAGCAGCACTAGTGAATAGCGTGTGAGAATGTGTCGAGGGAACTTTAGCACAATACAGAAGCTACTGTGTCTCTGTGTACGGCGCTTGGCAATGGTGATTGACGTACTTGCACATGGCCGTAGCGCGCGGCATGCGCCGCCACGTGTTACACGGAGATCAACAGCATGTTTTTGAATCCACGCTATGCATGCAGGGCACAGCCTCTTTGTGACATCTTGGCATGAAGGCTTTGTCCTCCTCCTCTGTCACCATGCTTTTCAAGTCTGCGCTGGCGCTGCTTGCACTGGCTGCCCCCAGCACTGCGCAGCCGAGTTCAGGTGATTCCTCCCACCAATTAAGTGTTTGTGCGACGTTGGCATGGAAGACTGCATTGTAAAGAGTTACCGCAGATCTCTTGGCTGCATGCAGTTACTTAGCCATGCAACAATATCAGCTGTCTACCCTGCTGGTGTAACTGCCTGTCTTGCTTACAGTGAGATAGAGGATAGCCTTAGCTGTGGTACTGGGCCTGTCAATGACAGTGTCAGTTGTGCCCGTTCTTTGCGCCTGTTGCTGCTTGTCACTGCCTGCGAGCAGGGTTTCGGTCCTTCTAAGCTTGCCTGCTGTTGTGGCTAGCTGCCGTCTTGCGTTGAGCGTTGATGCGTTGAGTCTGATGCGTTGAGTCTCCTGCGTTGAGTCTCCGTGTAACACAGTGGCACCTGTCATGTGCTGGCTGTCTGTTTGAGGGGCATGGCACATGCTATTAGTTGTGGCTCTTGTTATACCAAAGAAGTGTGCGAATCGGACCCCTTATGTCAGCCCTGGACTGCTTGACCTGCTCTGTGTGCCCTGGTGTCTCATGTGACATGTGTTTTTTTGTCGTTCAGTGACTGTGCGTGTGACACTCCTCTTGTATATGTAGGCACCTGCAAGGAGAATAAAAGGGATGATTGTCCCTCAAATGCTGAAGTCTGCTTCAACAATGGGGGCCAGACAGTGACCCTCGACCCGTCCGGCACATGGACCGTTGACATCTCGCAATGCTTCAAGGTATGCCTCGTATCGAGCCCAGCACTTGTATGCCTGCTTGGATTTCGCCGGCGAGGTATGCCAGCCATCTTGGAAAGCTCACCATAGCGCCTGTTGACTGCTTTATTGCCTCGGCGCTGCTAAGTCCTAGTTATATAACAGTGCAAAACACGTGTTTTGTACAAGGCTCAAGCCATAAGGTTTTGTTGTGTTTTGCACTTACATGCGTTGCGGCTTCCACTGTTTGCAAGCATTGATGGTCTCGACCTGACCGCTGCACGTGCAGAGCTCGGCGGTGTCGTTCATCACATGGAGCCCGGTCGACGAGAATGGCGAATGCACTGAATGTAATGGCAGGAAGGTTGAAGAGGTGGAGCCTGGCACGATGCTCTTTTCGGACGTTTTGACCACCTACTCCGCCGACAGCTGCACCGGGACGCCTTTCTGTGTGTATGTGCACGATGGATCACTCCAGAAGGGCAAGGGCGGGACCCCTCTCGGAGATGTGCCGGGGAGCTGCTTCTCCTCCACAAATCAGCTGTGTGCCATGTGCTCCTACATCGTCATGGTACGCATCCTGCCCCTGCCTGCTGCAGTTGGTGGCTCTGCGTGGCGTGGTAGTTCGCCTGTAAAGCACCCCCTGGCATAGATCACCTGCAAAGCACCCCCTTGCCTGGTTGGGTGTGCGAAAGCATGACGTTATGCAAGTTATACCAGTAGCTCATCTGATGCACTACCTCACAACTCAGCACCCGGGCGGACTCTGTCCGCCACGCCTGTCATCCCAGACACCTATGCACTAGTCATGTACAAGGTCGCCGTCTGAATGTACGTGCAGCCCATCCACAGGCGTAGCTGCAGGTCAAAATTCTGTATGTGTCTGAGCGAGTGGTACACATGGGCCTGTATCATCACGGCAATCTGAAATGGTTTGAGGTGGGTATATCGCATGTTACACGAATGCATCCCGGTTGGTGAGGGACTAGCCTGTGCAGTCTATGGCCCTGCTGTCCACACCTGCTTTCTTCCCTCCGCATCGCTACGGCCTGGAGTGTGATATACTTGCACTCGACACCTGTGTTGCAACGTGAGTCCTCTGGTGCCTGTGGAAGCTGGTATGTGTCGCCTCACACCGCATAACACACAGCATGAGCGCCGCAGTCGCTTACGGTCTCTGTCACTGACATATTTCGCTTCTGTGTTCCTCTTGGCGTCGGCTGTCAATGACAATGACGGCTACCGGTTCTTTGCAGCCAACACGTACGACAGGGTCGTGCAGTAACGGCGCATTTTGTGATGGCGTGCACGTTTGCAATGCCGCTGGAGAGTGTGTACCGGAAGGGACTGATCCATGTGCCGGAGCATCGCTGGGAGATGCCGACCCGTCCTGCAACCAGATCGCATGTGATGAGGCAAACGACCAGTGTATCGTGGAAGCCACCAACGATGGTGGCAGCTGCGGTGATGGCCTCTTCTGCAATGGCGCCGAGATCTGCACAGCGGGCATCTGTGCTGCGGCAGACACAGACCCATGCGATGACTACAGTGCCGTCACGGCCTGTTCCCAGCCCGCTTGTGATGAGACAAACGATAGGTGTTTCGTGGAGCCCATCAATGAGGGTGGCAGCTGCGCAGATGACTTGTTCTGCAATGGCGACGAGATCTGCACAGCGGGCGTCTGTGCTGCGGCAGATACGGACCCATGCGATGACTTCAGTCCCGTCACGGCCTGTTCCCGGCCGGCTTGTGATGAGACAAACATTGCGTGTATCGTGGAGCCCATCAATGAGGGTGGCGTCTGCACAGATGGCGTCTTCTGCAATGGGCCAGAGGTGTGCAGTGATGGAATGTGTGTTGCGGATGCAACAGCCGATGATGTCTGCGCCAGCACCGTGATGACCGCAGATGCAGGGTGCAGCGAAATTGTGTGTGACGAAGACACAGAAACGTGCAGAGTGCGTCCACAGCTGCTGCTGCTTCTGGTTTTGTATGGCTGTGGTCAAGGCTGCACTCCGCTGTCAATCCTATATGGTCTGATGCATGTGTCCTGTGCTACCTGACACAAATAAGGATGTAAGTTAAAAGTCACTGGCTAGCATGTTTTTTCCATGTCTCTAGCAGGGCAATGCAACCTGGTTGTGACCTTTGGCTTTCTACTATCTCTGACATTCTGCTTACCTTACGCTCAGTGTGCACTATGCTTGCGGTGCAGGAGATGATTTTGACGGACAGCATGTGTGACGACAATGACCCTTGCACCGTTAACGACGTCTGCACAGCTGCGGGCGAGTGCGTGGGAACAGATCTTTGCCCCAGCGACTGCCAGACATGCGATCCCACCGGGTTGACAGCTTCTTGTACCAATGTGCGATTCCACCACTGCGTATGCCATGGTCAATGTTGCCTGCTGCTTATGTGAGGCCCCATGGGCTTGGCCAAGGCCGAGCACATGCTCTCCACTGATCCCGTTGCTGCAGCAGCAGTCATGCAGTTGTTGCATGGTGTAGCAATACCGTCCCACGCTGCCCTGTGTACAATGGGCAATTCTCCTGCCCACCTTCCGTGCGGGACTTTTGCCCATGTATGCACGATTCATCTCATGCTCCCCTCACATATGCATCGGCCTGACATCAGTCCTGCTGGTCTGTGTTGATGGAGCTTACCGTCGGTGCAGGTGCATCCACACCAGCCGGTATCATGTGATTTTGTTAGACTTCCAGCCACACACTAGTCGTTGTGTCTCACTGACACATTGCCACATTGACACATTATATTTCCTCAATAAGTGATATACAATGAACTGTTAGTAGTGATGCTGCAAATGACTGTTAACGCCACGTGCACTACCTACAGCTGAAGTGGTCAAAATCACTTGGAATTTACATGATACACTCGTCCTGTGCATGAGGATGTATCTGAAACAGGTGCAGGAACTGTATATCGTGCATGCATGGAACCCAGCAAGTACAGATTTGGAGTGCAGGTGCCAGAGGCGACTCCTTGTGACAACCCACTGGCAATACCTGAGGCGTCGTGCGGCTGTGATGCTTCAGGGCAGTGCAGTGTTTGCTTTTCCCCTTGTGTGGGTGGCTGTGAAGAAGATCCCACCACTGCCTGCGTGGTGGAGGAATCCACGCCAAGCACGGGCACCAACTGCGGCAATAACTGCGACACCCTCTGTCGCTTCATCTGCGGCGGCCCAGTCGCAAATCCACAGTGCAGTGGTGCTGGAGAAGGGTGCACATGCCAGGGCGCACCTTCACCATTCATCGGCGAACCTGACATTGCGGTAGGGCCGTGTTGCACGTGCAGCTCATGCCCTACGCCGCCCTCCTGCAACTTAGAAGGAGGTTGTGGGTAAGAAGGTTGTGGGTAAGAAGGGTCATGACATGTTAACATTTAATCACCAAATCAACTCCAGTCTGGTGTGGTTTAGCTGCCCTATGCCTGAGCACAGGGCGTGGGAAGATGGGGAGGTATAGAGTCAATCAGCTAGGGTGAGGTTCCTGCGTGTGGTGCGTATCGTTAATGTGTTGTTGTGCTGGGGGTTTGTGTGCAATGTGGGTGGTGGATTGATTTAACATCAAGTGATTGTGCCTGTACTAACGCAGACTATGTTGGGCAGCATGTGTAATGCTGCCCACGTCATTATTGCATATGGGTTGTAACATGTGTAGCCTGTTCCTCGCCTGTAACTGTGTCTGCTGCTATTGATGCAACCCTGTACCATTGAATACGTGTACACAGAAATAGTGTCCATACACCGCACATGTATGGTCTGTAACATCGAGGGACTCCGATCCAGTGCACCAAGCGAACATACAACTAGATTCTAGACTCACATGCTACCCAGCAGATGCAAGCCGGCCAGGCGATCACCTGGCACAAACTGCGCACCCGTGCGCCGTGCTACCCTGGACATGGTCTTTCTGATCACAAACCCGTTTCCTTTCACTGTCGCCGCACTGAACTCCCGCAAGGGAGTTCTCAATCCAGCGAGCATTTGATCTCTTGTCGAACGGCCCAACCAACGACACTGCCAGCGTGTTGAGGTACTGCATGGCATGTGACCCTAGTCTGCCATATGTCTCGTGCACAACCGGCACCACCTTGTACGATCCCTGCACACTCTCTTTGTACTTGTTGAGTTTGAACTGTTCGCGTACGGCGGCCGCGTGCCCCTGTGCCCCCGATGCTTTCCCCACCACAGCCACCCCAGATGGGTGGATGAAGCTGACATCTAGTACATACACGTCCACGTCCAGACCATTTGCGACGATGACATTAGGATGTCCCCCCTACCGTCGTCCCTGTAGCGTCTGTCCCGGCTGCGCATCACAGGCTCAATTGATGTGGACACCCCTGCCGCTCTTACTCGACGGCGCCAAGCCGTAACGGCAATGTTGTGGCGCAACGTCCAGCAGTCGGCATTGTGTCGACATGTCATGGCATGATCTACGTCGCCGGGCTTCACCCGAGCATTGCAATCACATATCACTTCCCCATCTAACGGCGGCAGGGGGGAAAGTCCGCCCCTGAACCGCATCCCATGCACAAAATCCCCATCATTCAGAGTCAGCATGCGGTTGGTTGGGAGGGAATCCAGGAATAGTGAGGCAACCCGACAGGCGCAGCTGCGCATGCGTGCAAGGTCCTTTGCGCCACCAGGGGTGCTGCCCAGCTGTTGCAGCAGCGCGTCGTGCCGTGTCTGCAATACTGCCCTGGTCACTTTTCTGCTCACACCGAGAAGGCCAGTGACGATGAGACGTTGTCGAGCTCCTCCGGCCCCCAGTCTGCCTCCGGCGGCATTGCTGCACGCAGCGCTGTCCATTTTTCTCGTAGGCCTGTGGCAACGTCGCCTTCGGCGAATGGGCGGAAGTCGGGCGGGCCATCGCGCATGGCGTCATGCGCCAGCGCGGCGCTGGACAGATAGGCTGCATCTGCCTCGTGCTCCGTGACGTCCATGAGGCCAAATTCGCCGTGGCGCAGCGGTAGGCGGAGTTGCTCCTCGGCAACGGTGGGCATCTGCGGGTGGTGCATGATCTCCCGCGCCGCCGCCATTACCCTGTCTTGCAGCCGCTGCACCGCGTCTTTGACCGAGTCCCACGCGACGACACGGACTAGGTGGGTGAGGGCAAGCTGCACAGAGCCGCGGAGCAGCAGGAACTTGTCCTGGGCAGGCAGGGGGAGAGAGAGGAGGCGATCAATCTTCGCACATGCGGTTGTCTCGCGGCGGTTGCAGTAGTCCTTGACGTAGGGGGTGTGGCTGATGGGCGTGCCTGCGCAGGTGACGCCGTGTGGGCGCAGCGGCACGCCTGTGGCGTCGGCCAAATTCTGGGCCGCGTCGCGATCAATGATGGATGTGGCTGCACTCTTCGCACGGCCGATGCGGAGGCCGATCGGGTGGGCGTGTTCCTCCGGGGTGGTGAAGGCCTTGATGATGGGTGCGCCGGTGCCGCGGATGCTGCAGTCATCGGCATAGGCAAGGAGGGCTGTGTCAGGCGGGATCTGCGGTGGCTTGGGCGGCTTCGAGAGCCGGCTGCAGAGTCAGTGAGAAGAGGAGGCTGGCAAGGGGGTCGCCCTGTTTCACACCTCTGGTCGATGTGATCGGGGCTGTGCCTGGTGGGGCGCCTATGACGTGGTGCTGGGTTGGTGCTGTGTTGGCCCATATGGCGTATGGGAGGAGCTGTGGGGCGCGCTGGTGGACTGCGTCGAGCATGGACTGGGTGTGGACGGAGTTGTATGCGTTCTTGAAGTCCACCGACAGGATGACGGTGTCGAGATTCCCAACGGCGGCAGACGAGAGCGCATGGCCCATGGTCTGAGCGCCGCCGGAGATACCGACACCAACCTGCAGCGGGGCAAGGCTGGGGCCCACTTCGCTGCATGCTCTGAGTGTCGTGATCCAGCCATGCACAGGACTACGGTCACCATGCATGGAGTGGATGCACGGTGCTGATCCGGAGTGGCTATGGGACGCCATGCACCGATGGCTTACCATATGCACGAGCAATGCATGCTAGATTTCGTGCCGCAGACAATGATTCTGATCGTATCCGTATGAGACGTTTGGTTGAACGCTTATATAGGCTCTACTGATCAAAGTGTAATCACTCTTCTCTGCTAAGTCTCACGTGCTATATTCCAAAGACTGAGAGCGCACTGTCACAGCGGAGACCTGTACACCAGCCAGGTATGTGACAGCGCGACCCCCTGCGCACAGCTACGCAGTGCTCAGATCCCACAGTGCCTTAGGGCTACGGTCCACTGAATTATGACATGGTATCGGTGATGATTGTGGGCATTCTAGCAATGTGTGTATGCTTGCGATAGAGTCCAGGGGTCTACGGCTATGGCTGAACGTCCCGATGAGCGATTCACACCGCTCTAGCATTTAGCTGTAGAGTCCGTAGAGAGACTAGAGTACACAGATGCATAACGCTACGGCTGGACTGCATTCTGTTAGGGTACTGGTCTCGCAGAAAGGCCTACGGGTCTGCGTGTCCTGCGACGCACGATGGTCGTGTTGCAGGATGCCACCACGCCGAGAAGTTCCAATGGCATCTCGCCAGGGATCTATTGGCTCTGACGGCGAGGATGGAGAAGAAGGTCGTCCTCGCCACCACACACGTTCCACAGCGCGCCGCGAGCAGGCCGCGGAGGACCATTTCGTGACCTACGGGGAAGAACAGCGTGTTGGGACCCATGGGCATCCCAATACAGGTCCTTTGCAGGCTGCATTGCCGGGAAATGCTGATCCTACGGGGGAAGCAGGAGCTCAGGCCGCGGCGCAAGGAGCACAGCCAGCACCTCTCGCAGCGCCAGCTGCGTGGGTAACCCAACAGATACCGCCTCCGATACCGCAGCCTTCGCAGGCTGCGATATCATCAGGAGTACCAGCTACGGCTGGATCTATTGACGTAGGCACGCTGGCGCAAGCGCTGTCGCTTGCCATGCCCAGGCCAGCACCAGGGAAATCTTTAGTAGAGAAGAACAGATTCCCGGTGTGGCACTATAAGACTGATCACTTCCGAATATTTAAGAAGGAGGTAGAGAGCTGGGCAAAGATGGTGGGTGAGAGTAGCCTGCTAGTCAATGATCCGCTTGCTCAGAACAGCAAGGCTCATGAGCAAGTCATGCACTGGTTGTTCACCACACTGCCAAAGGAGGATAGAGACTTCGTGGCAGACTGTAGTTTCGTCCATGAGGTCTGGTCGTTGCTACATGCTAAGTATATGCCATCAGTGGAAGTAGAAATACAGAAGCTGTATCACCAGCTCAGCAGTACCCAGCAGGCTGGCAAGCCGTTGGAAAAGCATGTGAATGAGGTGGTGGGCATAGTGAATCAGATGAGAGGACTGGGTGAGACTGTGTCTGATCAGTTGTACAGATCACGGTTGCTGGCAGTAGACAGAGAGTACAGCCTGTTGCAGCCCATGCTGCAGGCCATGCCAGTGCAGCAGATAGTGTCTACGCTGTTGACACATGCCCAGACGAACAGCAAGCAGGGTCCATTGCGATTCCCACGGGACGATCGCGGTGGACAACAGCGCCATGGGGGACAGGGATACCGAGGTGGACGCTACGGTGGTCGCCAAGGTTCACCCCCACAGGTAGCAGCAGTGGGAGCAGGGGCAGCAGGGGGAGCAGAAAAGAGGAAATGCTTCAACTGTGATAAGCCTGGACATGTGCAAAAGGATTGTCCATTGCTCTCCGCAGAGGTCAAACAATTCCTGCAGAAGCAAGCAGCTGCAGGGCGAGGCCGTGGCAGAGGCCGCGGTGGCCCTCAGGTAGCTGTAGTTGACCTAGATAAGCTGAGAGCTGACTGTGCTGATGGGCCGTCTCCCAACATGCCGTACACTTTCCTAATAGATATTGGCTCAGACATAAACATATGCTTTGACTATGATATGTTTTGCGAGATCAAGCCACCAGATATGCCGCAGTGTCAGCCCCTTGACCAGGGCAGGCTAGACATGTATGGTGTGGGCACGATCAGAGCTAATCTGGGAGAGTATGTGAGTGCGCAGGGCACTATCACACCAGTAGACATAGAGTTGACAAACGTTTACTGGGTGCCGGCCAGTCCCATCAACATCCTTTCAACAAAGGAGTTGAAAAAGTCTGAGATATACTTGCATACAGGCAAGCATGCAAACCGGGTAGTGATGCCTGGGTTTCATGACCAGAGCTATGGGTTCCACAGGAACTGTGAGCAGGGTGAGGATGAGGATGGAAAACCCACTCTGACATGGTACTGTGGGAAGGGCAGGCCGATATGGCAAATGCGGCCGGCAGATAGAGGAGCAGCCTGGACGAGTGCGAATAACTTGTTCCATAGGAATGGGAAATGGGTACGTGAGCAGCAGCAGGTTGCTGCAGTGACCGGTGTACCGAATGAACAAGGATATTCCTTCCAGGTTGACCCATCATTCCTAGTGCATATCGCTTTTCATCATGCCGGCAATCGGGTACTCCAGTTGATGAGAGACAACCCACAACTGTATGACCTGAAGATGTTGAAACCTACGGGGGTAGCGCTTCAGTGTCATGGTTGCCACGTGGCTGAACAGAGAAGTGGCGATAGAGCACAGCACGGGGGCAAGGTGACTGAGAATGCCACCTATGCTGGAGAAGTGTTGCATGCTGATCTAGCAGGGCAGATCAAGCCAGTAGGAATCGGGGGTATGAACTACATCCTGGTAGTGGTGGATGAGTACTCCCGGTACTCCCATGTGATTCCGCTGAAGTCCAAGAGTGGGGCTGCGGAAATGATATGCCTGCTGATTGAGCGAATCCGCACTCAGATCGTGTATGATAGAGAGGTTGAAGTGCGGAGGCTGCACACTGACCAGGGTGGTGAGTTCAGCTCTAACCAGCTGGCTCAGTACCTCGCGTGGCGTGGCATTGAGCACACGTACACTGCCACGTGCCAGCATGAGTCCAACGGAATGGTGGAGAGAAAGATCGGTGTGCTGAACAGGAGTGTGAGGGCAAACCTGCTACAAGCGGCTGTGCCTGCATTTCTGTGGCCAGAGGCGTATATGTGTGTGAACCATGCGCATAACCTGACGCCTAGCACAGCTCTAGAGGGTGTTAGGCGGAAGGAGGCCAAACAGAAACTGGAGGAGAGACATGTGCAGTCCAGTCATGAACCGTGGTCAAGGAATGAGGCTGTGAGAGCTGCACAGCTGCAGACGAGGAGAGCTCAGGCTCAGCAGATGAGTCTGCAGGCTCTGGCTGATGAGGGTATGGCCAGGGGCGATGGGAAGTTTGTCGCCCAGTGTGTGAAAAATGTGGATGTCTGGCGGATTGTGCAATATCTGTTATGGTTCAGGAATGTGAGTGAGGACACGTTCCATCTGGTGGTGGCGCAGGTGAAGCCTTTCGGGTGTCCAATGTACGTGTATGCCCGAAGAGAGGACTTCAGACACCTGGATATGAGAGGAGTGCTCGGTTTCTATATGGGACCGGGTGCTGGTCCTCACATGGATAGAGCTTACGTGAAGCGAGGGAATGGGGGGGCAGTGCGTATGTATAGGCATACGGCTTCTCCACCAGCTCTGCTGAGAGAGTTCGCGAAACGTTTCCACATGTCGGAGCAAGCTACGGTGGATCCGGTCATGTTGGAGAACTACGAGCTGGGAGAATTCGAGATCATGCCCGATGAGCATACTCGTGTAGTACCTGATGTTGGTTTCTTGCCCAACATGCAAAAATGGTTGAGATCAACTAGTGTTAGGGCAGTGCGACTACCAGCCAGTCGTGATCACATGATGCCAGAGAGGGGCAGAAATGTGGATTGGGCTGAGGGGGAGCATCCTGCGCTGGGGCACACACACTGGGAACTAGGCAGGCAGTTGCATCGGCGCTATGTGCCGGATGATGAGTTGCCTGAGGGTGAGCCACCGTTTTCACCGCGTGTTTTAGGCTCTGAGCTGATAGCCAGACATGAGCGGTGGCACACGCCTGAGATCAGTGAGGCAGTGGTGACAGCGCGTTGCGCTTACACGGCCGAGGATTGTGTGAACAGGGTACCACACTGGGGGTATGATGCGGCTCAGCAACCATCCGGTCCGCACAATGCTGAGACAAGACCGAGAGATGTGATCCCTACGCGGGATAGAGCAGTGCTGGATTTGAGTGGCTGCCGCATTGAGCCACAGGGTAGTGAGAATGATGTGTCTGAGGGGGAGGAACAGCCAGAGGCTGCCAGTGACTCGGCTGAGTCATTCCCAGAGGCATCTGAGCCCTCAGAATCTCGGTCTCGATCGCGCTCGCGTTCACCGCAGCGAGTCCAACGGTCGATGGGCAAGGAGCCGAGTGAGCCACCCCCACCTGCGAAATCTGATAGCCACGGGAGGTACGACCGAAGGCACGGGTCAGCGGTGTCAGGACGTGCAGTACGCTGGGAGCATGATGAGCCACGGCATATGCCACAGCGTGTTGATAGTCAGGGGCAAGGCAAGCTACGGCGTGTGCCTAGTGGAGTAGAGGCAGGCGGAGCTGGCTCAGGGGGAGAGTTAGCACCAAGTGCCGCAGGAGGCAGCGGAGAACATCTGGATCCACCACAAGAGGTGAGGGTTCGATGGGTTCCAAAACCTTTCAAATTGATTTGCAGAACCTTCAGACCTGCTGTCCATGCTGTGGGAGTGAATGAAAGTGAGAATGCTGCTGTTGAGCGCATTTCCCCGGATGATGCACGTGAGCATGATGATGCTGGGAGCTCCACAGTAGTCCATATGGAGAGTGACGTCGGTGACCTAACGGATGGAGTGTTTGCTACGGCTGACAGTGTGACTGCTGATGCAGAAAAGACGACGGGGCAGGAGGTGATTCCGAGCAGTGGCACGACTGCTAGCCGCAGTGAGTCCCGGCGTGCAGCTGCTGCGAGGAAGAAGGTCAAAGCTGTGCTGGACGATCCAACGGTGCAGCAAGCCATGAAAGGCTGCCATCGTGAGCAGTGGATCACAGCAATGCTTGATGAGTTGACCTCCTTAAGGGAACACGATGTGTTCGAGCTAGTCCGGTGCCCAGCAGGAGTGAAGCCTGTGACAGGCAAGTGGGTGCTTAAGATCAAGCGAGGAGCACAGGGTGAAATTGAGCGTTTCAAGGCCAGATATGTAGCCAGGGGATTTACGCAAGTGGAGGGCGTAGATTTCTTTGAGACATGGGCACCTGTGGGCAGTTATGCTACCTTCAGGGCTCTGTTATCAGTCTGTGCAGTAGAGGATCTAGAGACTAGGCATATAGACATTAAATGTGCTTTCCTGAATGGTGTTCTGTAGGAGGAAGTGTATGTGGCACAACCTCCGGTACTGGATGATGGGTCTGGTATGGTGTGGCGCCTGAAAAAGGCGTTGTATGGTCTGAAGCAAGCTGCCAGGGAGTGGCACAAAGCGCTTGCAGAACTCTTGTTGAGTATGGGTTTTGTGAGATCAGCTAGTGACCCTGCACTGTTCATTTGCAAAGTAGGACGTTGTCTTATTCTTCTGTGGGTCGATGATCTGCTGATTTCAGCCACAGAGAGCAGATGGATGATGCCATCAGAAAGATCCTTGAGGCATCTGAGGGTCGTGACCTGGGGGAGCTGGGTTATGTGCTGGGCATGGAGGTCATACGTGATCGAGCTGCTCGCACTATCACCATCACACACAGAAAGAGCATCAGGGACATGCTAGAGAGATTTGGCATGAGTGAGTGCAGACAGGCGTCAACTCCGTTGGTACCAAAGCAGAAAATGTTTAGTCTGAAGGAAGATCCTAGCCAGACGAAGGCTACAGGCACAGAGCATAAGAGGTTTATGCAAGCCGTAGGAAGCATCCAGTATGTGGCAGTTGTGTCGCGTCCAGACATTGCGTTTCCGGCTAATGTCCTGGCCAGGCATATGGCTGAGAGTGCTAAATGTCATTGGAATGGTGTCCTTCACGTACTGAGATACCTGCGAGGGACCATAAACTTTGGCTTGACCTTTGGTGGCTCCAATGGGGAATGTGAGGTGTTGGAAGCATTTACGGATGCTGACTTCGCCAATGGTGCTTGCTTGAAGAGCGTGTCAGGAGTAGTAGTCCGGATGCATGGGAACTGTGTGTTCTGGCGTTCGAAGAGGCAGACTATTGTGGCTGGTGATACAACTGAGGCAGAGCTCATTGCTATGAGTTCAGCAGCCAATGAGGTGATGTGGGCTAAGCAGTTGTGCACTGATCTTGGTTTGTCGGCTGTGAAGCCAACGCTGTGGGGTGACAACAAGAGTGCCAACTTACTAGCAGTGAACCCCATCTCTAGTGACCGCTCCAAGCACATCAGGGTCAGGGACCTGAGGGTCCGAGAGTTTGTAGAACTCGATGAGTTGACTATCAGCTGGGTTAGCACGGTAGACATGCTAGCTGATATGTTTACGAAGGTGTTGGCAGGACCAGCACTGGCAAAGTTTAGAGATAGACTACAGCTTGCGGTAGTACATGCCTAGTCTAGGGGGAGTGTCGTGATACAGCCATGCACAGGACTACGGTCACCATGCATGGAGTGGATGCACGGTGCTGATCCGGAGTGGCTATGGGACGCCATGCACCGATGGCTTACCATATGCACGAGCAATGCATGCTAGATTGCGTGCCGCAGACAATGATTCTGATCGTATCCGTATGAGACGTTTGGTTGAACGCTTATATAGGCTCTACTGATCAAAGTGTAATCACTCTTCTCTGCTAAGTCTCACGTGCTATATTCCAAAGACTGAGAGCGCACTGTCACAGCGGAGACCTGTACACCAGCCAGGTATGTGACAGCGCGACCCCCTGCACACAGCTAAGCAGTGCTCAGATCCCACAGTGCCTTAGGGCTACGGTCCACTGAATTATGACACAAGACTCCTGCGGCCTCTGCCTGGACATCGTTGCCTGCATGTAGCACCAACTGGTCTGCACACATGTGTACACTTGAAGCCTAATCATGAGAGACAACCACAGTGCTGACGTAATTCAGTGGACCGCGGCCTAAGGCCTGTGGGATCCTGAGCATGTCGTCATGCGCAGGGGTTGGTACTGTCACATACCTTGCTGTCCTAGGTATCTGTCCGTGACAGTGCCTGTACCTTCAGTGGAGGATGAATGCACGTGAGACTTTGGACAGTTGAAGAGAGAGTGATTACACTACGATCTGCAGAGCCTATATAAGCGTTCAATCAACGTCTCATACGAATACGATCAGAATCAATGTCTGCTGGCACGCAATCTTGCATGCATTGCTTGTGCATATGGTCAGCCATCGGTGCATGGCTGCCCCATAGCCACTCCGGATCAGCACCGTGATTCCCCGCATACATGGTCACCGTAGTCCTGTGTATGCCACCATGCATGGTCACCGTAGTCCTGTGCATGGCTGGATCACGACAAGTGCGTGCTAAGCGTGTACGCGCGGAGGTCCCCACATGCAAGGTGGAGATAACATGCATTCCACAGTAGTAGTAGCAGCACAATTAAATGAACCTGTGCCATATAGAGTGTCCACGATGAATGGCAAGTTCTTGCACTCCACAGTCACCTTGTCCTTCGGCGCGGCACCCAATGTAAGGCTAGAAAGGCATTCAAACACTTTCCATACGTTCCCACGCTTGATGCAGGCGATGACTTGTTTCTGCAAGCGGTACCACGTGAGGCACACTGGCGATGATGTCTATGAAGAGAAGACAGCAAGGGCATCAATGTCGTCTGTTTGAGACATACGCAGGCAGAGAGGCGTTGAAGACTGGGTAGGGCTGTAGGAGGTACAAATGCCAGGATGGCATCAGCCCAACGGTTTCGCAACTCGGATGTTGTAATCGACGCCATTTTAGCTAAGCCATTGAGAGAAAGGCCCCCAGGGGCAAGGCGCATGCGTGCTGGGCCAATCTTATCTGCAGATTCCTGCAGGATCCTCTTCAGGCGGACCGCATTCGAGCGTTGGCACGACAGATTGTTAAAGTACTCCATTACATACGGCAGAGAGAGCATAGGCAAACAAGCATCCTCCTGTAAGTACAAATCTTGCATTTATCTTGCAATCATTCATCGTATGTCATCTACATGTCTGCCCGTCATGCGAAACAAGCATTCAAGCCGCGCGCACCCGGGTCCGCCGAAAACATTCGGGATGTGCCAAGTGGAGCCAAATCAGGAACTCAGCTATCTTCCCCATGTATGCCTGCTTGGTCTTGCTGCAAGTGTTCCTGACTGCATCCAGGGCGTTCTTGATTCGAGAACGAAGGTTGACCATTTGCGCCTCCGAGACATTGCGGCTGCATGAACAACGCACAACTTAGGTGCAAAATATATGCTGCGGTGTGCGAGGACCAAACGGGGAAATATGAGCAAGGCAATGTGCATTGCAAAGAGTAATCGTACTTAGTGAGCAACGCTTTGTCTAAGTGATCACGTGTGATTGTAATGCCGATCATGCCTGCAAACCAAATCAGCGTCTCATCTGTGTTACACAGTGATAGATCTAGGACTCAGCAGCGCCGAGGCAACAGACCGGGCAACAAGCAAAATCAGCGTCTCATCTGTGACAACATTCGTGTGCACACGTGAAGCAGCCGCTGCTGTGGATGACGGGTTCGCCTTGGCCGTTGCCTCCATGAGAGAGCGCGTGAGCGTGGGCTCACGCCACGTGTCTTCATCACCATCCTCGGCAGGCGTGTTCCTAGACTTCTTTTTCCCTCTAGCTTTCTTGTCTGCGGTAGCCGCGGCTCTGTCCTCAAGCTGCAGTAATAGGTCGCTAGCGATCTCCATGTCTTCCCCTTCTTGATCTTCGTCATCTCGGTCAGTCGGGTGCCACTGCGGAAGCTCCTGATCACCGTATCTGAAAGTACCGCGTGCCGCTGATGTTTCCTTGCTTGTTGGCCCATCCTCGCTACGTAGCCGGCTGAACTGCGCTTGCAAAGCATTCACATCTACAACAGTGCTGGGTTGGGCCGGCGCATCCACAGACGCTCTGCACAAGAGACCATTTGTATCAAGTGTGTAGGGACGTAGTACATGTTATCGTGCCTTCGTGCACACGTTTGGAATTGGCGCATCGCTCGAGCTGGCTCAGCGCACGGACGCGATGGCCATGCCTCTCCCTTACAGAGTCATCCGGGACCAAACTGGCTGACTTCCAGTAGATGTCATGTGCAAGGAGCAGATCATGTGGCCGGCCCAACCCCCAAAACCGGCAGCAAAACCGCGTCTGTGTGGCTTGTGCAAGTCCCAACTGCCTATTCCAATTCAGCTTGATGCATTTTGTGGTGCCCTGGAGGTCCAATTTAACACAAATCACTAGCTACCCATCCCCGCAGGACAGCAATGCTCCCCAAACGACCCCTGTCCACCTGCTCTCATGGTCTGCAACCTGCAGTGCCCGTGGCCTAGCCCAAAACTTCATGTGCTCCATCTGCCAATGGCTCCCTCCCTGAACTGCATTAGCTCCATGCTTGATCATTGCTGAGCAGTTGCGCCTCAGAAGCTGCAAACCTCCCTCTAATTCCATTTCTCGTGCATCATGACCCCCGAGTTCGCGCCTGGTTGACGCTTTTGTTCGCGGAAAGCTGCTTGGCACTCAGATTCACAATTCAGCAACATTCACCGGAACGGAATCACTAATCAATGCGATTCCACCGTACGTGGAGAGAATGATGACATGTTAGTCGACATGGGCAGTGGCGGCAATCATGGCGACGCGTCACGCACATGGCATGCGTGTTTCGAGCGTCCCGGATGTGGTCGCTAAGGGCTGAAGGCACGTTCAGTGAGCATCGATTCACGGAATGATGGCGCTCAAATCGCCATGAACTGATCATATATTACATATATATTGCCATAGGGGGTGTGGGATTTTGTTTCGTGCCGGCATGGTTGAGTGAGCATCGTGGAGAATCACTGCCCGGTGGCATCCATTGGAAATGGCTGGTACGTATCGATCATGCGCACGCAACCGTTCCAGTACACTCACAGAGACCACGAATGAACACTTGGACCACTACAGACGACGATGAAGCGGCGGCAATGGATGTCGAGGATGCCTCGTGTGCACATCGCCTACGCCCGGAGGAGCGCATGCTGGTTCTGTTCTTTTACGTGCGATCACTCGATCTCAAAGACCTCCCTAAATTCATTGTCTCGGCGGAACTGCCGAGTGTCCGTGGCAAATGCGAGGAGTATGAGGAACTGGAGAACAAGCACAGAGAACTCATTGGCCTGCTTGAAGCTGAAGACAGTAAATACAGCAACCGCGTGCGCAGTGCGCAATGACGACACTCCAAAGCCCTTCAGCTCCGACAAAGACGCCATCAAAGCGTCTGTCGCTAAGACGTGGTTGACTGCACAGATAGTCGCTCGTCCTAGGGGCGAACGGTTCTTTCCGTTTCTGCCTCCGGACCCACAAACAGGAGTGATCGTGCAATCGAATGAAGAAGAAATTGGCACGGGTGGCTACTTTCCACCAAAATCAAAGTGTTGATCTTGTTAGCTGCTGTAATTGCTGATTTTGCGAGGAGATGTTGTGCATTTCCTCAATAGGCACCCCGGAAGCCACAGCCCTCTCCCTACCTTCTCTCCCTTACAGAGTCATCCGGGACCAAACTGGCTGACTTCCAGTAGATGTCATGTGCAAGGAGCAGATCATGTGGCCGGCCCAACCCCCAAAACCGGCAGCAAAACCGCGTCTGTGTGGCTTGTGCAAGTCCCAACTGCCTATTCCAATTCAGCTTGATGCATTTTGTGGTGCCCTGGAGGTCCAATTTAACACAAATCACTAGCTACCCATCCCCGCAGGACAGCAATGCTCCCAAACGACCCCTGTCCACCTGCTCTCATGGTCTGCAACCTGCAGTGCCCGTGGCCTAGCCCAAAACTTCATGTGCTCCATCTGCCAATGGCTCCCTCCCTGAACTGCATTAGCTCCATGCTTGATCATTGCTGAGCAGTTGCGCCTCAGAAGCTGCAAACCTCCCTCTAATTCCCATTTCTCGTGCATCATGACCCCCGAGTTCGCGCCTGGTTGACGCTTTTGTTCGCGGAAAGCTGCTTGGCACTCAGATTCACAATTCAGCAACATTCACCGGAACGGAATCACTAATCAATGCGATTCCACCGTACGTGGAGAGAATGATGACATGTTAGTCGACATGGGCAGTGGCGGCAATCATGGCGACGCGTCACGCACATGGCATGCGTGTTTCGAGCGTCCCGGATGTGGTCGCTAAGGGCTGAAGGCACGTTCAGTGAGCATCGATTCACGGAATGATGGCGCTCAAATCGCCATGAACTGATCATATATTACATATATATTGCCATAGGGGGTGTGGGATTTTGTTTCGTGCCGGCATGGTTGAGTGAGCATCGTGGAGAATCACTGCCCGGTGGCATCCATTGGAAATGGCTGGTACGTATCGATCATGCGCACGCAACCGTTCCAGTACACTCACAGAGACCACGAATGAACACTTGGACCACTACAGACGACGATGAAGCGGCGGCAATGGATGTCGAGGATGCCTCGTGTGCACATCGCCTACGCCCGGAGGAGCGCATGCTGGTTCTGTTCTTTTACGTGCGATCACTCGATCTCAAAGACCTCCCTAAATTCATTGTCTCGGCGGAACTGCCGAGTGTCCGTGGCAAATGCGAGGAGTATGAGGAACTGGAGAACAAGCACAGAGAACTCATTGGCCTGCTTGAAGCTGAAGACAGTAAATACAGCAACCGCGTGCGCAGTGCGCAATGACGACACTCCAAAGCCCTTCAGCTCCGACAAAGACGCCATCAAAGCGTCTGTCGCTAAGACGTGGTTGACTGCACAGATAGTCGCTCGTCCTAGGGGCGAACGGTTCTTTCCGTTTCTGCCTCCGGACCCACAAACAGGAGTGATCGTGCAATCGAATGAAGAAGAAAATTGGCACGGGTGGCTACTTTCCACCAAAATCAAAGTGTTGATCTTGTTAGCTGCTGTAATTGCTGATTTTGCGAGGAGATGTTGTGCATTTCCTCAATAGGCACCCCGGAAGCCACAGCCCTCTCCCTACCTTCTCTCCCTTACAGAGTCATCCGGGACCAAACTGGCTGACTTCCAGTAGATGTCATGTGCAAGGAGCAGATCATGTGGCCGGCCCAACCCCCAAAACCGGCAGCAAAACCGCGTCTGTGTGGCTTGTGCAAGTCCCAACTGCCTATTCCAATTCAGCTTGATGCATTTTGTGGTGCCCTGGAGGTCCAATTTAACACAAATCACTAGCTACCATCCCCGCAGGACAGCAATGCTCCCCAAACGACCCCTGTCCACCTGCTCTCATGGTCTGCACCTGCAGTGCCCGTGGCCTAGCCCAAACTTCATGTGCTCCATCTGCCAATGGCTCCCTCCCTGAACTGCATTAGCTCCATGCTTGATCATTGCTGAGCAGTTGCGCCTCAGAAGCTGCAAACCTCCCTCTAATTCCATTTCTCGTGCATCATGACCCCCGAGTTCGCGCCTGGTTGACGCTTTTGTTCGCGGAAAGCTGCTTGGCACTCAGATTCACAATTCAGCAACATTCACCGGAACGGAATCACTAATCAATGCGATTCCACCCGTACGTGGAGAGAATGATGACATGTTAGTCGACATGGGCAGTGGCGGCAATCATGGCGACGCGTCACGCACATGGCATGCGTGTTTCGAGCGTCCCGGATGTGGTTCGCTAAGGGCTGAAGGCACGTTCAGATGAGCATCGATTCACGGAATGAATGGCGCTCAAATCGCCATGAACTGATCATATATTACAATATATATTGCCATAGGGGTGTGGGATTTTGTTTCGTGCCGGCATGGTTGAGTGAGCATCGTGGAGAATCACTGCCCGGTGGCATCCATTGGAAATGGCTGGTACGTATCGATCATGCGCACGCAACCGTTCCAGTACACTCACAGAGACCACGAATGAACACTTGGACCACTACAGACGAGCGATGAAGCGGCGGCAATGGATGTCGAGGATGCCTCGTGTGCACATCGCCTACGCCCGGAGGAGCGCATGCTGGTTCTGTTCTTTACGTGCGATCACTCGATCTCAAAGACCTCCCTAAATTCATTGTCTCGGCGGAACTGCGAGTGTCCGTGGCAAATGCGAGGAGTATGAGGAACTGGAGAACAAGCACAGAGAACTCATTGGCCTGCTTGAAGCTGAAGACAGTAAATACAGCAACCGCGTGCGCAGTGCGCAATGACGACACTCCAAAGCCCTTCAGCTCCGACAAAGACGCCATCAAAGCGTCTGTCGCTAAGACGTGGTTGACTGCACAGATAGTCGCTCGTCCTAGGGGCGAACGGTTCTTTCCGTTTCTGCCTCCGGACCCACAAACAGGAGTGATCGTGCAATCGAATGAAGAAGAAATTGGCACGGGTGGCTACTTTCCACCAAAATCAAAGTGTTGATCTTGTTAGCTGCTGTAATTGCTGATTTTGCGAGGAGATGTTGTGCATTTCCTCAATAGGCACCCCGGAAGCCACAGCCCTCTCCCTACCTTCTCTCCCTTACAGAGTCATCCGGGACCAAACTGGCTGACTTCCAGTAGATGTCATGTGCAAGGAGCAGATCATGTGGCCGGCCCAACCCCCAAAACCGGCAGCAAAACCGCGTCTGTGTGGCTTGTGCAAGTCCCAACTGCCCTATTCCCATTCAGGCTTGATGCATTTTGTGGTGCCCTGGAGGTCCAATTTAACACAAATCACTAGCTACCCATCCCCGCAGGCAGCAATGCTCCCCAAACGACCCCTGTCCACCTGCTCTCATGGTCTGCAACCTGCAGTGCCGTGGCCTAGCCCAAAACTTCATGTGGCTCCATCTGCCATGGCTCCCTCCCTGAACTGCATAGCTCCATGCTTGATCATTGCTGAGCAGTTGCGCCCTCAGGAAGCCTGCAAAACTCCTCTAATTCCATTTCTCGTGCATCATGACCCCCGAGTTCGCGCCTGGTTGACGCTTTTGTTCGCGGAAAGCTGCTTGGCACTCAGATTCACAATTCAGCAACATTCACCGGAACGGAATCACTAATCAATGCGATTCACCGTACGTGGAGAGAATGATGACATGTTAGTCGACATGGGCAGTGGCGGCAATCATGGGCGACGCGTCACGCACATTGGCATGCGTGTTTCGAGCGTCCCGGATGTGGTCGCTAAGGGCTGAAGGCACGTTCAGTGAGCATCGATTCACGGAATGATGGCGCTCAAATCGCCATGACTGAATCATATATTACATATATATGCCATAGGGGGTGTGGGATTTTGTTTCGTGCCGGCCATGGTTGAGTGAGCATCGTGGAGAATCACTGCCCGGTGGCATCCATTGGAAATGGCTGGTACGTATCGATCATGCGCACGCAACCGTTCCAGTACACTCACAGAGACCACGAATGAACACTTGGACCACTACAGACGACGATGAAGCGGCGGAATGGATGTCGAGGATGCCTCGTGTGCACATCGCCTACGCCCCGGAGGAGCGCATGCTGGTTCTGTTCTTTTACGTGCGATCACTCGATCTCAAAGACCTCCCTAATTCATTGTCTCGGCGGAACTGCCGAGTGTCCGTGGCAAATGCGAGGAGTATGAGATACTGGAGAAAAGCACAGAGAAACTCATTTGGGCCTGCTTGAAGCTGAAGACAGTAAATACAGCAACCGCGTGCGCAGTGCGCAATGACGACACTCCAAAGCCCTTCAGCTCCGACAAAGACGCCATCAAAGCGTCTGTCGCTAAGGACGTGGTTGACTGCACAGATAGTTCGCTCGTCCTAGGGGCGAACGGTTCTTTCCGTTTCTGCCTCCGGACCCACAAAAGACCTCCCTAAATTCATTGTCTCGGCGGAACTGCCGAGTGTCCGTGGCAAATGCGAGGAGTATGAGGAACTGGAGAACAAGCACAGAGAACTCATTGGCCTGCTTGAAGCT
The DNA here is from genome assembly GCA_900538255.1 of Ulva mutabilis. Lineage (NCBI taxonomy): Eukaryota > Viridiplantae > Chlorophyta > Ulvophyceae > Ulvales > Ulvaceae > Ulva > Ulva mutabilis. Next base: position 90,023 of record UNSF01000092.1, read on the forward strand.
GAAGACAGTAATACAGCAAACCGCGTGCGCAGTGCGCAATGACGAACTCCAAAGCCCTTCAGCTCCGACAAAGACGCCATCAAAGCGTCTGTCGCTAAGACGTGGTTGACTGCACAGATAGTCGCTCGTCCTAGGGGCGAACGGTTCTTTCCGTTTCTGCCTCCGGACCCACAAACAGGAGTGATCGTGCAATCGAATGAAGAAGAAATTGGCACGGGTGGCTACTTTCCACCAAAATCAAAGTGTTGATCTTGTTAGCTGCTGTATTGCTGATTTTGCGAGAGATGTTGTGCATTTCCTCAATAGGCACCCCGGAAGCCACAGCCCTCTCCCTACCTTCTCTCCCTTACAGAGTCATCCGGGACCAAACTGGCTGACTTCCAGTAGATGTCATGTGCAAGGAGCAGATCATGTGGCCGGCCCAACCCCCAAAACCGGCAGCAAAAACCGCGTCTGTGTGGCTTGTGCAAGTCCCAACTGCCATTCCAATTCAGCTTGATGCATTTTGTGGTGCCCTGGAGGTCCAATTTAACACAAATCACTAGCTACCCATCCCCGCAGGACAGCAATGCTCCCCAAACGACCCTGTCCACCTGCTTCCATGGTCTGCAACCTGCAGTGCCCGTGGCTAGCCCAAAACTTCATGTGCTCCATCTGCCAATGGCTCCCTCCTGAACTGCATTAGCTCCATGCTTGATCATTGCTGAGCAGTTGCGCCTTCAGAAGCTGCAAACCTCCCTCTAATTCCATTTCTCGTGCATCATGACCCCCGAGTTCGCGCCTGTTGACGCTTTTGTTCGGGAAAGCTGCTTGGCACTCAGATTCACAATTCAGCAACATTCACCCGGAACGGAATCATAATCAATGCGATTCACCGTACGTGGAGAGAATGATGACATGTTAGTCGACATGGGCAGTGGCGGCAATCATGGCGACGCGTCACGCACATGGCATGCGTGTTTCGAGCGTCCCGGATGTGGTCGCTAAGGGCTGAAGGCACGTTCAGTGAGCATCGATTCACGGAATGATGGCGCTCAAATCGCCATGAACTGATCATATATTACATATATATTGCCATAGGGGGTGTGGGATTTTGTTTCGTGCCGGCATGGTTGAGTGAGCATCGTGGAGAATCACTGCCCGGTGGCATCCATTGGAAATGGCTGGTACGTATCGATCATGCGCACGCAACCGTTCCAGTACACTCACAGAGACCACGAATGAACACTTGGACCCACTACAGAACGACGATGAAGCGGCGGCAATGGATGTCGAGGATGCCTCGTGTGCACATCGCCTACGCCCGGAGGAGCGCATGCTGGTTCTGTTCTTTTACGTGCGATCACTCGATCTCAAAGACCTCCCTAAATTCATTGTCTCGGCGGAACTGCCCGAGTGTCCGTTGGCAAATGCGAGGAGTATGAGGAACTGGAGAACAAGCACAGAGAACTCATTGGCCTGCTTGAAGCTGAAGACAGTAAATACAGCAACCGCGTGCGCAGTGCGCAATGACGACACTCCAAAGCCCTCACAGCTCCGACAAAGACGCCATCAAAGCGTCTGTCGCTAAGACGTGGTTGACTGCACAGATAGTCGCTCGTCCTAGGGGCGAACGGTTCTTCCGTTTCTTCTGCCTCCGGACCCACAAACAGGAGTGATCGTGCAATCGAATGAAGAAGAAATTGGCACGGGTGCTACTTTCCACCAAAATCAAAGTGTTGATCTTGTTAGCTGCTGTAATGCTGATTTTGCGAGGAGATGTTGTGCATTTCCTCAATAGGCACCCCGAAGCCACAGCCCCCTCCCTACCTTCTGAAGGCACGTTCAGTGAGCATCGATTCACGGAATGATGGCGCTCAAATCGCCATGAACTGATCATATATTACATATATATTGCCATAGGGGGTGTGGGATTTTGTTTCGTGCCGCATGGTTGAGTGAGCATCGTGGAGAATCACTGCCCGGTGGCATCCATTGGAAATGGCTGGTACGTATCGATCATGCGCACGCAACCGTTCCAGTACACTCACAGAGACCACGAATGAAACTTGGACCACTACAGACGACGATGAAGCGGCGGCAATGGATGTCGAAGGATGCCTCGTGTGCACATCGCCTACGCCGGAGGAGCGCATGCTGGTTCTGGTTCTTTTACGTGCGATCACTCGATTCTCAAAAGACCTCCCTAAATTCATTGTCTCGGCGGAACTGCCGAGTGTCCGTGGCAAATGCGAGGAGTATGAGGAACTGGGAGAAAAGCACAGAGAACTCATTGGCCTGCTTGAAGCTGAAGACAGTAAATACAGCAAACCGCGTGCGCAGTGCGCAATGACGACACTCCAAAGCCCTTCAGCTCCGACAAAGACGCCATCAAAGCGTCTGTCGCAAGACGTGGTTGACTGCACAGATAGTCGCTCGTCCTAGGGGCGAACGGTTCTTTCCGTTTTCTGCCTCCGGACCCCACAAACAGGAGTGATCGTGCAATCGATATGAAGAAGAAATTGGCACGAGGTTGTGGCTACTTTCCACCAAAATCAAAGTGTTGATCTTGTTAGCTGCTGTAATTGCTGATTTTGCGAGGAGATTGTTGTGCATTTCCTCAATAGGCACCCCGGAAGCCACAGCCCTCTCCCTACCCTTCTCTCCCTTACAGAGTCATCCGGGACCAAACTGGCTGACTTCCAGTAGATGTCATGTGCAAGGAGCAGATCATGTGGCCGGCCCAACCCCCAAAACCGGCAGCAAAACCGCGTCTGTGTGGCTTGTGCAAGTCCCAACTGCCTATTCCAATTCAGCTTGATGCATTTTGTGGTGCCCTGGAGGTCCAATTTAACACAAATCACTAGCTACCCATCCCCGCAGGACAGCAATGCTCCCCAAACGACCCCTGTCCACCTGCTTCCATGGTCTGCAACCTGCAGTGCCCGTGGCCTAGCCCAAAACTTCATGTGCTCCATCTGCCAATGGCTCCCTCCCTGAACTGCATTAGCTCCATGCTTGATCATTGCTGAGCAGTTGCGCCTCAGAAGCTGCAAACCTCCCTCTAATTCCATTTCTCGTGCATCATGACCCCCGAGTTCGCGCCTGGTTGACGCTTTTGTTCGCGGAAAGCTGCTTGGCACTCAGATTCACAATTCAGCAACATTCACCGGAACGGAATCACTAATCAATGCGATTCCACCGTACGTGGAGAGAATGATGACATGTTAGTCGACATGGGCAGTGGCGGCAATCATGGCGACGCGTCACGCACATGGCATGCGTGTTTCGAGCGTCCCGGATGTGGTCGCTAAGGGCTGAAGGCACGTTCAGTGAGCATCGATTCACGGAATGATGGCGCTCAAATCGCCATGAACTGATCATATATTACATATATATTGCCATAGGGGGTGTGGGATTTTGTTTCGTGCCGGCATGGTTGAGTGAGCATCGTGGAGAATCACTGCCCGGTGGCATCCATTGGAAATGGCTGGTACGTATCGATCATGCGCACGCAACCGTTCCAGTACACTCACAGAGACCACGAATGAACACTTGGACCACTACAGACGACGATGAAGCGGCGGCAATGGATGTCGAGGATGCCTCGTGTGCACATCGCCTACGCCCGGAGGAGCGCATGCTGGTTCTGTTCTTTTACGTGCGATCACTCGATCTCAAAGACCTCCCTAAATTCATTGTCTCGGCGGAACTGCCGAGTGTCCGTGGCAAATGCGAGGAGTATGAGGAACTGGAGAACAAGCACAGAGAACTCATTGGCCTGCTTGAAGCTGAAGACAGTAAATACAGCAACCGCGTGCGCAGTGCGCAATGACGACACTCCAAAGCCCTTCAGCTCCGACAAAGACGCCATCAAAGCGTCTGTCGCTAAGACGTGGTTGACTGCACAGATAGTCGCTCGTCCTAGGGGCGAACGGTTCTTTCCGTTTCTGCCTCCGGACCCACAAACAGGAGTGATCGTGCAATCGAATGAAGAAGAAATTGGCACGGGTGGCTACTTTCCACCAAAATCAAAGTGTTGATCTTGTTAGCTGCTGTAATTGCTGATTTTGCGAGGAGATGTTGTGCATTTCCTCAATAGGCACCCCGGAAGCCACAGCCCTCTCCCTACCTTCTGAAGGCACGTTCAGTGAGCATCGATTCACGGAATGATGGCGCTCAAATCGCCATGAACTGATCATATATTACATATATATTGCCATAGGGGTGTGGGATTTTGTTTCGTGCCGGCATGGTTGAGTGAGCATCGTGGAGAATCACTGCCCGGTGGCATCCATTGGAAATGGCTGGTACGTATCGATCATGCGCACGCAACCGTTCCAGTACACTCACAGAGACCACGAATGAACACTTGGACCACTACAGACGACGATGAAGCGGCGGCAATGGATGTCGAGGATGCCTCGTGTGCACATCGCCTACGCCCGGAGGAGCGCATGCTGGTTCTGTTCTTTTACGTGCGATCACTCGATCTCAAAGACCTCCCTAAATTCATTGTCTCGGCGGAACTGCCGAGTGTCCGTGGCAAATGCGAGGAGTATGAGGAACTGGAGAACAAGCACAGAGAACTCATTGGCCTGCTTGAAGCTGAAGACAGTAAATACAGCAACCGCGTGCGCAGTGCGCAATGACGACACTCCAAAGCCCTTCAGCTCCGACAAAGACGCCATCAAAGCGTCTGTCGCTAAGACGTGGTTGACTGCACAGATAGTCGCTCGTCCTAGGGGCGAACGGTTCTTTCCGTTTCTGCCTCCGGACCCACAAACAGGAGTGATCGTGCAATCGAATGAAGAAGAAATTGGCACGGGTGGCTACTTTCCACCAAAATCAAAGTGTTGATCTTGTTAGCTGCTGTAATTGCTGATTTTGCGAGGAGATGTTGTGCATTTCCTCAATAGGCACCCCGGAAGCCACAGCCCTCTCCCTACCTTCTCTCCCTTACAGAGTCATCCGGGACCAAACTGGCTGACTTCCAGTAGATGTCATGTGCAAGGAGCAGATCATGTGGCCGGCCCAACCCCCAAAACCGGCAGCAAAACCGCGTCTGTGTGGCTTGTGCAAGTCCCAACTGCCTATTCCAATTCAGCTTGATGCATTTTGTGGTGCCCTGGAGGTCCAATTTAACACAAATCACTAGCTACCCATCCCCGCAGGACAGCAATGCTCCCCAAACGACCCCTGTCCACCTGCTTCCATGGTCTGCAACCTGCAGTGCCCGTGGCCTAGCCCAAAACTTCATGTGCTCCATCTGCCAATGGCTCCCTCCCTGAACTGCATTAGCTCCATGCTTGATCATTGCTGAGCAGTTGCGCCTCAGAAGCTGCAAACCTCCCTCTAATTCCATTTCTCGTGCATCATGACCCCCGAGTTCGCGCCTGGTTGACGCTTTTGTTCGCGGAAAGCTGCTTGGCACTCAGATTCACAATTCAGCAACATTCACCGGAACGGAATCACTAATCAATGCGATTCCACCGTACGTGGAGAGAATGATGACATGTTAGTCGACATGGGCAGTGGCGGCAATCATGGCGACGCGTCACGCACATGGCATGCGTGTTTCGAGCGTCCCGGATGTGGTCGCTAAGGGCTGAAGGCACGTTCAGTGAGCATCGATTCACGGAATGATGGCGCTCAAATCGCCATGAACTGATCATATATTACATATATATTGCCATAGGGGGTGTGGGATTTTGTTTCGTGCCGGCATGGTTGAGTGAGCATCGTGGAGAATCACTGCCCGGTGGCATCCATTGGAAATGGCTGGTACGTATCGATCATGCGCACGCAACCGTTCCAGTACACTCACAGAGACCACGAATGAACACTTGGACCACTACAGACGACGATGAAGCGGCGGCAATGGATGTCGAGGATGCCTCGTGTGCACATCGCCTACGCCCGGAGGAGCGCATGCTGGTTCTGTTCTTTTACGTGCGATCACTCGATCTCAAAGACCTCCCTAAATTCATTGTCTCGGCGGAACTGCCGAGTGTCCGTGGCAAATGCGAGGAGTATGAGGAACTGGAGAACAAGCACAGAGAACTCATTGGCCTGCTTGAAGCTGAAGACAGTAAATACAGCAACCGCGTGCGCAGTGCGCAATGACGACACTCCAAAGCCCTTCAGCTCCGACAAAGACGCCATCAAAGCGTCTGTCGCTAAGACGTGGTTGACTGCACAGATAGTCGCTCGTCCTAGGGGCGAACGGTTCTTTCCGTTTCTGCCTCCGGACCCACAAACAGGAGTGATCGTGCAATCGAATGAAGAAGAAATTGGCACGGGTGGCTACTTTCCACCAAAATCAAAGTGTTGATCTTGTTAGCTGCTGTAATTGCTGATTTTGCGAGGAGATGTTGTGCATTTCCTCAATAGGCACCCCGGAAGCCACAGCCCTCTCCCTACCTTCTGAAGGCACGTTCAGTGAGCATCGATTCACGGAATGATGGCGCTCAAATCGCCATGAACTGATCATATATTACATATATATTGCCATAGGGGGTGTGGGATTTTGTTTCGTGCCGGCATGGTTGAGTGAGCATCGTGGAGAATCACTGCCCGGTGGCATCCATTGGAAATGGCTGGTACGTATCGATCATGCGCACGCAACCGTTCCAGTACACTCACAGAGACCACGAATGAACACTTGGACCACTACAGACGACGATGAAGCGGCGGCAATGGATGTCGAGGATGCCTCGTGTGCACATCGCCTACGCCCGGAGGAGCGCATGCTGGTTCTGTTCTTTTACGTGCGATCACTCGATCTCAAAGACCTCCCTAAATTCATTGTCTCGGCGGAACTGCCGAGTGTCCGTGGCAAATGCGAGGAGTATGAGGAACTGGAGAACAAGCACAGAGAACTCATTGGCCTGCTTGAAGCTGAAGACAGTAAATACAGCAACCGCGTGCGCAGTGCGCAATGACGACACTCCAAAGCCCTTCAGCTCCGACAAAGACGCCATCAAAGCGTCTGTCGCTAAGACGTGGTTGACTGCACAGATAGTCGCTCGTCCTAGGGGCGAACGGTTCTTTCCGTTTCTGCCTCCGGACCCACAAACAGGAGTGATCGTGCAATCGAATGAAGAAGAAATTGGCACGGGTGGCTACTTTCCACCAAAATCAAAGTGTTGATCTTGTTAGCTGCTGTAATTGCTGATTTTGCGAGGAGATGTTGTGCATTTCCTCAATAGGCACCCCGGAAGCCACAGCCCTCTCCCTACCTTCTCTCCCTTACAGAGTCATCCGGGACCAAACTGGCTGACTTCCAGTAGATGTCATGTGCAAGGAGCAGATCATGTGGCCGGCCCAACCCCCAAAACCGGCAGCAAAACCGCGTCTGTGTGGCTTGTGCAAGTCCCAACTGCCTATTCCAATTCAGCTTGATGCATTTTGTGGTGCCCTGGAGGTCCAATTTAACACAAATCACTAGCTACCCATCCCCGCAGGACAGCAATGCTCCCCAAACGACCCCTGTCCACCTGCTTCCATGGTCTGCAACCTGCAGTGCCCGTGGCCTAGCCCAAAACTTCATGTGCTCCATCTGCCAATGGCTCCCTCCCTGAACTGCATTAGCTCCATGCTTGATCATTGCTGAGCAGTTGCGCCTCAGAAGCTGCAAACCTCCCTCTAATTCCATTTCTCGTGCATCATGACCCCCGAGTTCGCGCCTGGTTGACGCTTTTGTTCGCGGAAAGCTGCTTGGCACTCAGATTCACAATTCAGCAACATTCACCGGAACGGAATCACTAATCAATGCGATTCCACCGTACGTGGAGAGAATGATGACATGTTAGTCGACATGGGCAGTGGCGGCAATCATGGCGACGCGTCACGCACATGGCATGCGTGTTTCGAGCGTCCCGGATGTGGTCGCTAAGGGCTGACACGACGGAGATGAAAGCAAGAGCCCGGCAGCGAGGGCAATAGATCGTATTACAGCATGTAATGCATGGGTTTCCTAAGGTCACGAACACGCCATGTCACACACACATGCATGCACTCCATCTGACCTGCGTGCACAGCTAGTACATAGACACACTGCCTGCACGCTGGTCCGTCGCATTTACAGCCTGCACTCCAGCGGACGGCCACCATCTGAACTCTCACGGGTATGCACTGGCATTTCCGGTGGATTTTCGAAGCAGACGGCCAAAGCAGACGGCCAACACCCCTTCGAAGGCAGACGGCAACAAGCAGCAACTGTCTCAGGCGAAAAGTCGAAACGAACCGACACAACCAACACAACCGTTGCGTTCATCTCCGTGTACCACAATCAACACAACCGCACCCACGCATCCACACACACGCGCACTCCCGTTGTCTTCTTTCGGGGGGGTGTTGGCCGTCTGCTTTCCTGCTGTTGCCATCGCTGCCGGGCTATTGCGTTCATCTCCGTGTAACACACGCGCACTCCCGCACCACCGCGGCACCCACGGCACAGCCGCACACCGCAACCACCAGCCTGGTCCTGGTCTATTGCCTAGGCGCTGCTGGGTCCTAGATCTATCACGCTGTGTAACACAGCAACCACCAGCCACATCGCGTACTACCGGTAGTACTACGGTAGCTACCGTAGCTAGCTACTAGTACCGCCCACCTGCGCGTTGTTGCGGGAGGACCGATGCCCAGGCCACCGATCATGGCCTTAAATGATAAGGATCGCTGCTGTGATCGATCATCAAGTTCAGTAGGACAATACGGATAGGCATGCAGTCAACAGTGGCATATGCGATAGATTGTTGCCACGTTCGCAAACATACTACCGCGTCGCCTTCGCCCACTCCAGCGCACGCTTGATGTCACACGCAGTGCACCGCTTGGCTAATTTGTGCATCAAGCGCCGCAATGATCAAGCTTACCATATGCACCAATATGCATCCATGAACGCCGCCTGCCACGCCGCCATGCTTTCCCAGCTGCGCATGGCTCCTTTCAGCACGCGTTGTGCCAGCTTTCAAATCGACCGGCAGCATACGAAACATGAGAAATGTCAATGCGTGACTTTGATGGACGTGTCTTGCCCATTGAGGGCGCGGTGGGGAAACGGCTTGCCCGACCACTAAGCGCATGATCGCGCGGAGCAGGCGTATATGAGTGGTGGGGGAGCAAACTCACACCCCATTGCAACCACCAGCAGGGCTGCACATGTGTGTGTAAGACCCCCGCGCTCGATAGCACGAATTGTGGCTGAGTGTGGGCATGCAGGCGGTATCTGTGAGCATGTGCATTGTTGTTGCGTACTGAGTGGCATACGCCTCGTGTTTGAACTGAACAGCGCCTACGGACATGTTCGCGTTGTTGCTTAACTAGTCCGCGTCGAACAAGTTTCTGGAGCATCCCCGCGGGCATCGATTTCCAATTTATCTCGGCACCTGCTCTCATAACATACACCTTCTTAGCAGGGAGGTGTATGCGAAAGGTGTCCGCCACCGGTCGTGTGACTCGTGCTGTTGACGTCTTGCAAGGAAAGCTTGGCGTGCTCGCCGGTCGCTCAACTTGGCAGCTATGATGGATCGATCTATCAGAAGTCAGCTGATAGCGCCATGGATGTTACGGCAGTGTAGCGCTGATGTTTGGGCTGGAGTGTCTGCGTGCCAGCTCCAGTGAGCCATTTCTGGCAAGAGACCTTGGGCCTCGTGTTGGTACATGCGCACGTCGCTGTTAGCCCGCCACACGCGTATGGTGATTCAGGCTGCTCTCGCATGAGGAGAAGAATAGGCGTTTCCCCGTCGCAGAAAGGTGCGCCTTGCAAGCACGACTGTTTGTGAACTGTGTTTCTTGTTTCAAGTGCGAGCGCAGCGGCACCGCAGCGTGGTTATGACCAGTCCAAGTTCGAAGCCAAGATTTCATATCAATGACATTTGTGGTTTTCAAGGGTCGGCCAACCTCGCGTGCGCGTGCGCGTCGGCGGTTGGCCCATCTCAGCGGCACAACGCAAGCAGCTCTGCGGAGAGCGCTGCGAGCTGGCCTGCACAAAAGGTGGGGGGGGAGGGTGGCAAGTCAAATAGATCCAGCAAACAGTCATACATAGCATGTATGCTGAGTTCTGGACTGATGATTAATTGTCGTGTCTGCGACGCTCGCAATGTGTGTCAAGTGCCCTGTCGCACCGTGCGTTCGATCGGCGGTCACCAGCAACGCTCAGGGGCATACGTATGCCGCATGTCGCCGGAAAACATGCCTCGTATTCCCCATAAACTCTTCACGTTCGCGACAAAGTACCGCATGTGTCACGCCCCTTCAGCAGCCTGATTGCACTCAAGTTCTTGTCAAGCGATGCGCACCACCTGTTCATGGCTGTACTGTGGCCAGGAATACACAACACATGCATGCTTGTGACAGTTCCAATTGCGTTCCGTTGTTGCCGCTGTTCTGGCGTAGCTCGTGGCATATATATGCACTCCGTGAGCGTCCACCTACGTCACTCGGATGAGGCGGGTGTGCACTCAGCCCTATGGCACGTCCAGTGTTCACGCGGACACCCAGGGCCCCCCCAAATAGGTTCGGGACGTTCGTAGGGCATACATACATGCTCTGGGACTGCCTGTGGGGGTTTGGGGAAAGCGTGTCGATTTCCCCGACAGTGGGGCATGTTTTCGGCGAAAAGTGCTCATTGCCCCGATAGTCGTGAACGGGCCGTCATTTCGATCCCAAATCACTCACGATGATCCCAAAGCACACATAACACCTCAAACACTATACTTTGACCTCCTTTGGTGTAATGTGGGTGACACCATGCTCTGCCTTGTCAGCGCTTGCTGGTGATAGGCGCTAGCAACGCGACGCGTCGCAGCGGCGCCATGACGCGATACCCGTGCGCGGCCATGAGATGTATCGTTGACCTGGACAACATGCAGGGTTGCGCAGGAAAACTCAACACAGCTCCACACTGGACGCCACGGTGCTGACCTCAACTTCCCTGCCGCATGGTTTCACAATTATTTAACTGTTAGCTAATTTAGCTGGGAGTGTTCATTTTCAGCCTTTGCATATTGCCCAAGGTGTCTGTGGCAGCATTTCTTCGGGAACACAGTCAACCTGGCTCACACTGCATCATCTGCTATGCCATCTGTACTGAAGGAAGGATTTAGACTTGCAGCACTGCCATGTGCGTGACAATTAATCAATGCAGCATGCAATACAAACAGTCATAACTAAAGCCAGTGTAGGCTCGTCCCCCTTGCTCCACAGACCGTGACACAAGTGCACTTGAGCTGCATGCATGAGGAGATATGGCACTGTGCCAAGAACCAGATTAGGTACCTACAAGTGGCGATGGTTGGGAAGCAACCCGGAAGGCCACTCTGGGACTTGCGGGGCTCCTCTAGACCAAGTGGGGGGCTATCAAAAACGCCTGAATAGGTTTGGGAACGGTTTGGGAATGTTAGGGAAAGGAAGCTCCATTTTCCCGGAGACCAGGGTCTATTTGGCCCGAAAAGGCCGGTTTCCCCAATATCACAAAACCAGGCTACAGGCAGTCCCGGAGCATGTAGACATGCCTCATGGACGTCCCAAACTTGTTTGAGGGGGCCCCGCGGCCGGGTGTCTGCGTGAACACTGGACGTGCTATAGAGCTGAGTGCACACCCCCCCTCTCGGATGTTACTCAGGCCTGTCCGCGCAGCTCCTGGCTCGATCCTGCGACGGGGAAAACCACGTGCCATCACCGGCATTGATAATAGCTTCACAGTCATGTGCACCGACGCAAAATTGACTAACGCCAAGAGCTGTTGTGCAGGACAGGCGCTGAAGCGCCAACACCTGAGACCACTGGACCGCTACAATTGTAGCTGCAGCCATACACGCAAGCAATGCGCCTGCCTTCCATCACTCCGATCGATCTGGCTCGCCCTACTCATGACCGTGATGGTTCGAACGGCTGCGGCGCAGCCTGTCACTGTGTACAGCCCAGAGGATTTGAAGCAGGCTGTTGCCAGTGGCGCCCAAGACATTATCCTCGCAGACCACATGGACGTGTCTGCAGCAACCGGTGACCCCGACGGATACGTCCTCAATGTGCAGCCGACCACACGCTCCATTCGGGTGCGGCACCCACGACTCTGATTTGCCCTGTACCCATGTCACACTGCAGGCATGGGCATTGTGTAGCCAACGATCGCTCTGATGAGCTCTCTGATCCTGCACATTTGCATATGCACGCTGAAAGCGTGTGACACAGGCTGGCTTCACAGACACCCATTCCGAAGCAGGAGTCCCGACACTATCGTAACACTATAGTACCAGGTCGATCACGTGCACTCGCCACGAGTCCACCATGCCTCCGGCCCCATCCATCATGTATGTATGCATGATTATCATGTTCACCACAGAGGCTGGAGTGTGCACATGAGACACATGTCGAAGCTGACACACGCTGGGGCGCCGTTACGGGGCCACCCGCAGCGCAGCACATGCATGTTGAACACCCACACAACGCTTCAGGATCGGGGCTGTCGCCAGATCCACACATGTGTCAGCCATGGCGACCCGGCGAGCAGGGGCGGGGGAGCACCCCGGTTGACAGCGTGCGCTGAGCGCAGCCGCGGCGAGACGGGAGCTGCGTGATGACGTCCGTACGCTGCATCCATGAGTCATGACACCTGGCACAGCTGCCGAATGCTTCCCGGCAGGGCTGCACTGCAGACACGATTGCTCTGCGCGCGCTCCGACCGGACCAAGCATGCACCCAAAAAACATGCGCATCCGCCGCACTGACTCCCATTCCCCTCTCCAGAGCCATGCCTCTGCGTTGCCGGCGTCGCAACCACACCACTCATGCCCGCCATGCATGCAGGGCATCTGCCACCACCCCCCGCCCGGCGGCTTCCTCCCCCGGCACACGCCTGCGCCGCCGCGGCAGCCGTCGCAGTGCGTTGTGGTCGCGGCCTCCAACCTGCTCCGGATCAACCAGACTGAGTCGCAGCTGTGGCTGCTGGGGCTGTACGTGCGCGTTGCACGGCAGCGCGCTGCCGCGGCGCGCCCCACGCTGCTGGCCGTGCTTGCCGGCTCGGTGTGGGCGACACAGGTGACGCTGGAGGGCTTCCAGCAGCCGGGGCTGGCTGTGCTCGTCTCCTCCGGCTCCAAGGCCATCTTCCAGAGTGCGCCTCCCTCAGCGATTGCAGCAGCATGACTGCGACGGCATGATTGCGACGGCAGCACCGCGAGGGCGCGGCCCAGAAGGTGTTGTCATGACGACCAGTGCCGCGACAGATGGCACGGCGGTTGTAGTCCGGGGCGGCTGTTTGCAAACTGAGCTTGCGAATTGCGCTTCTGCATATGCATGACTGCGTGCTGCTCAGACAGAGTTGATCGCGCGGCGCCAGCATCATGATGCCCGCCTCACACCACATCTCAGCGTGCTGTCCATCTCCATAAAGACATGTTCACCCAGCTGCACACATCTGCCCCGAGCTGTCGTTGTGCTGCTGCATGGAGGCGACATCAACACGCGTGCACCGTTGTCCAGGACCGCGCTGGGCTTCCTGCTGCGCCAGAACATTTGACTGCCATGCATGCGCCACATGCATTGCAACTGTTTGCCGCGTTGACCAGGCACATGTGGGGCTGGCCGCCCCACATGTATGACGTTCATATAACACATCATAGCCGCGGTTCATGATACTGTGTTGATGGGGGGCTGTGCTGCAGCATCGGCGATCACAAATTTCGTGCTCCCGAAGGCTGACGCGGGTGCGCGGCTCGTACACGCGATGGACGCGCTCTCCTTCATCGACTCCACGTTTGCCAACAACACCCTGCCGGGCTCGCAAGCCTCCCTGATCTACCTCTCCGGCCCTGGCGCGCTGCGGCTGCAGCGGGTCGCGTTTGCCGGCTCCAGCGCGACGCACAGTGTGCTGGCGGCGTCTCCGGCCAACGTGGTGTTCTGGGACGCGGCAAACGTGACGTATGCGGCGCAGGCGCGCGGCGCCGGGGTTGCCGCGCGGCGGCCGCAGCCGCTGGTGGCCGCCGGTCAGGAGGGCGGCGGAGTGCATTTCCTGCCCGCAAATTCCTCGTGGCTGATCGATCTTCAGATGGTGCGGCCCACCCGCCCACCCCATCCGCCCCCCCCCCCCCCCCCCCGTGGGGCTAGCCCCAAGCGGTCAGCAATGCATGCACGGCATGCAACAGCCGCTAGTAGTGGCACAGATTGGATTTTTTTCACGTGCTGTGCATGCTGTGAGCATGGCAGGTTGGGACAGTGTGATTCTAATGGTGTGGTGCATGCATTCAACGACGTCATCACACATGGCTGAAGTGCATCGCTGCTGCCACTTCGAAACTTGTTTCAGCCTGATACTGCAGCGCACTGTAGTTTGGAATGTAGTCGAATGCGGGAGAAAGGAATCATGGAGTACGGAGTGCGGCAGAAATGTAGCATGGCGTGCAGGAGCTTAGCGTGCCGCCGTCGGCGCCGGCGGTGCTACCTCACGCAAAGGTCAGCGGCCGTGACACTGCCGCGGCGCTCATTTTCGTCGGCATCGTCACCGGCTGCATCTTCGCGCTCATCGCGTGCTGCGCGACGTGCATCTTTGTGCGCCGGCGGTGCGAAAGCTGCAGCACAAACGACTCGCTCGACAGCGAACCCGATTTCTGGACCAGCAACGTGCGGCGCGCTGTGCTGTGCTGTGCGGACTTGTCCGGACTAGCCCCACATGCATGTGCTGTCCCTGCTGGCGATGCATGCATGCAGCACCACCAGCCGTTTCTAGCTGTGATCAGAACGCGTAGCATACCGGGTCCGGTCACGCATGCAGGAGGGCCGGATTCCTAGAATTGTGATTTCTTCAGGGTACTTGCGATGGTCACAGGCCGGCTATATTTGCAGCGACCGAGTCAGCATGTTTACGCTTGGTTCAATGTGGAATGAAAGCACTGCACGCCAGTGCGAGCCACAGGTGGGGGCTGTGCAGGGCATCGCGTCGCAGAAGGACGACAGTCCGACCGATCCCTTTGCCATGGCGCGCAAGCACCCACCGTCTGGTGGCCGTGGCCGTCTCACGACGTACTCCAGCCGTGTGCTGCGCACCGGCATAGGCCGCGGCGGCCGCGGCGGCCGGCTGCCGCCGGAGGCGACGCGGCTGCCCGCGGTGCCGGAAGACCACCGCCTGGGCGGCATGGGCACCGAGAGTTCCAACCTGTCGCGCGACAGCTCCCTCATGTCCACGTCAAACTCCCGCCCGCGCGCCTGGTGGTAGGCCCGCACAATCCCCGCCGTGCAAGTATCGCGGGCCTCTGCGGTGGTGGGGTGATCAGAATCGCAGCGTGCGCAGCATGAGCATGCAGCGGCGGGGTGCACAGCTGCCGCGGGCATGTGCACGCAGCAGGGCCGGGATCGTCGTGGTGTGATGGCAGCATGCGCAGCATGGGCACCTTTCCAACACCACAGCCGCTGCAGCCCGCCTGGCGGTGCTGCATATGTGCGGCCGGCGCCATAGCGGGTCCCAATCGATTTTTTTATGTATTCGAGCTGAAGAAACGTTAGAGGGTATGCTCCACAAGGCGGCAGAGGAAGCAGACATGCATGCATGCATGCATGCGGACAACAAAACGGCCGCAGTGATCGGACGGCGTTCTAGATGCTGGCGCGTGCTGTGCATTTGTCAGATGTAGGGCTGTCGGCAGCTGCGCGCAGCACGCAGCATGCCTCGTGGTGCGTGCCGCGAGTGAGGAAGGAAACTGACTCAAGCCGCAATGGCATGACAACACAGCCCAGTGCAGCCCCTGCCTGTGCATGCTGTACGTGCTACGTGCACGGCGCCCGTGCTGGGCTGGTCACGTTTTCCGGGCTGCCTGACCTGCTGGTGATGTGCGGGGGTCTGGCCCACAAGTTTGCCACTGCATGGCGCTAGCAGCAACCGGCATGCACCCTCAACGCCACAAGCGCAAGCAGCTTTGGTGACACATTTTGTACGAACTTGACAGGTGTACAGAAGCCGAAAACGGTACACGGAATAGACATAGGCAGGGGATATATGTAGGTAGGGCTGACGGCAGGGGATATATATGTAGGCAGGGCCGGCGCGGGTAGCAACCGTTGTGGCAGATCACAGCACTTCAAAGCACAGCGCAGCGTGGCCGCGGACAGCGCTGCACCGCAGAGCACGGCCCTCCACTCGGCAGCCAGTAGGGCCCCGCAGGGGTGGGGCTGTGGGGGGGTGCAATTGGCGATGGTGCGGCGTATGCTCACGCCACACGACGTGGCCACGGGTGGCAATGGCGTCGTCGGGATGATCAACGATGAGAGTCGGCGGGATTGTGCCATGCGTGTCCAGACAGTGCCGGCCTCTCCACTGATTACGCTTGTCGGCTGCACGGTCCCGCGCGACGCCTGCTCAATCAAAGTAGCCCTGCAGGACGGCATGCACAGGACTATTAGTGAATCCGTGCTCCTCGCGCGACGAGCGGTGGGTGATGCCAGCCGCCCAAAACCCCGCATTCCGCCAGAACCGCATTCAGCCATTCTCGCACCACTCCAGGCTTGCTGGCAGGGCCTGGCATGCGCATGCGTGCCCTTTCGAGCGCGGGTGGTGGCGTTGTGTTCTGTAGCTGGTTGGAAGAGCTGGAAGGGAGAGGCGGCCCCGTGGAGCCCTGTCACAGCTGGCCCCTGCATGCATGCGCCCTGTGACAGCCGTGCACAGCGCCCCAGCTCGCAGGCCCCGTGGAGCCAGACCCGTGTCGGGCGTGGTTGCACGCATATACGCCCGACTGATGTGTTCCGGCCAAGCGCGGCGGGCTTGCGTTGCGACCAGGCGTTGCGACCAGGCGTTGCGACCATGCGTTGCGACCATGCGTTGCGACCATGCGATGCGACCATGCGATGTGGCCGCCGTTGCGACCATGCGCTGCGACCATGCGTTGCGACTATGCGATGTGGCCGCCGTTGCGACCACGTGTTGCGACCATGCGTTGCGACCATGCGATGTGGCCGCCGTTGCGACCAGGCGATGACTTGGTGCCGCGCGGCCGCTACGCTCTGGCAGAGTCTCTCATGCCTGTTCAGGAGCCTCGCTCTTCTGCCGGTTGTTAGTTGCAGAGGTAGCCATGGTGCCGGTTGGTGTGTTTATGTGTGTTGAGGTGTTTTTAAAGAGGCGTTGAGGTGTGAGTGCTGTCTTCAGCGGCAGCGCACCCATATCTGCAGAGGGTATCTGCTGCATAGTGGCTCGTTTTTTGCTCGAGCATCGTCTGCATACGGGCATGTAGCTGCAGCGGCAGAACACGTTTCACAGCATGTTGCGGCCGTCCTTTCTTGTCACGGCGGCGGCGCGCCAGTGGCTTGGTGGCTGGCAGTGCGTTTGTGGTGCACCGTGTAGTTTTGAAGTTGGGGGCCGTTCGACTTGTCTCACAGTGGCTGATTTCTGGTGGTGCAGCTGCTCAGTTGCACACTAAACAGGGTCTTGGTTGCAAGAAACACGCACGTGGTTGCATCGCCATGTGCGTATTGTGTCCTGCTTGGTTCCAAACAACTGTAGAATGAGCCGAGCCTCACTGAAAATAAACAGGAGATACAACAGATTCAAGCACACCTCGCTTCCTTTACCAGTCGCGTTGTTCATCATTCACATGCCCCATCGCGGCACTGGCGCGCATTGACCATTAAGTGCAGAGGAATCAGCATACCATGCCAAGCAGCCAGTCAGCCTGACGTGACCGGGCACGCAACCCATGAAAACTCTAGGCATGCAACGTTGCTACAGGCATGCGGCAACGGTACTCCGAAAATAAAAAGACAGTATCCGCAACCTGCCACAACACACACACACACACACACACACACACACACACACACACACACACGACAGCGCCACACCTGCCGCGGCAGCGTGGCTCGCTCCCGAGTTGTGCCCTGAGTCCAGGCCACCCGTGTGCCACGTCACACAGCGCGCGCCCACCTGCATGCAGCTGCATCCCACATGTGGCCACAGGGCCACATACACCAGGCATGCATGCGCCGGCGCGCCTACCAGCCTCGCTTTTCCGGCCTAGCACAGCAGCTCTGCCCCAGCCCTGCCGCCCTGCCTCCCTCCCCGTGAGGCTCCTTAGCACAGGCGCCTGGCCAGCCGGCCGCTCCGACCGCGCGTGGTCGCGACCTGCCTTCCTGTCACCTTCCTGTTCCTTTCTCACTGCTCAGATGTTGAGCTGAGGCAAGATGTCGCACCACTTGAAAACTCTCAATCTATCGTACAGCTCGCCCAGACAGCAGCCGGCGTGGCCAACGGCTGTGCCACCAGGCCGCACAAAAAAACGGTGACTATGAGTGCAGCCTCATGAGGCGCCTCACAAGGCCTGCGCAGCGCGCAGCACACATCGCGCGCCGTTGGCACAGGCCCAAATGTGCTGCAGCCATGACTGGGTGCATGCCACATCGGCGCCGTTGGCACTGCCGGCAACACCACCCAAAACTTGACTGAAATACGCCCCAGGATGCGCTGTCAACCTGCACCGACGGCAGTGCTCCTGCCTGATCCCACATGATGGCCCTGCCTGGCCCCAGCACGCGGGGCGCACAGCGCGCATCACACACAGCACAGATGCCTGGCGCTGCCCTGCAGCAGTAGCCTCAGCCGCGCTGGCCCCCCCCCACACACGCGAGCCACTGGCGAACCCAATTGCATGGTAGTCCTGGCATCAGGCGCGCAGGTTGAATTTCCGGCGGCCGGAGTAAGTCACACGTCTGACTTGCCTAGGGCACAATCCGCGCATAATGCGCTTGCCACTCGCCACGGCATGCTGTGGAGTCTGCCAAAACATGACCTCACACCGGCTGCTTTGCCATGACATGTCAAGGAACCTGGCCGGCTGTGGCAGCCTGGCACGCACGACATGGAGCTCGCGCACCCACATCAGTTGTCCTCCCACATCAAGCCATGGGCTTCATGTGCAGATTGGGGAGGTGCAGCAGGCGCGTAGCCTCCATGGTACGTCCTCTGATGGGCTGCTGGGCGTTGCAAAGCTTTACGCAGCAGAGGCAAGATTGTGGGGAATGGACAGCTGCATGGCCTGAGCGCTCATGAGCCATCTGGTGTTCTGGTGCATGCGGCATGCTACACGAGGAAGGATGGTGTGACGAGGGGTGAGGGAGAAGCGCCGGTAGAGATTGGCTCGAGGGAGTCCCGCATGTGTGCCATCTCGAGCAGTGTTCCACCGTCTTGGTGCTCCCACGGAGGGTCTGTGTCCATTTGTGAGTCATCTGCTGTCTCCTCCTCCAGCGCCAGACGGATGTACTCCTGTCGAGCAAACCTGCACGGGCAGGGTGGGTGGGCTCCTGGATGCAACCAGCGTTGCCACCAGCTCGAGCTGGGCTGGGCTGTGGTTCAGCCGTATGGCAGCACGTATGTACAGGCGGCACTGCCGATAAGCGGACGCGGACACAGTGCTGGCACACCACTCGACTTCCGTCGTTCGCACATGCTCGCCAGAAATAGTCACGCGAACACGCACCGGTCCCAATCTGAAGCGTCTGGGTCGTCGGCCTTCTCCTGTCGCTGCATGAACGGATCTCGAGTCTCATATGCTACAAACTTCCCGAGATTGAAGAGGATGTTGAACAGCGTGCCAGCAAGCGCGCGAGACTTCCGCAGATCACGCAGCGTATATTGCCCGGGTACTTCAGGCGAGAGCATGTCGTGCATCTGGCACATGATGTCGCTGAAAGTGACTGGTGCTTGCGATGCTGACTCCATGCGGTGTAGCTGCTCCTCGTAGAAGAACCTGTACCAACCTCGCGGCTCAGCAGTCCGTGCATCTCGCCAAGAACCAGGGAGCTTGTCCTGTGGCCCTAGGTATGGGCTGGTTGCAATAACACTAAACGTCTGAGGCTCTGAATGAACTAGGTCAGATTTGACCGCGAAGATGGTCAACCGATCAGTCTGATTGGTGGGGTGAACGCTCACAGTACACGCCACCCGGACCAGCGCAAGGAAGCCAGATCACACCGCATGTCCTCTCGAGTTATAATGCCATCATCGTCTAGGTCCACACAGCGGTGCCAGTACCTGAGACTGACGTCTGTTGTCTTGTCCTCCTCAGACAAGATGAAGTAAACGAAGTCCTCATACCCCATCTTTCCAGGTGTCGGGCACGAAAATCGGCGTGGCACCTGCTGGAAAATGCGATCAACTATGCGGTATGTCAGCCCGTGGCCACCATAGCGGAGGAGGTCATCTCGGTCAATCATGAAGTCATGGTCCTGGTCCAGCTCCCAAAACTGCACAGCCTCACCGCATTGTCGCAAACTTCTTGTTGATGCATGACTCAACAGTCAAAAGGCAGCCAACACCTGTCAGCCAAATCACTGACAGATAGCTATCACTGACGGATAGCCATGGCAGTCTGATGCCACGCAGCATTGACTACTGGTGCCTCTAGGTCCACAGGAGGTACAGATGTCAAACAGCGATCGACTGCCGCATCCCCAGTGCACATCCCCAGCGCACATCAAATCATGGCGTGCTAATGCAGTAGGACAGCAGTGATGATGAGGAATGGCCAGAGACACACAGAGAGTTGTACACACTGGCCAGGTGGCAGGCACGGGTGGAGAGAGCACCTTGCAATACATGACGTAAAAATGTTCATATGAAAAGAATCGCAAGACCTTGTTGATGTCTTCCTCCGTGTCCAGCTGGGACATGGCTGAAGCAAGGTTGCCTCGTTTCAGATCTGCCAGAGTCAGCACCCCCTTCTCCGTGCGATCCAACATGTACAGCATCCGGTACACAACAGTGTGGGCATACCGTTCCTGGAATTCTGCTGTCTCCTGCACACGCGTCACCCCCGATGTGCAGAAGAAACGCAGCAGCATCGCAGTGGAACAGGCTGCATGACAGCATACTTTGTGCGTGACCGGACACAGTCTGGTCACCCGCGTGGAGCAGGCCAAAAAACACGCACTGTTTATCTGTTTACCACAAGCACGCAAAGGCTGACAGGGCATGTGCAAATTAGAAAAGTGTGGCATGTGACAGTCGGAAAAGTGGAAGCTGCATGACAAGGGACAGCACAGGCAGTGGCCGCCCACAGTTTCACCAATCGTCTCTTCTTTCAACCGTTTTTGAGCGAAGCAGGGCTGACTGTTGGCAGCCCGGTTAGCATACGGCATACTATTAGATTTAAAACCACATGCACCAACGGGCAGCGTGAACATTGACTATTTGAGCGGTGCGGCACCACAGGAGCGAGGCGGGAGCCGCACCTGTAGAAATTCAAGCCCAGGGTGGTGCTGTAATACAAACTGCATGAATTGTGTCAGGTCTCCCTGCGTCAGGAAGTCAGCATGGGGCTGCCGCATGACCTCATACACACAGGTGTCGCCATCCCCGCCCACCAGGCCCCTCCCACTCCACCACATCACAAACTCTGCGGCTGACAGCCGTAGCTGGTCTTGGTGCTGCGCAGCTCGAGGGAATAGCACCTGGATATGTTTGTCCATATCAAACATTCAGCAATGCCAACTTTGGTTCGCTGTTGAGAAATCATTCATACAGCACTACAGCCAGGCTTGCAGACAGCGTGGCAGAAGGGATACGACAGATGCACGTGTCTCGGATGTGAGTCTGTCTCGGATGTGAGTCTGTCTCGGATGTGAGTCTGCGACTTTGTGCACAGTCTGTGGCAGTCGTGTTGCAGCTTGAGGGCAAGCAGAGAGATAGACCTCGATGTGGGTGCTTGAGGTCTCAGGCAGCGCTGCGGAGGGAATGCAGTCTCTTTCATTCATTCATTCATCCTGCAGAGGGGATACAGGTGCGGCTATAGCTGGGTCAAAGCATCCCGGGGACGCACGTGGGCAAGGAATCCTGGACATTGACAGAGGCTTGGGAGTATTTGCCGGAGCTCTGACGGTGTGACGGATGCCCCGTGTGCTTCGAATGCGGCGGTCGCAGCAGCAGAGAACTCGGACAGCTGTTCGACCGTGGGAGTAGCGGGCGGGTGGTAGAACCGTGGTATTCCCGCAGCGGCCGACTGGGCATCATCATCGGCAGTGGCAGACGCTGCTGGGAACCTGAGCTTGGCAGATGGCGAAGACCGAGGGGAGTGCTGTGCCGATTTCGAGGGTGACATCGGAGGCTGCTGCAAAGCGTGCTCGGCCCGTTGGTGTTGCATGTTCCTGCTTAGCTCTGCAGCTCTTTCGAGACAGGCAAACAGCACGATTGCCAGCAGGAACTTCGTACATGGAAGCCTGCCAGCATCCGAACATTACCAACAGGTATGTGCATGTGTGTGCACATTGCGTGAATGGGAATGGGCCAATGCTTTGATCCATTTCGGTGGCAGCTGTCCAGCTGTATCGTGCACGGCTTCTTCAGCAATGGGCAGTGCAGCTAGACAGCAACGAATGTTGCGGCTATGGCATCCAGATTCATCAGATGAGGCAGTGTCTGATGATATGGCAGTGAAACGTGAATTGCAATTCCAGCCTGACACTAGCAAGACGAGACGAGATCCGCACAATGGTGGACGCGGCTGTGTTGGGCCCATGACGAGGTGATCGAGGTGTACTCCGCGCCGAGGGAGTAGAAGAAGGGCCTTTCAGCGGTTTGCCAGCCTTGCAATCTTCCACGAGCTGCCATACCTGTAGGCAGTGGTGAGCGGACGCTCATGCCTTGCCAAACTGGCTGCAACTCGATGTCAGGAGAACAGAGATGCAGCAGCCACAGAAGAAATGCAGATAGATCTGCGCTACTAACTGAACTTCAAGGCGACTTGGGTAAACACTTGCAGGCCGTACCAGCTCCTGGTTGTCAGGTTGAGCCAGCCAATGCAGGAAGAATTGATCCGTCTTCAATCGTGACGCAGGGAATTTATAATGAGCGTCCATCGCGCCAGCTTCGCCGGTTCTTGGCCTGCTGACTGAATTCCGTTGATCAAATCAGCTAGTGTCGGATTGTGTAGCGGCATGGTTCTGTTCATTTCACTCCACCCAAGACTCACCGCAATGATGATGATGTGCACAAGAAAGATGCAAGTCTCCTGATCAATGCAACGGAAGTGGACTGGTCCGACACGACACAGAATAGATGCACGAGGCGGTGAGCGGGCATGCATGGTTCGGACGAGCGGCGACAAACAACTATGCTCCGCGTACAACATGTATATATCGTAATGCGTTCCATATCGATTTTACAGGCCGGGTGCACTGTGAAAGGCCGAACCTTACGCAAGGCGGAACTCGAAGCGGTTCCTCGCCAACGTGAACTGTGCGTAGCTGTCCGAGGTGTCGCAGCAGCTATCTATGTCCGACAAAACCCATGATCATGGGTGTCTTTTACCAGCGATCGATACATCATGTCCCTCGAACCCATTTCCGCCCGCTGCCGGACGGTGCCGTGCTGGCTGACCGCGCTCACTAGCTGGCTGAGGATGTCACGAGCGCTGACCACATTTACTCTCTCATACATACACAAGATTATCCGACCAGCCTATTGCAAGCTTGAGACTTCACAAATCTTAAGGAGCATGTCGCGCATGTGCGCCATCCAAACAACTGGTCGCCGTGCTACTGCCAGAAGCCTTACAACTCTGGCTATACAGTTCATGCCTTAAGAATAGTCTCTGTGGTAACTTCAGCAGATCCCCTTCATGCTGAGTCCACGGGCCACCCATAGCTGCCTGTCCTGCGTTACTGAGATGCGCCGCTGCTCGCAAACTCGGTGGCTTTGGTGGAGCAGAAGTTTTTAAACACCACATAAGATCGATGCCCACGCGTGCAACCACGACCCAGCCTCAAATACGGCACGAGTTTCCCGAGTAGACGCCAGGTGCTTTAGATACAACGTAGAGGTAGCACGTCGACTTGTGGTGGTTCGGACGTCTGCCAAGTCCTCCCATCTCGTAAAACACAGGCGCGTATTTTAGCATCGCACATTTGTGACTTAACTTTGACTTTTTTCGCTGTATCAACTCTCTTTGCTGGCCGTTTTGAAGCAATACGCATCGACCTTGCCGATGCCATGCGGAGTGCCACTGTAGTAACGGCATATGCACCAACAAACGTTGGACCTTGCCATGATATTTCACGACCGTCGATATAAGTACCGAAGGACATGGATGATCCTGTGAAGCATGCGTCCATGCCGATCGTGTGCGTGCAGGCACACATCATAGCCGTAGATCCACCGGCTTTAGCGTGAAAACACCATGAACTCGCAAGACGGCCAGGAAGTGGCTCGCAGTTCGTCAACGGATGGGCGGGAAGGTGGTGAGGGGGGATCCCGATCCGACGATGTTGAGCGGCCTGGCAGCCAAGGGCTAGCGCAAGAGGACGAAGATGAGACCCGGGAAGAAACTGATAAATATAGACAGTCGGAGAGTGTAGACGCTGCTGACGATGAACGACAGAACGACAATGTGGCTGAGGCAGGTGCCAGGCCGTCTTATGATCATAGCGACCCAGCTCCGGGCACAGGCCAGCTGACACCAGAACATAGACCCTCTGTCGTGGCTGATGATGATGATCTGCCTGGCATGAACTCGCAACAGCAGCCTCGTATCTCTCATGGCAGTGGGCATAGCGAGAAGTCTGTCATGCCCAACCCAGACTTGATGGATCCCGACATCGACGCTATGGATGCGCAACAGCTCCGACAGCTTGTAACACACATGCGTCAGGACCATGAGCAACAACTCCAAGCCGAAGAGCGTGCACGTTCTGAGGTTGAGGACATGTGCTTGAGAATTGAAAAGCACTTCAAAGCTGAGAAGGTACTCTGCACCCCATCACACACTCGGTTCCGCCTGCTGTATCAGTGTGAGCTTGGTGACAAAATCATGTTTGCTCGTATGTAGGCAGCTAGAGCCAAAGCTGAAGAGCTGATGCAGCAGGCGATTGAGAACGAGTTGGCAATAAAGTCACAGCTTGACATGGAACACCAGCGTCTCAGCCATGTTGAGAACGACATCGAACATGAGCGTGACAAGGTATGGTGGTTGCTCTGATATGGCTACAGAGGACTATGTCCAAAAGGGCAGCTGACAAGAGTAGCGCAGTGGTCGTTCAATGCTTCCAAAAAATTCCATCCACATGCAACTGCCATAACACTGGGCATAACATCCTGGTGCCGTCATTGCATGTGCGCACAGGAACTTGCTCTGGCTAGTGACATGCGAGGGCTGCAGGTGCGGCAGGAGCGAGATGCACTTGAGTCTATGCGACTTGACTTTGAGCACGAGCTGCAACAGGCCCAGGCAGAGGTGGCCAAAGCACAGGATGCACTAAAGACTGCAGAGGACCGTGTCCGCGCTGTGGAGCAGGTGGAGCGCCAGAAAATCATCTCAGGTGTGCACAGCTGCAGCCTGGCAGGCGCTCCCACACTCCATTATAGGCTTTACCAGTCCTTCAAGACGATCACATGCTTGGGTTGTGTATGCCGCTGGTCACGCCACCTGTGCAACCATGTGCCTCATTGACATATATGTTTTGTCAGGACCGGGTGCAGCGGGAGTAGCTGCACCAACATGCACCTTCAACTGCCTCTTGTCATGTCACTCGCAGCACAGGCAACGCTGCTGCAGTACAGGCACCGCTGTATAGTACAGGCACCGCTGTACACCGCTGTACAGTACAGGCACCGCTGTTGCCCTGTTGTTTGGACTAGGGAACCAGCCTGAGGCGTGCATTAAGGAGAAGTATGTGCAGACTATGAGATGCGGCTGATGGCGCTGGCCAATGAGCTTGTACGGGCAAACAACGAGACGCAGTTGCGCACCAGCTACATGTCTCGGGAGGTATCACGCTACCAGCAAGCCGCCGCTGCCAGCGCGAATGCCATGGATCTGGCAAAGCGAGAGATGCATGAGCGCCGTGCTGACGTGGACGCGATGCGCACCAAGCTCGACAGCGTCATGGAGCGCCTCTTCAACGGCTCTCAAGCCAACATGATCCTTCAAGCCAACATGACGGCAGGCCAGGACCATGCTGGTGCGCATTCTGGTGCTCATGCACAATTCAGCCGACCGCGACCTTACGCGATCGATCCGGGTCCAGCTCAGTCACATATCTTCTCAGACCATGTGGGTCATGGAGGGCGTGGTGTATCTGCCACTCAATCAGTTAGCTGTGAGATGCAATCAGCGCTGGCTGGTTCCCCTGGACAATTTGTGGCGCCAGTTCCGATCTCGCGATTCCGATGTGCGGGACTATGGACTGGAGCAGGGAGGGCTTGCTGTGAGTCGATGGCATGGTGTAGGGCAGCTGTTCGCGGATCCACAGGCTATGACAGCTGCCGGGCTGGCGACACTGATGCCCGGAGCCAAGATGGACGCTCATGCCCTGACCCAGCCCCTGCTGCTTGGCGCCACGACCCACGTGAGGGGCGGCAAGAACGGCGCATTCGGCGATGCCGGGGCGCCCTTTGGCAAATTCACCGTCACGGAAGATGCGCCTGGGGGTGCTGGTGCGTATGGGGGCCGCGCCGCCAAAGCGCCTCGTGGTGCGGCAGCCACAGGGGCGGGAAAGGGGTCCGGCACAGTCAAACGCAGCGGAGGAGACGGTAGCAGCGGAGCCGCGAACAAGTCGCGGCAGCTGCCGCCGCTGCAGAGCAGCGCACCGCCGGCCCAGGTGCGCGTTGCAGCCCGCCTGGATTTGTCACTGTCACTCGGTGCTGCAAGCCTGCTCGCGGCGCGAGCCAGGACACGTGTTCGAAAGAGCCCAGAGATCAGTCATGCTGATGGCGGTCGAGCGGCAAGTCTGCATGCCGGATGGCATGGCATTCTGCTTGTGTGCACCTGTGTTGACTCGCATTCGCATGGCTGTTGCCTCTGCCGCACCGTGGTGGAAGGGGACAGCTTCACGACATATTTGTTTCCGCGTGTGCAAGCACTGTGCATTGGTGTGCTGTGGAGGATCTGTCGTGAGCGTTGCTTATATATTTGCTGCTTTCTTTTCAGCTGCACGTTTGCCACGGCAAGATAGCTGGTGGCCTGTGACAGTGATGTCAATGCGGCTATGCTGTAGCTGTCAGTATTCGTATATGTTTGTTCTTCTATGAGCATGCCCGGTGTCATGTTGCATGCACGTTGGTATGCATTTCAGCGTTTTAGCCTCAGCTCCTTGAGGGGGAGAGCTGCCCTGAAAGTGTTACTTGCATGATCGATTGCAGCGGCAATGTATATACCCATAGCCATGGATCGGCTGCAGGCTCACCAAACTCGACATTCGGACACAGTGGCACAGGCAGGAGGCCCTGGCAACGGCAAGACCACTCGCAGGAAGGCAGCCGCTGGAGCGCCCGACCGCTTCCACGGCTCACAAGTCAGGAATGAGTACATCATGGCCGAAACAATGGCGAACTGGTAGTCAACTGAACTGGTAGTCAACGCTGGACTCACTGTTGGTGAGAGCCTGTCCCGATGAGGCCACATCCTCCTGGACCGAAGGTTCCTACCATGAGTTTCAGACTGGAGGGTAGCAGGTTGTTTGGTGTTGTTGTGAAATGCAGGTGATTGCACGGCAGCCAGCAGTGTTGCACCTGCAGTACAGGAAGAGCATCGTCAAGTCGATGTGATGTGCTGCATGTGGATAGAGTCGGATCTGCTGTTGTGATGTGTTCCTGCGGCTGGGGGGCATGTGCGAGTCCGATGGCGCACTCTCCGTAATCCGAACCTAAACCCAACGAGTCACTTGGCACAATATGAGCATGAGCTTGGTCGACGCTTCTCAATGTGATCCAAACAGATCGATCACCTTGGTCAGCCCAATGGTAGCATTTGTGTGTGGAAGCCTCAATGTGACCTGACAGCAGGTTGTTGGCAGAGGCTGTTTGGAGCAGCAGGGTACCTGGCTATTGGCTACAGCAGCACTACTGGGATAGATTCCGGCCCCCTGGTACCTCCGTCCAACCCCTCTCAAGGTTGGTAGAGTGCTTTCTGTTGGTAGGATGGTATGAGTGCGTATCACAGCCACCAAGGCACGAATTGCGAGCAGACTCATGACTACAGCTGGAAATTGGTCACCATACCAGCACAGCACGGCAATTGAACTACCCAGCACATGAGCTGCAAGCTCCATCACTCATTGAAAGGCATCACGCAAGTCTATCTTCGGAGGCACCTTGTGTCAGCTTGACTTGACCTTGTGTGAACAATTGGCATGCATGGTACATGCCCGATCGTGTGCACCACCAAATTCAGGCCGCCTGGTGACTAGGCCAACACTACATTTCACGTACTTGACATCTTGTGACCATGCCTGTGACAATGCAGATGCTCGCACCAGCAGCACACCACATGAGGAAATTTGCACCAGCAACCCGTATTCAATGCGCTCGTAAGCGGTACCCATGCATTGGCTCCAGTATGGCGGGCAGAGTCCACCCGATTGCTGAGTTGTGAGGTAGCGCGTTGAATGTGCTACTAGCATGACTACCACATAACACCGCCATGTAACACATACACACACACATGACTGTGCGCGTAGTACACTTTGCGGGCAGTATGCATGTATGACGGGCGGTGCTGCTGTGAACATCAGCCGCTTGCGCGGCACGCGCCATGAGGTACAGGATCTCCCTGCTGCGCCACAGCATGCAGAGTGCCTCTCCCTGCGTGACACTGTAGCGATCTTGTGGTCGCGGCCCTCGCCACATCTGCACCCTCACCAGGATGCCCCCCACCCGGTCTCCGCCGCTTTCTTGCAGCAAGGTTCCGGCAAGGCCTCGTGTTGCGGCAGCGTTGCTCTGCGCTGCATCCCTCACCCACTGCTCCTGTCCAGGCCTTGACAGGGCGCTTGAGCGTTCTCGGTATTCCTGGTTTCCGATCTCGAGATGAACCGGTTGCCACACGGAAATCGCAATGCAGACCGGACTGGCCATACAAAATGAGACCAAACGTGTTGTGACAGCCCGGGATTCCCTTCTTCCCGCTGTGCGTTCGATCGATTTTGCCAAAATCCTGGAAATAAATCGGTATCCTGGCGGCTGTAGAGGCCTGCTCCTGACCCACCGCTTCGCTGGAAAGGCAACGCGAGGCTGGCAGTTGAGTCTTGACAGCTTGGAAGCTTCTGGCAGCTCCCCACCGTCCCAAGCCTGCAGCCTCACTGCATCCACACGTGTAGCCACCAGTAGGCAGTGCGCTATGCACATGCTGCTGGCGGCGCTCGGCCGCGGGCGCCGCTCGGCCGCGGGCTCCATGAAGCTCCACCACTTGACGTGCCGTGGGGCTGAGTGCACACCCCCCTCTCTACCCGTTGGCAACCATATGCATGGGCCCCAATGCATCCTGCACCACACGTTACGGTACCATATGAACTCTTACATCGAGGGGCTCCGATCCATCCGTTAATCCATCCGTTACGGTACCATATGAATACAAGGGGACACCGTGGACATGGGTGGCCGAGAGATCACGCCGATGGGTGGCCCTCGGAACAGGCAGCCACGCATATGGTATCCGATGTTAAGATTCTGAATGAGCAGCTGCACGCCATGACGTGGGCGCTTCAAGATGCGCCAGCATCCCGGCTCTGAGAGCTCTATTGCCACCTTGCGTGCTGTGACTCTGGCTCTGCCGCAGCGGGGCCAGCTGCATGTGCTGAATGGCACTGCAGTTGGGACATGGCAAGTGAAAGGTACGCGGCCGCCAGTTCTGCTCTGTGCTTGGGTGTGTGGCGCCAGCGACCCTCTGGCAGCCCGGATCATGTTTGATTCACACAGCAATACTTGCAGATTATGGCCTAGAGCTCGGCGGCATCGAGGGATGCTAGCAGACAGTCAAAGGGTCGCAGGTGGCACTCCTTTCACACCCTCTTGGCCAATTTCAATGGCAACTCTACGCATGCAATGCAAAGTGCGCTGCACAGTGTCGGATCTGACCTGTCTGTCTGTCTGTCTGTCTGTCTGTTTGCGTGTTGCCTAATCTGTTGCCTTGGCGCTGCTGGGTCCTAGACCTATCCCTGTGTAACACAGTGTCGGATCATGTCCTCAGAGGTGCCACTGCCGGGGTCCCACATGCATATGCATATGCATATGTGGTGTGAAGGATTGCATGTGTTGGCAACAACAACAAGCACATGAGAGATATCCTTGAGATGGATTGATCTATCTGATTAGGGCCTCGGCGGCAGTGCGGGAGTGACATATGCATGTGGTGTGCAGGATCGCAGGATCGCTTGTGTGGGCAACAACAACAAGAGCCTAGGGCGGAACACAAATGTCACAGCTGCCAGGCTCCGGCCGAGGGAGCGAGGGAGCGTGGTCTGCAGGATTGCTGGTGTTAGCAACGACAGGGTGAAACACAAATGCCACAGCTGCCAGGCTCCGGCCAAGGGAGTGTGGTCTGCAGGATCGCATGTGTCAGCAACAACGACAGGGTGAAACACAAATGCCATAGCTGCCAGACTCCGGCCGAGGGAGTGTGGTCTGCAGGATCGCATGTGTCAGCAACAACGACAGGGTGGAACACAAATGCTTCAGCTGCCAGACTCCGGCCGAGGGAGCGTGGTCTGCAGGATCGCTGGTGTCAGCAACAACGATGGGTTGAACACAAATGCTTCAGCTTCCAGACTCCGGCCGAGGAAGCGTGGTCTGCAGGATTGCTGGTGTCAGCAACAACGACAGGGTGGAACACAAATGCCACAGCTGCCAGACTCCGGCCGAGGGGGCGTGGTCTGCAGGATCGCATGTGTCAGCAACAACGACAGGTTGGAACACAAATGCTTCAGCTGCCAGGCCCCAGCATCAGCCACCACTGCCATCATCCTGTGCCTGAGGCTGTGTGGCTGGTTGGGAAAGGACGACAGCTCGGCCCACACAGCACCACTGCTTGTGATTGTTGGATTGTTTTGGTCGCTTTCCTGCGTTCTTCCCCCGGCGCTGCTGAGGCCTCGATCTATCACAGTGTAGCATGTTAACACAGCACCATTGCCCCTGGACCACTGCCCAATGGTGCACCAGACAAACACCAAACACAATTCCAGCAGCAGAATCGACTCCCAAGCAAGGCCTGAGATCTGCGTGGGCCTGCGTCTGAGTCAGCGTCGTCACACGCGCAGGTATGCGCGCTTTCGTGCCTGCGCTGGCCCGTTCTGATGGTTTGTCTGTTTGCCTGCTGGCTGCTCTGTTGCCTCGGCGCTGCTGAATCCTAGATCTATCACTGTACGTGTGCAACACACGCTCAGGCTGCCCAGGGCAAAAGAAGTCCTAGGTAACTCGGCCGCGCTCGGCCACGAAGCTGTTTGATGTACCACGACGCGACGCTGCTGCACTGTCGAGGCGTCACGAGTAAGTAAATTTAAACTTTACATGTTACGAGGTCGACTTGAGCGATGACGAGGCACGCAGAAGCGCCGGTCACGCGTGATCACGTCCCTCGCGTTGGGGAATCGTCGTTTGTTGCCAATGACGCAGCTTAGTCATGAGTTGCGCCAACTGCGTCGCCCACGTTTACAGCGTGCAGACGGTTCCAATGCAAATGCCAAGCATCCATGTCAGCAGGCGAACAAAGACCAGGCGCATATGCGTTTGGGGCATGTGGGTCTGTGTTTTGTCACGTCAGTGTTGCCTGCAATGCACAGGACAGCTAGGTTCCGGCTGCATGCTCGCGTCTCCGTGGCGCGGATCAAGCTCAAGTGGTCGACTCGCACCGCGAAATTCGTTGACTGCTATCGATATGGGCGACGTGTGCAGAGCTCCAAGGGTGCAGTCCAGATGGTCACCGCACTGTTGCAACGATGTTGGATGAGTTCAGCTGGAAGCGACTCGGCAAATTTCTAGCTTCAACTCGTGGTGTTGGTCAGTTTCCGAGCTTTGTTTCTGTCAATTCGCGACGCTTCTTCCGCTCTTCACAAGCCCGTTTCGTTCTTCCAGGAAACACTGTAGTATTGTGAGCAAATTGGTTAGAGAACGCTGTCGAACAGTGCTTCTGCAAGAAAGCAGTGCTGTAGCGTGCGAGTACATCGTGGAAGTCCTTGGCTTACGCCTCAAGGCTCCTTCAAGCGATCGTACAAGAGTATTGAGTCCAGAAATACCCGTGTTCGCATTGTTTACGGGTCAGGGGCTCCGAATCGGCCGGAGAGCATCGCCCCGGTCGGTCGTCGGTGCATTGATGCATACCCGTTGCCGATAAAGCGCCGGGGACGTTCAAGGCACCTACAGCTGTAAAAAGGAGAGAATGTGGCTGATACTGTTCGTTCATGTCCTGCTATTTACGGCGAACAGAGGTGCGCTTCATTACGTGCAGCACCAACGCCGTCCATCTGCTGCGGGTCCACAAGCGAACCATTTATTGCAAATACGGCTGCTGGTCATGTGAGGCTTCATGAACATCAAGGCTGCTCAATGCGGCGGATCGCCTCTCTGTGCGATGCAACCTTGCCCACATGCGACAGCATGGGATTGCGTCCATCCAGACTCACTGGGTCAAACG
Source organism: Ulva mutabilis (assembly GCA_900538255.1). Taxonomy (NCBI): domain Eukaryota; kingdom Viridiplantae; phylum Chlorophyta; class Ulvophyceae; order Ulvales; family Ulvaceae; genus Ulva; species Ulva mutabilis. Next base: position 122,374 of record UNSF01000092.1, read on the forward strand.
CCCTAAACCTCCTAGGTCCACTCGTAGCACAGACTAGCGGTCAGTGACCTGTCTGTCGCGCAGCTGGCCTCCATCCGCGCGCTCCGTGGGGCGTGGCCTTGCCAAGGCTTGCTGCTGTGCCATGACTCTTGACCCCCGCAGCGTGCACTGTGTGACCGCAAACTCACAAGCATCGATGTCATCCCCTTTGCTGCTCCACGCTGCGTTCAGGCCGTTCAGGCACGTGCACCTGTCGGCGTCACACATGTGGAGTCAGTGCCTGTGCAGAGCTCTGTTCCTGTCCCGCGGGGCACACGCCACCCGCCTCTGTAGAACAGCAGCCCTCTGGGCTCGCCAGACGCCAGCAGAAATTGCTCTCGTGCATTACAGGCAGCGCCAAGCCATACTGTCACTGGCAAGTTGATCGAGACATCCCATCCCAAGGCATGTGTGTGGAGACAGCCGACGCCAACTTTCCAGGCAGGGGAGGGGAAAACTGCACAGATGAAGAGTACACGCAGCTAGTTTCTGATATACGCACCTGCCTACGAAGACAGGATTCCGAGTTCAAGAGTTGTAAACCTCGGCCACGGAATACCACAGGTGCCGCTCAAACCGGCTCAAACCACGCACAACCTGCTGAGCTGCGCGCAGCACACCGTGAGCCCTGCAGCCACTCGCGAGCACTGCTTCATGGTAATCGCTGCTTGATTGTATGGCTGCGGCGTGGCGGGGCGGCCGCGTGCGATGTGCCTGATGTGGCCAGGGGCGTATGGTTGCCCCACACAGCACCAGGCAGCGCGTTGCCCGTGTGCCGCCTCGCCTGCAGAACTACAAAGGAAGGCACAGCACGACGTGTTGAGCTGAGACAACCACCGTGTTGAGCTGAGACAACCACCAGGCGCCACCGCAGTCATGTGCCACTTGCCAGTAGCAGCAGGTCCCGTGGCGCGAGCCTCGTGTGCCATGTGCATGCATGCATGCATGCATGCAGTCAGGCACATGGCCTAGGCCCGTGGCCTAGGCACGTCACAGCACGTTCTCATGCACATGCGCATCACTACGCGCGTGTTGGAGGTGGCCAACACCCCCCACGATCTGCTGCGCCCGGGCCTGCAGCACACAGCATGACATGAGCACGCAGCACGACGCGAGCCCTCGCACGCGCGCTGTCGCTGCAGCGCACAGCATGTGTTACAAACAGCGGTCCATGCTGACCTGTGCGCGTGCTGATCAGGGTGCATTGTGTGCAGGGTATGACGTGTGTAAGGTGTTTCCAATCAAGTACCAGCGGCGGGACGATGATGCCGTGGAGCTCGGCACTGGAGGCGACAATGAGACTCTGGCAGACCTGCAGGTGCAGCTGCATCCCAGTCACACCTTGTTCCCGGCAGACGTCACGCCTGAAAGACTTGAATAAAAAACGAAACAAGAGGGAACGAAACCAGCTTCCAGGAAGACCGTGTTGCAGTCAGACTAGCTGCAGTAGCAGGCCGCAGCATGTGCGGCAGCACACAGCATGTACGTGTGCTGCGCGATCGGCAGCACGCGCAGCGCGGCGGCGGAGGGGCCGGTCTGGTTGACAGGCAGCCGCCGCTGCAACAGCGGCATGCTCTGCATAGCCGCATGCTGAGCGCCGCGCTGTGAGGCGTGGCCGCGTGTGCGCGCACCACAGCACTGCATGCATGAACTCCATGCAGGGGCGCGGGCACCGGCCGGTGGTTGCTTGCTGGTGCTCCTTCTCCACGTCTACCGTTCACCCTTCGCATTGCACACCTCGTTGCTCTGTGCCAGCCAGATCTGCCCCGTACTAGTGGCGTCCCGGGAGTTGTCCGTCCTACTGCATGAGTTTTTTGCGAGGTGTGAGGTTTTTGTGAGGCAAGGCGTGTGCAGGTTTGCCTGCCATCCGCAAATCGTAGCGTGGATGGCTTTTCCAGCTACAACGCACGCCACATGGGGGATCTTTTGACGGCGCTCAACGTCTGCGAGGGCCGCGGCGCGAACCGCACCCTCGACCTCAACACCAACGAACTCAACATCTCTGCGCCGTGCACCTGCATCGATGGCCCCGTCTCTGACTCCCAGCTATGCGCCGACCAGACCGTACTGCCCGAAGCGCAGCAGCAGTGCTGTGGCTGCAAAAACGTGCGATCCATCCAACCCCCCGCCCCCCCTCCCCTTTTCACGGTGCCCCCACTCCGTGAGCAGTCTCGCTGACTCACAGCGCAGCACAGCACGCTACACCAGCCGTGTGCCGCTCGCACTACACGTGCTGTGTGCTGCGATGCGCCGCATCCGCGTGCTGTGTGCTGCAATGCGCCGCACCCGCGTGCTGTGCGCTGCAATGCGCCGCACCCACGTGTTGTGTGCTGCAATGCGTCGCACCCGCGTGCGAATGCAACGCGCCGCACCCACGTGCGAATGCAACGCATTCATTTCTGTTATGTCGCAGTGACGAGCGAGCGCCGACACAGCACAGCACAGCGTGCAGGTCTGGGACGTGTGGTTACACGATTACATCGGGCGCAGCACGTGTCGGACAACAGCGTATGCGGCGTACTCGCTACAGGCGCTGTGCCGAGCAAAGGAGACGCCAGAGGAGTGTGCAGCGGTCAACCGCAAGTGCGGGTTCCACTGCGGCGGCCCACTAAGTGTGCTCTTTGGCCCCCCCCCCCCCCCCCCCTTTTGACCAAGCCTACATGCTCGCTAGGCCACGGTGACCACTGTCTATGCATGTGCCAAGCGCCGCTAACCTGCTTGCCCATGTCCCGCGTTGTGTGGGCCCTCGCGGCAGCGCGTTGAGCCACTCAATGCCGCACATGCATGCGTACCCGTATGGCGTGCACCTCGACGCACATGGTACCTGACTCCATTCCATCCATTCCATCCATTCCAGCGCGCTGGCAACGGCACTGGCTGGGCCCGCTCCCTTCTGCCGCGGTGTCCCTCTGCTGCGCACCCCCCTGGCCACACCGCTGCGGCATAGACCTCGTGATCAAGCCTGTGATGTGTGAAACAGCACGGCGACCGGCCGGCACTGGTGGCCACGCCATGCATGCACGGCCGCAGGCCACATTTGCCATGCCGACCGCAAATGTTTTGCCTGTCGCATGTAGAAGGTTGTTCAGAACAACTTGTGCCCCATCTGAGTGCCGTTGCTGTGCTGTTCAGGTGGGGCCCCCCAAACCACCACAGGACCGGTACATTTCAGGGAATACCAGTATATCATGTGCGGCACGAACACCACCGCTGCTCCTGTCCCCGAGGCTCTGACGGCCACCGATGACGTGTCCCCTCTGCCTGCGGTGGACGCAACCTCTGCCGCTGCCCAGGAGCAAGTTGGAGCCGCAGCAGCCATGTCACGCGCAGCGCCGTTGCAGACGTCTGCGGCACCCTGGCCCGCGCTGGCCGCTGCCGCCGCCGCCGTGATACTGCATGCCCACCGCGCCTTCTAGCGCCTACTGCCTGCTGCGCGCGACGACGGCCTCGCTGTGGAGGCGGGGTGAAGAGAGGGGGGGGTCAAGATGTGGCGAGGGCTGGGCCAACACGGCTTTCGTATCACAGCGGAGCCTGTCAGAAGGCTGGATGGCCAGCGCTTGCGGCGCATGCATGCCCGTGTGAGGCCAGCCCGGGCCCTGCGCACACACGCTGCGCACACATGCTGTGAACCCTGGCGCAGCGTGCGCAGCGTGCGCCTCGCTGCGGTCCCCTGCTCTGCGCGATTCCGTGCACGGCCGTGTCATAGCCGCGGCACGCTTTGCCCACGACTCTGCAGCGGGTCGCGGAGAGCCGGGGTGCGCACACCGATCTAGCGCCGCACGCAGCACGCCGCCCATGCTGCGCACGGCGCGTGGCACCCTGATACAGTCAAGGCGAGGTGTGGGATGGATGCGCGTTGCCTTGGTGGCCGCGGTGCTTCCAGTTGTGCGCTGTGTGCGATGAGGGTCTGCCATCGGGCAGGCGGCGAACGAGCTGACGACTGACGACCCTTCCCTGATCGGCAATAGTAAACGCGGCGCTGCAGCAAACCTGAGCAGCAGCGTGGCTCAGCGTGTGGGCTGGCTCAGCGTGTGGGCTGGCTCAGCGTGTGGGCTGGCTCAGCGTGTGGGCTGGGCCAGCAAGGTGCACCATCGGTTGCACGTGCCGAGCATGTGTTCCCCCTGTGCGGCGTATGTCCCCCTGTGCGTCATCCTGACGTGTCAGCAGCTCCACATGCATGGAGGCTTTGAAGCCAACGCTGTTCAAGACACCCGAGATCTGTTCAAGAGATGCGGAACCCTACCTTCACATAAGCGAGTGCGGTGTGCCCGGACGCATCGCAGCGCAGCGCGCTCATTCAGAGAGCACAGGCTTGTTGCCATGCTTCGCGTGCTGCGCATGCTCCGCGTGCTGCATGTGCTTCGCGCCTCCCGGCTGGCGCGATTCGTCCGCAGGCATGCCCACCATGAGATATGCAGCCAGCCGACGGCTTTTCTTTCCACCTGTGATTTTGATGCTTGTGCCAATCGCAGTGCGCCCCATGTTCGTGGCGCCACAACGCCACATGTTTGTGGCGCCCGCTCCCCAGCCGTAAGCTGTACCCAGTTTCCGGACCGTGAGGATTCCTCCCTGTCTGCTCTTGCACCCGTAGACATGGTAGCTCCGTTCCATGTCACGTCACCATTGGTAGGCTGATACCAATGATAGGCTGCCATGCATGTCTGCTCATGTAGGCTGCCATGCATGTCTGGCCACATATGTCTGCCCAGCGGTGCCATTTTTCTGGCATCCGTCGCCATGCAGCGCGCACTGGCCAAAAGGTCTTCAAGTAAAGTTTTGGCCATACACACTCAAACCTATCACAGCGTCCGACATGACCTGAAGGCATACCTCAACCTGCACCTGTTTAACTGGCGGGTGAGCCAATATGGTCCAGGACCCTTCTGCAGGGTCCTTCTGGAAATAAAGACAGTGCCACGTGTAGCCACCAATGGTGCAGCCGCGTGTCGGTGCCCATCGAAAACCCTGTGGTATGCCGCATACCAGTACAAGTCGTGTTGCTGTTGCTATGTCATGTGTAAGCAGCGTGGTTACGTGACTGCCAGCGACGGTCCCTGTCAGCTGACGTCAACCACCGTGCTGTCAATGAGCTCATTTCGTTTCCGTTCAGCCACTGCTTCAGGTATCAACTGTGGCGGGCCACGCGAACTGGACAGATGGGCTCTCCGCCAAACCCTAGCCGACATCATTGTCTTGGGTCACAAATAAGCCCAGGCTGCGTTGTTGAAGGGTAAATCTACGAAAGAGCATGTCATGGGCGCACACATGTTGCAACACGCAGCAGCAGTGAGGAGGATCCTGGTGCATCTGTGTCTACCGGTGTCCAGCACGTTTCTCCAAGCCGCTCCCGGCACAGTCTATACCACTATGCCAGACGAGGCCACAACAGATGCCACCTAAGCCACGCGTCCCATTCTCACCTCTGGCCACCCTCAGCAGGCTGCCGCACAGCACAGCACAGAGCTTGTTTACTCAATCAGCCTTGCCTGCCGCCCCTCCCGCCACGGCCTCCACCCCGCCCGCCTGCCCCTGGCCCCCGGCCGGCCGCGCCCTTGCTGCCACCCCCGCCCCGTTTATCCACCCCCCCCTTCGCCACACCCTTCTTACCGTTCTTCGCGACCGCCTCCTTGCCACTGCGCGCCCCGGGCATGCCTGCCCCGCGACCTGCGGCTCGCTCATGCCGCCCCTGTCCCTTGTTCTTCTTCTTCTCCTTCTTCTTCTGCTTTTCCTTCGTGCTATCTTCCGAAACCGGACCCGCCGCCGCGCCGGCCCGTGTGCCTCCTTCTCGGCCGCCGCCGCCGCTACCCACCCCCGGATCTCCGCCGTGACCGCTGTGCTGTGCTTGTTCACCTCCCGCAGCACGAACCTCACGCTCCGGCTCACCGCCACCATCACTCACATCGGCATCACTGCTCGAGCCCCCCGCCTCGCCAGCCTCCGCCCCGCTGGGCCCAGCATGCACAGTATCCGCGATGGCAAACGCACACACACACGTGAACCGCGCGCCAGCATCTGTGGCCACAAGGGGCTCCTCCACCCCAGTGCGCAGCCCCGCCAGATCCCACACCTTGATGGTACCGTCCGACGAAGCCGTCGCGATGCATGGGCCGGGGCCGTCCGGCACTTCGAATGGCGCCGAGATGCCACGCACACGCGCCGAGTGCGCCTTGTCAATCGTTGCGACGGGCTCGGCGGTGTCCTGCAGGTCCCAGATAACAAGGGAGCCGCCGTCGCAGCCGCAGATGAGCGTGCTGTCGTCCGCCGCCGCCACGCTCAGAACCTTGCGGCTGTGAGGCAGCGCGGCCTGGGTCTCACCCTGCACAGCACAGCACAGCATGATGCCGTATGTCCAGCTCGACGGCCGTTCACGCTCTGAGCACTGACATGTGACGCAACCTGTGCGTCTGTCGCATGCAGCCGACGTCGTGCCATGCTGCGCAAGCATTCCACTGTGGCTTGGTCTCGTGTAGTTTGCAAGACAGGCAAGATGGGCTGGCATCAAGCCGGAATGGGTGCCCAGCACACGTCCAGCATCGCAGCCGCTTGGTACCTGTTCTGTGCACTTTCTGCAACTCAATGGACAGCTTTCTCGAGCAAGAAAGCTGTGCTCTCGTAACAGTCCATCACCGTCTCTAGATGTGGCAATGCGCAGTAAAAGAACCAGAGCGTCGGCTTTCAAAACGTAGTGGGGATGGTGCTCCCAACTGGTACCTCGATCGATCGATGCTGACCAGTGCTGACGAGGTCAGACACCATGTCACGGCTGCTGCTGTTGCCCGCGAAACGCACCTGAATGCTGTGGATTGCATATTGTGTTGTTGAATTTTGTGGATTGAATTGCACCTGAATGTTGTGGATTGAGACTGTTGAGCCGGCGGCAGAGGCGGGATTGGACGACGCAATGAAGTATGTTTCACCGGCGGGGAAAAAGCCAACGGCGTCGCCCTCCGCCCCGAGGGGCGCCTGATAGGCGCACGAGCCTTTGCCCAGGTCCCAGAGGCGCATCTGCTTGTCCCTGGACACGGACAGGGCGAGCCTGCCGGAGGGGTGGGCTGCCAGGCAGTTGACTGCCCCCTTGTGCCCTTTCATCGTCTTCATCAGCTCCCAGTCACCCTCCGCCTTCCAGATGCACACATCTCCTCCCACTGACCCTGTAAGAGTAGTGAACGGCGTGCTTGGTCGCAACTGGTACAGACGACGCAGCGGCGGTGGGCGAGGCAGCAGGTGTATGACCGAAGCCATGCAGGGATATGATCCGCACGAAAGGCCTTCGTGATGCAAAGGGATACATAAATGGTCGGTATGCGTACCGGAAAGAATGTGTGTCGCGCGCACGGCTCCCGATGGGCGCACAAACTCGAGGCATGGAACCGGGCCTTCCGCTGGATTCACGAGATATCCCATGTCCCGGCTGGTATGCATATCGAAAAGGTGTATTTGATCGTCTGCTCCGCCTGTCACGACCAGGTTGCTACAAGTCGCCATGCACTTCACCGCGTTCTTGTGTGCCGGCATAGAGAGGACTTGTTCCATTGCAAACTTCCCATCATTACCTACCTTCAGCTCAAATCCGAACAAAAATCGCTCGTATGAGCCAGCATATATTCGCATGGCGCAGATCGCAAGAATTGGTGCGAAGACAGATCCTCGTGCTGAACTGTCAGCGCGAAGGCGCTGCCAAAATGAGAATACAACTTGATCAGCTGTTGTGACAAACTAGATTAAAACAGCGTAATTGTTTTGTGTGAACTTCTGTCGTTGCGGCGGAGTGCGGAATTGAAAGTCGCGCTCTGGTGCCGCATGCCGGCCTACTAGCCATGCTGCAGTACGAGTGCAGCTGTCGACACTGTTGTGTCCACGGGGGCCCTGCCCAAGAACACCAAGGCCGGCCTGTACATTAGGTCGGCTGTGACCGGTGCATTGCGAGCAAGGACTTTGGGATAGCCATATGTGGCAGATAAGTAAATCCTCGCGATTGGCTCTCGAGATCGGTGTGGATATGCCAAAAGGCGGGAAGCAGCAAGCAGCAAGCCAGAACCCGTAGCACACTGAGGACTAGTCTTGGCGGCCTCAGAGGCGGTCAACACAGTTCAGAGCTCGTCAACACAGGTGAGAGCTAGCCGCAGGTGCACACTGCTGGCAGGATGTGCAGGCATATGCCGCCATGACTTGCACAAGCATGCCCACTCTCAACACTGTGTTGAGCATGCACACAGCACGACATCTGGCAGCTGAAAACCGCACACATGTTGATACACATGTTGATACATGCCAGCCCCCTCCCGCATTGCAGAGCCACCACGACTCAGTTACGCCGACGCATACATGCCGAGGCGCCACTCTTACAGGAGCACATTCAAATTCAAATCAACGAATCACGGAAACGTCACAAAACAAACTGACTGCACGGTTCCCCCGGAGCAACTGCGGCCATGATCCAGCGCCACGTACATCACACGTACATCACACAAAGAAGGGCTTTCGTAAACTCACACGTGAGACGATGTCAAAAGCAACATGGCATGCCCAGGGCAGGAGCCTCAATGCCATGCAATGTTGCATGACCGACCCATAGCAGCATCCTGTTTCAAGCAAACGGTACCACCACAGAGCCACACGCCACACTCACGAGCCGCCTTTTTTCCGTCACCGCTGCAGCGCGCTGCTAAGGCCTTGATCATAGTGTCACCCACTCACCACCCCGTCGGCAGCTTCCACTCGTGGATCGTGACCGCTGGGAACTGCGCCTGGAACTCGTCCCGCGTCTCGTTCGCAGCGATAAACACCTGGGGCCGCAGTTCCAGTGACGTGAGCGCGGGCAGCTGCGGCATGAGCGCTGCGGCGGTCGGCAGCTCGACGCCGTGGAACGTCAGCCCGAGCCGGTGCAGCCCCGGCAGCCCCACAAGCCCCTCCCACGCCACCGCCGTGCTGTCAAAGCTCAGCCGGCCGCTGCCGCTGCAGAGGTACAGAGCGCGCAGCGCGGGCAGCGTGTGCAGCGCGCCGAAAAAGGCGGCCGCGTTGAGTTGCGCCCGCACGCGGGTGTGCTTCGACTCGGCTTGCAGCCGGATGAGCGTGAGTGCCGTGAGCGCCGTAAGCGCCGACACGAGGGCGCGGGAGAATCGGTGCTCCGGGTCTCGATGGCCGAGCCGCCAAAGTTTGAGCTCGCGCAGCCGGTCGCAGCGCGCGGCACTGGCCATGAAGTCGCACCAGGACCTCTGCAGGGCGGCGTCGTCCCGGCCCATGTCTTGAGAGACCCACGTAGCGACGATGTGGTGCAGGGGCTTCACGCCGAGGGCAGTCACCGACGGGGCTATCGCGGTGGCGAGGCGGGAGGCGAGAGCGAGGGGGGCACGAGCGCACGGGCTCTGAATGTGAACTTGGATCAGGGACGGCAGCCGCAGCGCGGCCCACGCTGGTGACACGCCCTGCTGCGTGTCCTGGAAGCGTGCGCTCAGAATGAGACAGCGGATCGTGCTGTGATGCCCGATGGCTGCGGCAAAGTGGTCCGAGGCGTCGGCGGCGCTTGAAGTGAGGAGCAGCTGCACGAGGGCCGGCGTGGAGAACATGCGCGCGACGAGGCCGAGGTGGCTGGAGGTGCTCGCGGCCGGCCCGCCGTCGTGCCGCTCCTGCAGCCGAAGCTTCTGCAGGCACGGCAGCACGACCGGGGCGGCGGCGAGGTAGCTGTAGCTCTGGATCGGCGTGGTGGTGACAGGGGTGCCGACGGGGAGGCGCATGCGTGCGCCGAGGGTGACGAGGGCAGAGAGCGGGCGGAGGCACTCTGCAAGCGCGACGGCGGCGCTGGGCTGCAAGTCAAAGTGGAGCCGCAGGCTGTCGAGGGCAGGGGGGGGAGAGAGGGCGAGGCCGGAGCCGAGGGCACGGAGCGCGGCGGGCGGCATGTAGTGGTGGGTGAGGTGGAGGGAGGTGAGCGTGGTGTGTGCGCAACAGGCGCGCGCGAAGAGCGCGGCGGCGGTGGGGGTGATGGAGAGGGAGGGGTCGGCGAGGAGCTCACGGAGACCGGGTGCGGGCAGGGGTGTGCTCTCGAGGCGGTCGAGGAAGGCGCAGGCGGGCATTCCAGCGTCGCCGACGGCGATACTAGTGTGGCCGGAGGTTATGGCCGCGGCAAGGAGCGGGCGGTGGAGGGTGAGTGGGAGTTTGGGGGCGAGTTCTTTGTAGCTGTGGCCGCTGGTCGTGATGCATCGGGCGAGGACGGCCTGGAGGAGGTGATTTGGCAGGAGGAGCAGGCTGCCGACCATTTCATCGGCGTCGTTGGTGTTGGTCCAGGTGGTGGAGAGGACGCGGGTAGAGAGGGTGTTGGTCCAGTTGTCGATGTCTGTGTCGCCAAGGGCGTCTGCGACCTGCAGCAGTGGTGGCATGCGTCCGCGGGCCGCGAGCGATGAATAGATTGATAAAATGTAGGAACGAGGCAACTACTGCGTGTTGTCATGGCATGTGGCGGTCACGGCAGTCTCGCCTGCGGCCGTGTTGTACGGGGGACGCGGCAGTGGTGTGGAATGAGGATGCTTGGCGCAGCACCTTCAGAACTCGGACGAGCTCCTCAGTAGGTGGATCCGATGCGAATATGCATGCCGCCTGCCACAGCCTGACATCAGCTGGTGAGATCGACCTGGGAAGCTCGGCGAGGCCCTCAGTGTTCTGGATGCCCGACAGGAGCTCGGACCGCTTCGCTGCCGATTCACAGATGCGCTCACCGACCACGATGGCATCTTCGCCTTGCAACGGAGCGTCATTCGTCAGTGTTACATGGCTACGCTTTCGTGACGCTCGGTTGACCTGAGATTCAGCCATGTCTCTATCACCAATGCAGGAATACGATCAGAATTCCCAGGTTGCAATGTTATACGACCTGTTATATGGTCGGTACGTTTTGCTCTGTATTGTGCGTGGTGCGTGGCGCGAACGGCAGCCCACAGCGGCAAACTCGCACAAACGCAATCACTGTGTATGAACGTGTTTGAGGATCACGAAAACGTGCATGGTCATACATGCTTGTGGTCTGATGTGTGCAGGCGCTGCACACTTGGCATTCGCAAATCTCTCCCTCCAGGGCGCGCCAGGGCGGAAGCAGGCACCATGCCGCTGCCTAGCTAGGGAACGGGGTACTCGGTACGCAACCACAGGCGCACCCTGCACAGTTTCACTACTGACTACGATGGATGCGGGCGCAGGCCATGCCATGCGTGACGCGTGGCCTTCACTTTTCATGCGCCTGCTGGTCGTATCTCCGCCCTCGTTGCTGCTTGGTCTTGGTCCCTAACCTAGGTCCGCTGCAGAGTGCACAAATGCAAACCAGGGGCTGGCAAGAGTGCTTCTTACAAACCTGCCCCGCAAGGACCTGTTTCACAGCAGACGAGGTACTGATTGGGGGCGTCTGGTACAGCTTGGCTGCCATCAGTGCTTACCGTGTGGCTGCTGCGGGGGACTCGAGATCTGCTGGAGACACTCCGCAGATCTCTATGCAGCGCCTGCGAATGCAAATGCGGCGTTTCCCTGTAACACCCTGTGCCACACATCACAGCTCAAGCACAGCTCGATAGATGGCATCATGGGCTAGCTCCTCGGTTACAGATCCAGCCACGGCTGAGCCGCCCCACGCCACACCAGCAACCAAACATGGCCTTAGAAACACCGCATGCACCACTGCCGCAGCAGCCATACCTAGCCCCAGTGCCGGGCGTGCGATCCCAGTAGATCTCCGTGTGTGTTCTAGCACAGGGGCGCTCTAGTGCAGCTCCAGTCTAGTAGAGGGGCTTGAACTCCTCCTTGCAGCGGAAGGTCTCCACCGCGCGCCGGATGCCTGCGGCTGTGGCCTCGTCCGCGTCCGGCGCTGTCTGCGCGGCCATCGCGTAAACTCGGCCCTTCTGCGCCGCAACCACAAAATCCACAGGCACTCCCGTGCCCGACTGGAACGTGTACCTGTACCACACACCACTGCATCATCGATGGTGAATTCTGTCCCGCTTGTCAGGAGTGTCATTGTCGTCATGGATTTGGCAACGTAATCATACATACCATCTAGTTGTACATTCGCTTGGTGCACTGGATCGGAGCCCCTCGATGTAAGAGTACATACTATCTATCCAGGCACTGACGCTTCGCATTGCCGCCTGCCCCCCGCCCCAGGCAGTGTGTGTGTCCGACACATGCAGAGCTGTATGCCATTGTATGCCACAGTGTGCGACACAGAGGGCTGTCACCCAGAGGTCTGTCTCTGCAGCCACCAACACCGGCCGCACTGTAGACACACATAGAAAATGGGATATGGGGAAGAATTCGGATACCAGGTGAGAGAGGCATTGATGGAGTGCAGGTTCTCTAGATTGCCTTATCAGAATAGCCCGACATCGAGGGTTTCAGATAGATCTCCACACTGAACATAAAGCTGTATCCGCTTCTTTGCAGCGGACCGGGCACGCACTGCAACAAACTGACCGATTCTGCCGACATGTCGGCATGCTGTGGGCTGCAACATACACCGTGCTGCGTGTGCTGGCCGTGACAGGCACTGCCGGGTTCCGACCTCCGGCTTGAGCTTGCGTCGTAAAATCAAAAAGACGACACGGGGAGTGCACCGTCGCGGGGGTGAATGGCGCAGTGCACCGCTGCCGATTTTGGGTATGCCTGCGCACGATTCCTGACGCACGAGGCATGTCAGCAGAGGTCCGTTAGTAGAGGCACGTCAGAACAGGCATGGCAAGGTGTCATGGGCCATACAGTACGCTCAAGAGTCCAGTGACACATGCATACAACGTCCCACAACCCACAGAAGCAATAGAATCCCTTGAGTTGGGGCTGCAACAAATTTCTCTTGGTCTTGACAGCATGGCAAGGGCGGCATGGCTAGGGCGGCGCCGCACCGGTAGATGCTGAGCGGGTCCTGCTCGACGACGCCGCGGACGGTACGGGTGTCCCGCGGAGGCCGGGGGATGGAGATCTTCTGGAAGGAGGCGAGGCGCGTACCGGCGGGCAGCAGCAGCTGCGCCACCTCCGTGCCGTTGCCCCACGCCGAGATGTCCTGCAGCTGCACAGCACGCAGCACGCTCAGTGCTGCCCGCTGCGCTCCGTGCTGCGTGCCACGCCAGCGCAGCTGGGTGGCGCGGAAGTGCGGCACCGTGTACCCTATCCTTGCAGTCTAATGGACCGCCTTCTCGGACACTTGCTCTCCAAAGTTTCCGTTAAAGCTGTTGTATTTGGGAATGCTCAGCCAACAAATCAGGGCTGCGGGGCTCAATGTTTGGCGGGTGTACAGTACAGTGTGTGCAGCTGGTAGTCACGGCGCGGTGCCACATGTGCTGCTGATGCTCCTTTGAGTCACTAAAACTGGTGGTAGGGCGGCCTTGTGCCGGGCTCGGCGTGTCATGCAGAGGTGGGAGAACAACAGAATACGTCGACCGCAGCTTCTTGTGACATACACTCCCTTTGTTGGAGTTCCTTGCTGCAATCATTGTGCAATCATTGTGTACAAAGGCAACTGTGCCGTCCCTGTGCTGCGGACACACACGAGAGCCGCTGCATACCACGGCGAGTGTGGCTACCGGGGTGTCGTCGGTTTGAGGGCGGCACGCTTGGCTACGGGTTGACCGACACGTCGTAACAGCAGGTGCAGTCACAGTTGCCCCACAGCATGCACCCTACACCCTACCCCAGCACAGTCTTGTGCAACTGCCGGCGCTGCTGGCCGCTCCAGAAGACACATGCCCTCTGGTGAGCTTGTGCTGCGTGCGTGCGTACCGATGCGCGGCTGTCAGCAATTATATCATATGGTAGGCACAGCAGGGAGGGCACAGCAGGGCGGGCACAGCAGGGCGGGCAAAGCACGCACCTGTGTGAACGTGGGCTTGATGGCGGAGGCCTCCCGCACGATGACAGTGATGACGCTGCCGCCACCCGGGGTGCCATACCGAGCCTTGATCGGTGAGGCGGGCGGCGGCGCTCCCGGCGCTGCAGGCACACACGCTTCGCTCAGCACGAGCCCCCCGTATGCACAGCACAGCACAGCATACCTGCACGGGCCAACAAGTGTGCAGCTGCGAGCTTGGCATGGAGGCTGCGTGGATGAGGCATATAGGTTGGGGTGGGAGACCAATATGGACTCCATAATAGTTAGGTCGGTTGGGACTCCATATTATGGAGACGGTGGTGCGGCTGCAGACTGAGCGACCGCCACCAAGGTGACCGAGTTGCGACCGCTGGGCGCATTGATGTGCACAGGCGTGGACTGGCGTGGACGAGCATTTGTGCTGCAAATGCCGGTGTGAATCAGGCAGCACTGGGGCGCATGCAGGCACGCAGCTGAAGACTGCTACGGGCACAGGAATGGCAGCATTGATTCCAACGAGCTGGATGCTTACGTACCAGCTGGTCCAGCATCGGTCGTCGTGGGCCGGCTGTTCACATATCAACTGGTCAGGGCGTGGCAGTCGCACAGTTTGTCACGGGAAGAGTGGAAGCAGGAAGTGATCAGGAGGATAGACAGGAGCTCCGCCTCCCGCTGCCCTCGCCTCGCCCTGTCGTATGAACGGAAATTTAACAAGAGGCGAGGGCAGTCTGCGGCACAAAGACAACAGGCTTCGTCCGATTAGGTGGTCTCAAGGGTGGAGGCCATACTGGCAGAGAAGGCAGGCTTCTTTGGCTGTGGCACTCCAAGATCCACAAAGCCCGGAGGCAGCATCAGCTCAAAGTCGTTTGCATTCAGCAGCGTTTCTGCACGCATGAGCACCGTGTGTGTGGCCCGAATCGAGCAACATTCAGGCCTCTCGGCAGCTACAGAATGGGAGAGCAGGCAATGTGGCACAGCCGGGCGCAGCAGCGGGCGTTTAAGACACGTGAGTGACAGATGTTGGCATAATTCTACACCGTTTTGTGCGGGTCTTGCGCAGGTCAGATGCAGTGCCAGGCAGTGCGACTCAGGACGTTGTGTTGTGTGTGCGCCAGGTGGACACGTACCATCACCGACCTTCTTTGTTTCGAGGAAGTCGAAGGCCTGCGCTGTGTCCCTGAACGCCACGGTCTCATTTTGCTGCAGCGTCGTCTATTGCAATGTGACAGATTGCAATGTAACAGGTTCATGGGCAGTACTGGGATGATGCTACCTCACGACCTCAATCAGTGCTCGCAGCTCCAGCAGATCATGTCAGCTACCGCAGTGTATGGAATAAAAGGGCTCGCTGGTGTACAGTGCCTGGGCAGCCTGCCTGGGCGGGCATGTTGGTGGTGGCACGTGCCTCCCTACATCCATGCTGGACACTGGGAGTGTTGCACGGAGATGAATGCACTGGGAGTGTCTGCGTGAGGCCTGACACAGCATGCACGCGTGTGCTACATCGCTCATGGAACTCCGCCACAATGACCACGCGTCGGCGCGTCATGATGCAGGTTCACGGCTGTGCACTATGATGCAGGCTAACAGCCGTGTGCTAGGTGCATGGGGCAACGTTGGGCATCTGATGGACCGCTCTCACCACCAGGATCCATGCACTGGCCATGTCAGGCTGCAGAGAGCCGCGGGGGCAGAAACATGGACCACTCGGAGCCAATCTAAGATAGGACTTGGTGTGTAGTGGTGATTGGCGATTTCCACCGTAGTGGTATGCCTGCAAAACGCGCATCGCAAGCCAACAGTGTGCCGCACCAATTCTGCAGAGCTAGGAGGCCACCCGTTGCAAGTATCCCCCGACGTGGTATGCGCGTAGCCTCACATCGTTGTCTTCGTCTGGTAAGCGCGGCTGACTGGCTAGACTCGCTATATCTACAGGGCTTCAAACGTGCTGAGCAAGGTGCACAACTGCGTGATGTTGATAATGGGCATAAGGGCCGCATGACTTGCACAAGATGGTCCAAGTACGCTAGCGACAAGATTGTCTATGTGAGGGCGTGGGGAAGTGCACGCTTCAGCTATGGCCCCGCGACCCTCTAGCGGATCTTCCGCGCGTGTGTCCCCGGAACCGTCGCTGTAGGTACACCTGCAAGACTTTGGTGGGCAATCAAATACTACCCCGTCTCACTGCTGGCATGACATTGTGTTCGAGCACAGCATTGGCCAACAGGCGTGTATGTTCAGTGAATCCGCTGTTATGCGTCCATGTCTGTTCCACCGTCGCCACTTCACAGGGCCAAGCCAGCGGTGCACCGCGGTGGTGAACTGGAGTCGTTGTGCGCGCACGTTGCACTTCCTGAACTGTTTGTCATACCATTGTGTACCTATTTGCTGCGCGGAGCTTGACTCTTGAAACTCAAGCCATTCACCACCGCTTCTTAATAGTGTACACCTCGCAGTTGTCGCAGCTGGGCGATCAGGCCAAGCGAATAGCATTCACAGCAGCTGTATGGCCATGGTCGCGTAGGCCAGATTTAATCTGTTGACGATCGCACGCCTGCTCACCTTGCCAAGATGGTATGCAGCCTATGATGTACCACTGCTGATGACAACTGGACGATAATAGCCAAACCCTCTTGTAGAAAGAACTTGTTGATAGATTGTGCCTGTTGCAGATGCACTTTTTCATGTTGATGAACAAGCAGGGCAAGGTCAGGCTTGCTAAATGGTTCAGCACGTATTCACAGAAAGAGAGGACACGCATCACAAAGGAAGTCGCCGGCCTTGTAATTCCCCGCGATGCTCAGGTATGCTAGTTGCGTCCTCAACGCAAGCCTGTCCGTCCTCTCAATCATGTTGGCGCATGCTTCCAATCATTCAGTCTGCCAAGCCCAACTCCTGCGTCAGCTAGGAACTTCTGTGATGCCCCTCATCTCAACACGACACGTGTATGGGTTATGCAGCAATGCAATTTCATTGATTGGAGGAACCTCAAAATCGTGTACAAGCGCTATGCCAGCCTATACTTTGTTTGCACCATCGACGCTGATGACAACGAACTCGTTTCGCTCGACATGATCCACCACTTTGTTGAGGTCCTCGACAAGCACTTCAGCAACGTCTGCGAGCTCGACCTCGTGTTCCATTTCTACAAGGCCTACTGGCTCATGGATGAAGTCTTTTTAGCCGGTATGCCTCTCACACTGCTTTACCACTTACTCTGCGACCTAGACTTCAGTTATAACAGCTGGCTGGTATGGGAGATGCCTGTCATGCCATGCCATGTGCTGCTTGCTCGCGGCTACCTTTCCTGAACCTCGGAATTCCTCCACCATGATCATGGAGTGGATGTTCATGTTCATGCAGCAGCAACACAGAGTCAGCAGCTGAGCACGGCGTCCCGGCGTAGCAGAGCTTTTTTTCAGCATGCAATGATCTCGTTCCTGTGAAAATGCACCTGCTTAGAAAGCATGCGCGTCCGAATGACACAACTGTGACTGCAGGCGAAATGCAAGAGCCAAACAAGAGGGCAGCGTGCCTCATAGTTAAAGAACAAGATGACCTCGTGGAAGAGCAGCACCACGGCGCGCCTTTCTGACACCGTCCAGAGCCATTCCTGGGGCCTGCGCGTACTGACTGAGAATCTGTGTCCTGCTTCCAAGAGTACTGCTTCTGCACAAACAGCCTCACTCACCCCGTTGGAATAGACTCTATCACCCGTTGCAGCCTTCCCAGACGAGCCTGGATGCCTCATCATAGATCTGGCAGCAGATGGTTGTGCAGCATTCCGCTCAGCATCGTTTGCTTGAATTCAGCGGCACGCACGGTGGTCCTTCCGGGGACCTGTCGGGCAGTGCGATGTCAATGGCATCCTCGCTGATGCATCGATGCGGTTGCAAGCTCATAGTAACCCAGAGCAGGACGAACGTTGTGCGCTGAGGTGATGATCGGTCAGCACCACGCTGCAGAGGCTCTGGCGACAACACATGTGCAGGGAGGTGTCAGCCAGTACTGACTCCCACCAGTGGTACTGGGCGAGCCTGGCCACTGGCTCCCCACTGGCTTATGCCGTTCCGGCCAAACTCGGTAGCATCAATGCTCCCACCGGCCTGTGTTCAAGGGTTTGCGTCAGAGTCAACAGCAATGGCCCAAGAGTCCACGTCGTTTGCACAGTCGCAGATGCCCTGCCTGGCATTTACAAACGACCCAGCTGCTTGCAGCTGTTAGCGTGGTGGCTTTGTGCACTAATGGCAAGCGTGCGTTTGAGATGTCTGGCACGGGTACACCACCAGCAGCGTATTATGGGATGTCTGCCTGCTGTTGACTCAGTGTAGCTACAGGGGCAGCTGTGCATGCAACGGATCTTGCGCAGGGCATGCTTCATAACCTGGTGCATTTTCCATCGATCCTGCTTGGTTGAGGCAGTTTGTATGGCATGAGGCAATGGCTACCTTGCTGCTGTGAAAGTTGGGGCAAACACCATAACATCAGGTGCACGAGCCACAGAAACAATATCATGGCCTGGTGTTTACAGTTTGCTCCTCCTCCCATTTCGTTTGGCACACAGTGGCTGAATGTCCTGGGTCGCCTACCAGATCAGAGCAGCCATGCACACACTGTTAGTTCGACAGCAAGTTCTCGCTGTCCTGGTGTGGAGATAGTTTGGCTCAGGAGAGCCTGTTGCACAATTGTGTGAGTCAAGTACACGTGGTCAAGTGGTACAACCTGATACATGTCTGCAACAAACGCAGGCGTGCGCGACTTTGTGCTAAATGCTGACATGTGCATGTTGTGCACAACAGCACGAACGTTACACTATGTGCACAGAGCAGATGTGGCACTAATGCGATCGCGTGAGACATGCGGGACGGCCAGCCTGTGTGTGGCGCTCGGCCATCCAGACACGTTACAACACCTTTGTCAGGATGTCAATTGTGGACACAGCCGCAAAGGCCAGGAACAGAAAGCCTCCACCATACTGCAGCGTCGACTCAGACACATTCTTGCTAAGCACCCCGCCACCAAGGACGGCTAGCGCTGTGGCAGCGCCATGCCCGGTCACGGCCCCGGCCGTGACGCCAACTGGGCTTGTCGCTGCTGCCAGCGCGATCGTCGCCAGAAACGACTTGTCCCCCCACTCTGCCGCAAACACGAGCAAGAAGGTGCTGAGGATGAGGCCGGCGCTCTGCTTGGTCAAAGTTGCCACCTCCTCTGCTGCTTCCTCCTTCTCCTCTGCAGCATTCTCTTCCGCATCTTTTGCATTCAGGATGGTCTGCACCCCAAACACCACTAGCAGCAGCACTGCGATGACGTCGTCCCAAGGGACGTTCCCTGCATTGGGGATGAGGTCGTCTAGCTCATGCATCAACTGGCCCAGTGCCACCGAGATGACCGTCATGATAGCAAGAGCTCCGAAGGTCCCGGCGAAAACTAGTAGCTTTGGGCGCTGTGACGCCAGTAGCAAGGCGATGAAGAACGTTTTATCGCCGAGCTCCGAGAAGAAGATGAGCAGCAGGCCTTGCACGAATCCCTCGGTGACCTGTGATGGTGTTGCCGCGAACGCATCTAGTTCAATAGCGGAAGCGGAGGAAGCTGAGGCTAGGATTGCGCCGGCTGTAAGCAAGGAAACGGCCTTTCCGCTGTGAGCGCTGGCATCAAAGCCTTGGGAGCGCTCGGAATTTGTGGCCCGAGACTGCCGCTGGGACTTTGCACAGCATCGCGCTAGAGAGCCGCAGCGCAACGGCTGCTGTAGCCTTATCGGCTGCAGCCTGGTAGTATGCAATGATGCCATAGATTACGCGGCCGGTGCACCACGGATGGTACGGAACTGGGCGCGCGACAGGCAATAAGACCCTGTTCTCGGACTAGCAGAAGCGCGCACGATTGCGCTTGTGCATGCAGACAGCACAGGTTAATGTCAATGAAGGATTAAAAATGCCCCGTGCTGGGTCCCTCGTCAAACCATAGCTCGTTCAAAGTTGGAACAGTGAAACAGCGTCTGCTCGGGCGCTCCTTGCATTGTGTCACACGCCCACCCGACAATTTCCACTGTGTAGCACTAATTAATCAATCGGCTGGGCATAGCTCCGCACGCATGGCGAGGCAGGAGACACCGACGCACGCATGGTGTGCAGGGTGCACAGGTGCCCAATCTGCCAATTGCCCAGAACTGCGCTGAAACGCAAAACCTCGGTGGCTGTAAAAACATACTATCTGCTGGGGCGCACGGCCCGAACACATAAACCTCAGAAGTGAGGAGTGCAACTTGATGACAACGCACGAGCGTTGCCAAGGTATTCTCAGTCCTGCCGAGTGCGCGTGGTCAGCGGTGTAGACGCTTGGGTTCGTGCCGGTCTTGTAACACGGATTGCAGCTATGGCGCGAGGCCAAGGAAAGCGCATGGCTGCCATGCTACGCAGATTCTGGCAGCAGGAAGGTGAAGCTGGTCTCTTAGGTGCACCTGGAGCACTTCCAGGGAGGCCTCAGCTCCGTTATATCTCGAGCGCGACTCTGTGCAGAGCTCAAGGCAGCAACGGTGCGCGTGCAATCGCTAAACAGCACAGACCAACGGCCACAAGTGGCTGGTAGATGGGTCATCGAAGGTTTCGCTGTCGTAGCATCCGCCTGGCAGTGCCTCAGTTTTGCACGTTGCACCTCTTGCGCTCGTTATTCAGGCACATATTGCAGCAATTGAAATATCCAGCATCGCATTGTAAGGAGGTATATAATACTGCACAGTGCCTGCACGTGATTGCTTATTTGAGTTTGTGCGTGACTTGACGTGGGCGAGTTCTGGCCCGTTGCACGGCGCGAGTCAGTACTGCCGCGGTTCACAACAGCCCAAGTGAATACTTGCTTAGAAATGCATCCATGATCAGCTACGGCATTATAATTAAAGCCCATGTTGCTGCGTTTTGTGAGTTCACGCATGCGCATGTGCAGGCGCAAGCAGCGGTGGTTTCGACCCGAGCAGTGTTGCGACTCGCTTCGACACATTTGCCAGCCAGCGAGCCATCTCCGCAAGCAGCTTGGAGCGGCTTGACAGGTACGACTCCTTGACCAGTTGAGCTATGACGTGGTTGGTCTTCGGCGCCCCTGCGCAGCTCCTGCGTCCGTGCATGCGTGACAGGTAGGAGAGTTTAGCCTATGGACGCAGCCGGCTCCGAGCTGATTTGGGCACGGCTGCAGGTTCGCGCCTAGGCACAATGCTCTGTCGAAAGCGGACGAAGAAGAGATGTGTAAGGCAATCGGCGCCAAGGACATGGACGACCTGATGGACAGCGCCATCCCGGACGGCCTGCCCCGCCTGGACGGCCTCGACCTGGGCATCTACACCAAGGGCATGAGTGAAAGCGAGTTCCTGGAGCATTTCAAGTGTGTTCCTACGTCGCGGTTCCATTTGCGTTTGTGCTGAATCACATTTGAATTTCACGACGTTGTCGTCAATCTTGGCAGCGTTTGACCCACATGGTGTCGCTTCGCCCAGCTCAAACACACATGTCAAACCGGAATCCACCAGGCCTTTGTAAAACGCTTCTGCGTTGCTATGAGTCTGCCGTGAAAGGTGGCTGCACTTGAAGTTCTTTTGTTTCATGTGGTCAGACCCCAACCCCTCTGTTGTAGGGCCATGACTACAAAGAACAAGGTTGCCAAGAGCTACCTGGGCATGGGATACTACGGAACACACACCCCACAAGTCATCATGCGCAACCTGCTCGAGAACCCGGGCTGGTACACGCAGTACACACCGTACCAGTCAGAAATCGCCCAGGTGAGCCCCCTCTCGGAAAACAATTGCACTGCCCGTGCTTTCCAAACTCCTGACACTACCATGCACCCATTTGCTACCACCAACGCATGCATGTCGACGTGCTGCAGTCCACCACGTAGCCACCCTGCCGTCAGCATGTGCCACCCCGCGCCGTTTCTCGCGCCGTATGCACCCCTGCACACCTCGTCTCGGTCCTCATCAGCGCTGACAGCCGCTGATGGCCGGTCTGGCTGCAGGGGCGCCTGGAGTCTCTACTGAACTTCCAGACCATGGTCGCCGACCTCACCGCGATGGAGATGAGCCAGAGCTCGCTGTTGGACGAGGCGACGGCCGCGGCCGAGGCGATGACGATGACATCCGCCATGGCCAAGGGCAAGAAGACGCGCTTCGTCGTCGCCTCCAACTGCCACCCCCAGACCATCGCCGTCTGCCAGAGCCGCGCCGACGGCCTCGGCCTGACCGTCGACGTCGTCGACGCGGACAAGATCGAGTTTGCCTCTGACGTCTGCGGCGCCCTCGTGCAGGTGTGCTGCGCCGCGCTGTGCTGTGCTGTGATATGCTATGTCTGCATGCCGGACCTGAGCCTACGCAGGTGCTGGTTGGCGCCTTGTCTATGTGTGCTGCATTGTGCTGTGCCATGCTGTGCGTGCTGTGCTACACTGTGCCGTGCTGGGTCTGCTTGATGGGGTTGAGGCTGTGCAGATCGTGCTTGGCTCGCTGTGCATGTGTTCTGTGTCATGCTGTGCCAGGGCCGATGTGTTGTGCTGTTAACGGGTGGTTTTGCCACTGCCATGCTCTGTGGTTGTTCATTATGCTGTGTGCTGCGCGCATGGTGTGTGTGCTCCGCGTGTCGCCTGACTTGCAGAAAGCGAATGCTACTCAATGCAGCATCCGTGCGGAGCCGCCATGACACGTCACGACACGGTGCTGATGCTCTGCATGCATGCAGTACCCCGCGACTGACGGCAGCGTCGCCACGTACTCCGCACTCGCCGACGCGGCCCACGCCGCAGACTCGAAGCTCTGCGTCGCGACCGACCTCCTCTCCCTCACGCTCCTCAAGCCCCCCGGCGAGTGGGGCGCCGACATCGTGGTCGGCAGCGCGCAGCGCCTGGGCGTGCCGATGGGCTTCGGCGGCCCCCACGCCGCCTTCCTCGCCTGCTCCCAGAAGCACCAGCGCCTCATGCCCGGCCGCATCATCGCCATCTCCAAGGACGCCAACGGCAAGCCGGCTATGCGCATGGCCATGCAGACCCGCGAGCAGCACATCCGCCGCGACAAGGCCACCTCCAACATCTGTACCGCTCAGGTGCTGCGCCATGCTGTGCGTGCTGTGCGTGCTGTGCTGTGAGTGCTGCGGCAAATTGTATTTGTGCTGATGACATGCTATTTCTATCAGGTCAGACGGATCATTCTGCATTCATCAGGGTACACCCTATGATTGCGCCTGGATACACCTTGTGCCGCATGTGAACTCTGCGATCTGGAGCGGACGCATTTTTTCATGCTCACAAGCCCCTACCAAGTTGCTGTCCACCAGATGAATTCTTGACAGATAAGGGATTGAAACCGAATTCTCAGTTCAATTCAGGCGCGGAGCTTCGCGGAGTTGAAAATGGCAATGGGGACATACACGAGCCATTGTGATGCCTCTCGCATATCATGTGAGAGTCTTGTCTTTCTGCAGGCACTGTTGGCGAACATGGCGGCCATGTACGGCGTATACCACGGCCCGGTCGGCCTCAAGGCGATCGCGCAGCGCTGCCACGCCATGGCCGCCGTCGTCGCTGAGGGTGCCCGCCGCGCCGGCCACACCGTTGCCCCCGGCCCCTTCTTCGACACCGTATGCATGGACGTCGGCGACGCGTCTGCCGTCGTCGCGCGCGGTGCCGAGGCTGGCATCAACATCCGCCAGCTCGACAGCGGCCGCATCACCGTCAGCGTCGATGAGACGACCACCCTTGAGGACCTCGACGCGCTGCTGGGCGTGCTGCGCGTCGGCGCGGGGCCGTCGGCCGCGGAGCTCGCCGAAGCCGTCGACGCCGACATGCCGGGGGACCTCGCCCGCACAAGCTCCTTCATGACCAACGCCGTCTTCAACCAGTACCACAGCGAGCATGACATGCTCAGGTACGCCGCGCTGCGCTTGCTGTGCATGCTGTGATACATGATCGTTCGCGCCGCACCCACACCCGTCAAGGCCACCTGGCGGCTCACGCACCGACTCATCCCACGCAGTATGTTACACCGAGGCCAGAACACATGGGCGACTCCTGCATGAGCAGCTGTGCCAAGCGTGCCGTGCCAAGCGTGCTGTGCCACCTGCACGCGCAGCGTTCTGCATGCCGAGACATGCACAAGGGACGATCGTAGCACCTTCATCCAAACCTATCTGTTTCAGCTTGTGTATGGCCGATGGCATGGCATCGGCCATGGCACTTGTGTTTGATGCACCGCCACGCTTTACCTGCCTCTATGGTCTACCACCTTGTGGAGCATACCTCTGTAATGGTTCTTTCTTTCTTCCACTCTTTCTTCCATTCTTTCTTTCACTCCGTCACTCACTCTTTCACTCACTCTTTCTTTACGTATCCAGCTTTGTTTATACATCCAGGGGCGCGCAGGTACCTGAAGCACCTGGAGAACCGCGACCTCTCGCTGTGCCACTCGATGATTCCGCTCGGCTCATGCACGATGAAGCTTAACGGCACCGCCGAGATGGTTCCCATCTCCTGGCCGGAGCTCGCCAACATCCACCCCTTCGCGCCCACCGACCAGACCGCCGGCTACCGCGCCATGTTCGACGCCCTCGCGCAGCAGCTCTGCGAGATCACCGCCTTTGACTCGGTTTCTCTGCAGCCAAACGCCGGCGCCGCCGGAGAATATGCCGGGCTGATGTCCATCCGGTCGTACCACCAGTCCCGCGGGCAGGGCCACCGAAACATCTGCATCGTGCCCACGTCCGCACACGGCACCAACCCTGCGTCCGCTGTC
Source organism: Ulva mutabilis (assembly GCA_900538255.1). NCBI lineage: Eukaryota > Viridiplantae > Chlorophyta > Ulvophyceae > Ulvales > Ulvaceae > Ulva > Ulva mutabilis. The sequence goes on from UNSF01000092.1 coordinate 146,991, forward strand.
ATGTGCGGCATGAAGGTACCCCCCCCCTCCCTATGCATGGCAGCAGAAGTCGGCCGTTGTGAAGTAGCATGAGCAGCACGTACGCAGTTCCATCGTCCCGCCATCGCCCCCCCCCCTTTGCGCGCATCCGATCTACTCTGCACTGTTAACACTGTGCATTGTGTGTGTTGCTGCTTGCTGCCGGCCGCCTGCTGGGGCTGGCTGGCTTGCTTGCCATTGCCTTGCCATTGCCTTGTTGTCGGCTCCTGCGTCGATGTCTGTGTAACACTGTTCGTCTTGTGTGTTGAGTGCAAGCATTGTGCATTCAGCCGATGTCGTGTCATGACCACAACACCTCCCCACGCTGGAAGGCCAGAGCTTGGTGCCGCAGAAACTAGTGTTGCACACATGGGCCACACTCAACAGAGCAGGAGGCTGCGGCACCGGTCACTTGAAGAGATCGTTCTGCTTCAAGAGGAGTGTTGGGTGGTGCTCCTGCTCTGCTGTGTCTCAGTCCATGTGGGTCGCGTGCCAGTAATTTGAGCGATTGTGCTGTACACTCGGACCGCACGTCGTGCACAATGGCACATACAGAACATACTGGAGCACTGATAGGCATACATGAAATGGATGATGCGGTTAAGTACGAGGGCTATGCATGCGTCTACCCATCTGCCTGTACAAGCAGCTGGCAGTTTGCGCAATGCTCCATGCCTCACATCAGCGATGGTGTGCATGCACTGGTACCAGCTGGTGCCTGTGCATTGGTATCCATGCATTGGTATCCATGCATTGGTATCCATGCATTGGTATCCATGCATTGGTATCCATGCATTGGTATCCATGCATTGGTATCCATGCATTGGTATCCATGCATTGGTATCCATGCATTGGTGTCCACACATTGTTGACACGCAGCAGAGCAGGGACACTGTGGAACTACCCACCCCAAGCCATCGTTCTGCTTAGGTAGGGCGGCACAGGTCCCCTGCTCTGCTGTGTCTCAGTCCATGTCACTCATGTGCCGGTGACGTGAATGAGAGTGCTGACTCGCACCTGCTCCTCACTGACACATGCAGTACATACTGAAAACTTGTGGGCACATTAGGCACATGTTGAATGGATGGTGCGGTTCAGTCTGAGGGCTGTGCACGCGTGTTTACCCATCTTCCTCTGCAAGCAGCTGGCAGTCGGCGCAACGCTGCATGCCTTCCATGCGCGAGGCATCGCGAACTCTCCTCGTTGCTGTATTGGCTGCGCTAACGCCCGTCTGAGTCGTCAGTATGTCGCATGCGCCCGTGGGCACAGCGGCGTGGCACTGAGGGAGGAGTGGGGCCGTAGCGACTGTGTGCATCATGCTGTGATGCGCATCGTGCTGTGTGGCCTCACTCTCTTCTTTGCTGCGCCCCCTCTCCATCCTATTGTTCAACTCTCTACATACCCGCTAGGCCTCTAGATAGGCCTCCAGCTAGGGGGGGCTGGATTGTGCGCCCTGGTCCACATACTAAGTATTCGCCTGGCCTCGTCTGAACTGCGGGTCACCCCGGAGGAGGTTCACATGTTCTGAGTATTACCGTGCAATGACGGAGAAGATTCACTGGATGCTGCTAGTTACAAAACTCGCACAGGCTTCCGTGACTAGTTTCAGCCAGTGCCTGTGGCCTCATCACATGGATCGTATGTAGCTGTGCAGACAACAGCTAGTGATCACAAGCGTAGGGCTCCTCATGCAGTCCTCGAGGGTGCAACTGTCTCCATCTGCTTTGTTCCGTCACTGAATCGAGAGCAGCATGAGTCTGGATAACAGGAACGGCCGCTGCTGTGCTCGACGCGGTCGAGTGACTAGGTTCATGTATGGCATTTCTGTTAATTTGTGCCTCCGCGGAGCTCCGCTCGTGTGAGGCAGCACGCAGCATGCAGCATGTGTATCGCGTATAATGTTTGGCGGGAGAACGGCAACACTAAGCACTCCCACATCAAGCACGGCCGCAGCAAGGCTGGCACGGTATCAACATCAACCATGGTGGCCGCGGGAGTGCAGGTGGTGGTCGTCAAGACGCTGCCGTCGGGAGAGGTCGACATGGAGGACTTCAAGGCCGCCGTGGCCAAGCACTCAGACAACCTCGCGGCCTTCATGATCACCTACCCCTCCACATACGGCCTCTTTGATGCCGAGATTCAGGAGCTGTGCTCAATCATCCACGAGAACGGCGGCCAGGTGTACATGGACGGCGCCAACATGAACGCTCAGGCACGCCTTCCGCCCGCCTCAACTTGCCGTGTTCTCCTCGCCCCGCACGGTTCCTGCGCCCTGTCTCTATTGATGCCTGGTGTCTATTGCCGGCGTATGATCTGTCTCAAACGTATGCACTGGGTGGGTCTGGGTCGGCCAGCCGGATTGCCCTTGTTTCAGAAACCGTGCACGGCACGCGCCGGACAGCCTGCCACCTTGCAGCCCTTATCAGTGCTGCACGCGAGGCTGGCCTCGCGGCCGAGCGTCGCCATTGCAGGGGCCCGTATGGCATTCCAGCAGGCGGTTATGCAGAGCGTGTATCAGCACGTGTGTCATGCCGATTGGTCACCATTGGCGGCATGCATGCAGGTCGGCGTGACAGCGCCCGGCATCCTCGGCGCCGACGTGTGCCATCTCAACCTCCACAAGACCTTCTGTATCCCTCACGGAGGCGGCGGCCCGGGCATGGGCCCGATCGGCGTTAAGGCCCACCTCGCCCCCTTCCTCCCCAGCCACCCTGTCATCCCCACCGGCGGGCTGCCCGCCCCCAAAGACGCGACCCTCGCGCCCTTCGGCACGATGGCTGCCGCACCCTACGGCTCCGCGCTGATTCTGCCGATCTCGTTCGCCTACATCTCGATGATGGGCTCCGACGGCCTCCGCGCCGCGACGCAGCAGTCCATTCTCGCCGCGAACTACATGAAGGAGAAGCTCGGCGGGCATTACCCGGTGCTCTACCAGAACTCTGCGGGCCGCTGCGCGCACGAGTTCATCATCGACCTGCGTGGCTTCGAGACCACGGCCGGCATCACGCCGGACGACGTCGCGAAGCGGTTGCTTGATTACGGCTTCCACGGCCCGACGATGTCCTGGCCAGTGCCGGGAACCCTGATGATTGAGCCGACGGAGAGCGAGCCGAAGAAGGAACTCGATCGGTTCGTCGAGGCGATGATCCAGATCCGAGCCGAGATCGCGGAGATCGAGGACGGCACGGCGGACAAAGCGAACAACTTGCTGAAGAACGCGCCGCACCCACTCGCGTCAGTGGTCGCAGAGGAGTGGAAGTTCCCGTACAGCCGGGAGCGTGCGACATACCCGGTGCCCGGGCTGCACGAGCGCAAGTTCTGGCCGACGATGGCGCGCGTTGACAACGTATACGGTGATCGGAAGGTTGTGCCGCGGCTGCCAGCTGATGAGTGAGCATGCCATGGTGGGATCGCCCACGCATTCGCTGACGCGTGATGATGGTGCTGGTGAGGCGATGCTGTGAATCGTTCCGCCGCGTTTGGATGATCCTGGAATGGTCTGGATTGGTCCCGAGAGGCGCGGATGCAGCAGTCGACGCTGCGTGCTGTGCTGAGGCCCACGCTCTGCAGCATGCGCCGCAGCATGCACAGCATGTGGCATAGCAGGTTAGGTGCGTGCGTGGTGTTTGGAACGAATGTTGGGACCCCCATGTTTTGCGGCGTGCACAGCGTGCCCAGCGTGGATAGCACGATGAGAGGTGTGCCGGCCGTGTGGCAGGTGAGTCGGCGCGGGGGGTCCCCGGATGTTGCTGATCAGATAGAGCAGGGCGGTGCTGTGCTGTGCGTGCTGTGCTTGGATGCGAGCACGACTTGGTTTGAAGTGGCGGTGGAGGCCGCGTCTGCTGTATGCTGTGTCGGCATGCATGCTCGCTGCGCTGTGTGCTGTGCAAACAGGAGAGACACTAGCTGTGTGATGATGTGTGCAGTGCAGCACGGCGTGCATCCAGTGCATGAGCAGTGGAGGCTGTTGTGAGGTCAATGAGCACGAGATGGTTTCAAGGAGGGGATAATGGCCAGCACGCAGCATGAACAGCATGAAGAGCACGCAGCATGATGTACCGCGAGTCGAATGGCCACAGGTACAGGTACCTTGGAGGCAGCTAGAAGTGTGTATCATAGCGTGGACTGCGTAGGGCCCTGCCACAGGAGACCAAGTGCAACAACGCCGAGTGCCCCCGTTCGGATCTTTACATTTCCATATGTTCATGTTGCCATATTACAGGGAGAGCAGAACCTCGCCTGTGGCAGTTGTTCCTTTGCTGCATCTTGTTCGCCTGCTCCTGTGCATGTTTGAGGCAGTGCCATATTGCAACCAGCACTGTCACAGTGTTGTCCGCTGGAGCCACCTTTCTGACAGAGCCATGTACATTCCAAGAATCGCCACTGTGTACCGTACTTCCACGCACAAGACACATACAACTCGATCTACTGGAAAGCTGCTGCCTGTTAAGCAAGCACTACCCATTTCATTTCATGTAGCCCATGTAATACTATGCTGCAGTGCAGGCACAGGTGACCCCACCAGCCTGGCCATGCATGTTGGTTGTCAACCAGTCCACATGCGAACTGTCTGTCATCGCTGCGTGAGTTCGGTAGGGGAATGCTGTTTGGTAGTAGTAGTAGTAGTAGCAGTAGTAGTAGTAGTAGTAGGGCGTGAGGTGGGTAGTGGTGAGGCACTGGATGAGGAGGGCAGGATGCAGGAGGTTTATTCTGCACACAGAGACACCGCTGTGCAGCAGAGGCTTGGTGGTAGAGGTTGCGCATAGCAGGAGCGTTGGCAGTGATGCGGGGTATCCCATTCTTAGTGACCCATGCGATGCTGATGGCTGCAACACAACCAACGGCTGCAACACAGCCGGTGCTTGGTGGCACTGCCAGTGCTCTATGCAATGTGGGTGATTGATTTAATTAGATGATACTTGCTTGCTGAACCAGATCATGTGTATTACATGTGCGATGATTGCCAAGAACGAGCACCATCACCATGCATTCCATGTACAGCTCTTTGTGACGTATCTTTCTTATGCATTCCATGTACAGCTCCCATTGCACACTGCCATGTCATTATATAACCTGAGGTAGATTTCTGATGCTGTTCAGTCGTGTTCACAGCCACCATAGCGTGTGCCCTGTAGGGTTCAGGGAAAGAAAAATCAGGCTGTGCTGCTGGGGCCAGATTCCGCATCACTGACTGTTTTGGATCCAAGCGAGAACGGTCAAGAGTATTACTGTTGTACATGTACACTTGAAAATAATGTTTGAACGGGCCTAGCTTACAGAGCAATACCATTGCAGTATCACGGGCATCGCGGGTTGTTGAGCAGACTGATCAGCCAGTCTCCTTGGCAACGAGCCAGAGAACGCTGCGATTGGCACAGATGCAGGTACCCCTGTAACGTATCTCACTGGCACAGCTGCAGGTACAGAAGTGAGAAGGGCTCGCTACAGGAGCTCAGGGATTTCCCAGACGTCATGCGCATGCTCGCCATGAGGGTTGGAGACGCGGTCTGTGTCCATCCTCTGGGAGTAGTCGGCCTCAAAGGTCCTCTGCAGAGCAGAAATTGGGATGGTATGCTCGTCGCCTGACTGGGTCCAGATGCTGGCTTCCGGGCCACCCTCACGTTGCAGCTGTTCGAGAGTTACCTCACCATTGGCCGCGATTCTGACAATGCAACCTATTGCTGGCCCGTCGTCAGTATCCGAGGTGCCACCAGGCGGCAAAAATTCAACTACGTCGTACTCCTGCATGTGTGGCATGGATCAGGTCAGCTGCACAGTGCTTGCAATCAGTGCACATGATACGTGCGAAGACAAAGTTCATGTTGCCATCTAAGACATTGAAACAGCTCATATTCTTGGAGATTGAAACAGGCATACAATGGTGTGCCCTATGGGAAGCGCTGCGAGAGATGACTCCGCTGCACCTAGAGACAACTGCAGTGAAAGCCTTGAACACGCGCTGCACCCAACGAAAACCAAATGCACGCATACAATTAACAACAGATTGATGGTCACTTGCAATGGCACTCTTCATCTTGGCCGTGGCTGTGCTGCTGACAATGCGTTGGTCACTCCACGCATTGGACGTTCCTCGCCGTGCATCGTCAGCATATACTGGTATGCTGATAGCAATGTCCGACCATCAGGCGTTGCTCACGAATATAGTAACAATGTGACTGCGCTGATTGACTTGCATGTATCTCTCTGTCTGAACCAGCCGGCATCGCCAGTCGCACACACGCACACTCGCATGCTGGTCAGCGACGGTTATCGTCGATGCACACCTCATACACGGCAGACTGTTGACCTCGCAGGCAGTAGGCAGTACAGAGCCGTCTGCATCCTTTGTAAATGCTGCCAAAATGAGCGTTTCTAGCACTGGAGCGCCACACAGGCCTCAGTCGCGGGGAGGATGCTGCACGGCGCGGCTGCAGCGAGCGAACGATGACAGAGCAGTGTATCATAGTCGCAAGATCATTGTACACTGGCGCTGTTGAAGTAACTGTGGTCTACTCTCACATGTGGCACGGCCGAGCGGCACTTTACATGTGCTACAGCAGCCCTGATGGCAGGCGCCTGCATATGGGTCCAGGGCAGTGAATCAAACCGAGCGGCGCCGCAAAAGTCGCATAGCCGCATCTGCGTTCCTGCCGGCGTTGGAAAGAGCTAGTACTTCTAGTTATGGTTAAGCATGTCTAGAAAAAGGCCTGCCGCATGGGCCACAGCAGGGATTGCCGCGGGCGCTCTGCAGCTGTCATGCGGCCGCGGTGCAGCCTGAGCACTACCGGCCACCACGGTGCTCTGTCAAGCTTCCGAGAACATTACAACGAATGTAAGAAGCCGCAGGTGGGGCGCAGGGGATCATGAACAGTGCAATACATGAGCTCTGGTCCCGGCATGCACCAACGCCTCCTCGGTAGTTCTGGACGGCAGCTCGGGCCAGGTTGGGACGAGATAACGCGGGATATTGTGAAGGACGTTTTTACAGAGACCAGCTCGAGCTCCTGAAGGCATGCAGCAGGCGCACACTGCGAGCAACGCTGATCGCGTGAGAGATAAGTACGCAGGCTTAATATGGCCTCATCTTTTACCCTGCTCACTCATACGACCGCAGAGTAGCCGTTTCTCACAATGTATACGTAGCTACATCTCTATAGATTCGAATTCGCCAAGCGCATTCGTCACGTACGCGTGCTATAGCTAGCCCATTGCGCCTCGACTTGACCAAGACGCGAACAGCAGTGCAGCTCAGCGGAATTCAGCAGAAACTGTAGAAGATGTTGGTTCCACTGAGGCATGCCTCGGACTTTCTGTCTGGCCATGGAATGCAGCTGGCAGAGTCTGGCCATGGGGAGCCTTTGCCGCAGAGCACGGCGGCCCTGTTCATAGGCATCAGCGCCGTTCTCGTTGCGCTCTCAGGCCTGATGTCAGGGCTGACCATCAGTCTGCTTGCTATGGATGAAATTGAGATGGAGGTGTGTTGATCGCGTGCTTGGCACTGCCGCATGCATATGGCTTGATCAGGCGCTTGCAATTGACCTTTTGAAATTCGGTCGCTCGCACCTACATGTACACGCGCCAGCCATGCAAGCCAGGCTCACGAAAGCAACCTCGCAGGTGTTAAAGCGTGGAGGTACTACGCTGGAGAAGAAATATGCTGTGGCTATCGCACCAGTGCGCGCTCCCTCCCTCAATCTCCTACATATCCTGTAGAGCTCCGCGGCCGGGCCATCGATATCGATCGATCGTGCCGGACGAGGGACTGCGCATGCAGTGCTAGCGCTGTGAACTGCTGCGATCATGTGATGTTTGAACTGGCCAGGGACACGGCCGCGGGGCCCTATACCTGCAAAGATGCCGTGTTATCGTCTCAGAACAGATCTAGAGTGTTTCTGTGCAGCTCCTGGAGAATCACCACTTGCTGCTATGTACGCTGGTGGTATGGAACGCCTTTTCCATGGAGGCACTACCCATCTTCCTCGACCGCCTCGCGGACCCCTTCACGGCCGTTCTTCTGTCCGTAACAGTGGTTCTCTTCTTTGGTGTGCTTCCGGATTTGCTTTCGAATCGCTGCCAAGCTGGCGCGCGAGGAGCGGCCCTTTGCACCGTCGCAGGCGCCACGTCAATGGCCCCGGCGCTGGGCCTGACGTGGGATGCTCGCAGCGGCCGCATTTTGCGCAACCTGTGAACACAGGATAGCCTCGACTCCGAGACTCTTTCACTGACTGTATATTTAGCTTCTTGCGCTTCTGGGGCTCTCAGGCGTGCCACACATGTGAATGTAGGCTAAATTAGCGTGCACGTGCCCTCTCCGGCAGCATGCGTCCTGCTGTGATTTCTTCGTCATGCGATGACCCTAGGCCTCCGGCTATGCTGGGGTACGTGCCGATGACACATGCGAGTCTCAGCCGTCGCACAGCACGATGTCACGGCGCAAACAGCATGGCAGCGCGTCCAACAGTGCTCTGCGGCATTGCTAGAGCACAGTGCTGCTTGTAGGAGAGTACACAGGTCTCACGGTTAGGAACGTTGAGCGAGTCAACGGCTCGCTGCCGCGCGATACACGTGCACCGGCCTTATGTAAGCTTGCACAGTGAAGGTCACCGCAGTAGGGTACGCATCTGATACGAGGAAGCGCGCCCACGTGGCCACGCATGCGAACGTCGATCTGCACGAAATGGCGCACGCGGCCGGCACGTGCATGCTTGCCTTCCATGGCCATACGTACGTAGCTGCGCATAGTGGAAAGCTGCAATGGCCGTACATGTGTTACACTGTGATAGATCAAGGCCAGATCAAGGCCATAAGTGTGTGGCGATACATGGTGGAATGCCACTACAATCCTAAATGCACGTGCAGAGCCCGCGTGTTACACGGAGATGAACGCAACAGCCCGGCAGCGAGGGCAACAGAAGGAAAATAGACGGCCAAAACCCCCGAAAGTAGACAGCAGCAAAAAGCAATCACTCTCCCAGGCGAAAAAGCCACAACGAACCGACACAGCCGACACAACCACACCCACGCACCCACACGCATGCGCACTCCCGCACCCCTCCACTACGGCACCCGCGCCACAACCGCACACAGCAACAACCACCACCGCACAACTGCCCACCCCAGCATAACCAGCCACCACCGACCCCCCAACAGCAGCACCCCCACTCCATCCTGCCCCACTGGAGCATTCCATCACGGGCCCCCGCACATGAGAGCCCGGGGGCGCACGCCCCCCACAGTGCAAGGCGTACCAGCCCTCCACCTCCGGCCGCCCGGCAGGGGCCTCAGGGCGGGGCGCGAAGGGCACTGGCGGCGCCTCATCACCCCCCCCCCCCACGGTGGCTCGCGGGAAGGCAGGGCGGGCCAGCACGACCAGACGCGGGGCCGGCCTGCGCTGCTGCAGCCGCGGCACCCGGTCCAGCAAGGCGGCCAGCGGCCGCCTATAGCACGTCCGACGGGACAGAGCCCGCGTGTCGACGGGACAGAGCCCGCGTGTCGACAGATCTCACCTAGCCACAGCACATCCGTGACGTGCGGCGGCGCTCAATGCACAGCCCACCGCGTGCAGCGTGCTGTTTCTTTCCAACTGTGTGCATAGTATACGGAAGCGCACCAACGCTTCCTCACAAAACTGTGGCCGTGGTCAACCGCGCCCCAGATACACACCTGCATTAGTGACCCCCGCCGCATGCTGAACCATGCCGTGACAGCGTGCTGTGCCATGCTGCAGGCGAGATCGTGCCCCAGAGCATATGCACGCATTACGGCCTCGCCGTCGGCTACTACGCGAGCGGCCTGCTGCGGCTGCTCATGATCCTCTCCTCACCCATTGCATGGCCCCTCAGCAAGCTCCTCGACGCGCTTCTTGGCCACTCCTCCGCGACACTGCCCCGTCGCCAGCTGCAGCATTTTGTGTCCCTCCACAGCGAGGACGAGGGCTTTGCGCGGACGGGCGAGGCGCTGTCGCGGTACGAGGCGCAGATCATCAACTGCGCCCTCGAGATGTCGACCAAGGCGGCGGCCGCCGCGATGACGCCCCTCGACAAGGTTTACATGGTCGCCGCCGACGCCATCCTCGACGCGCGGCTGTGCGCGGAGATCATCCACTGCGGCCACTCACGAGTGCCTGTTCACGCGCCCGGCGACCGCGCATCCGTCTTCGGCCTGCTGCTCGTCAAGGACCTCGTGCTCGTCAGGGTGCGGCCCGCTGCCTGCTGTACATGCTCTGCATGCTGTGGCCGTTCATCTTCCAGCTGCCCAGCAGGCCAGAGCCAGAGCAAGCTGTACCAGAGCAGGGCTGCCGGAGTATGCATGAGGCCGTCGCAACACAATTGCGGGATTGTATGAGTGGGGCGAGTTCGCTTCGTGGTGCATGTGCGTGGCTGTGGCTGTGGGGCTGCCGGCAGTCACATCAAAGTAAATCTTAGGATTCAATCCAGTGAATCTTGGTCCATGTACGACCACACACCACAGCACTGCCCAACCCCACAACCAACATCAACATATGTGCACTTCAACTTGTTCTGGCTGCAAGATCAGGTTTGTGAGAGGTGTGGATCATGCCTGTTGCAGAACGCGCACCTAAGGCTCGTTCAGCCCGGTTTGCCCCCAAAAACCGCCCGACGCTGCTATGCCACAGCTGCTGCAGATCAGTGGTACCAGAGCGGATTGCTTCGAAACGCCAGCACAGCCACAGCGAGTCCAGCCTGTGTGTCCTCCCAAACTCATGCTGGTACACAGCCTGGTCCTAGCCCGCAGGCACAGCGCATGGCCCCACACTGTGCCGTCACACACTCGCTTCTAACTCTCGTTGACGTGGAAGTGGGTATTCTCGATCGCGGTGGGCTGTAGCCAGCTCGACAGGCTGTGCTACCAGGGGGTTGAACGGGCTACTGCCATCCGGCCACGCCATATCAACAGGCGTGCGAGCATGCTATAGAATCACCGAAACCCCAGCTGTTTCACACGGCCTTCAGCGGGGGCCAATAAGGCCCCCTTTGCCCCGCTCTGCTGGGGCATCGCACTTTCATGCATATGTGCACCATAAGCGTGTCTGCACTCTGTGCAAGTCTGGCACCTCTGTGGCTTCTCCAAGTGACATCTAGACGAGGGTTTTGGTCGAATCCTAAGAAAGCGGTTTACGAAAGCGCCGGCAGTGCGCAGCGGGTGTTTGACCGGGGGCTGCTGTGCAGGAGCCGACTCCGGTGGCGCAGCTGAGCATTCGCACGCTGCCCACGCTGAGCGCGGACACGCCCATGTGGGACGTTCTGCAGCTCTTCAAGACTGGTCAGGCACACATGGCCATGCTCTACGACGCGCCCAGCGGTGCGGATCCTCCCTCCTTCTTTTGGCTCTTTTTGGCTCTTTTGGTCTTGCTGTTGTGCAGTTCGTTGTGTGGCAGTCAGTCACGCCGGATTCGATTGGGGTCACCCTGCTTCGATATGTGAGTCGGCCATGCATGACGGCGCCGCTGCTATGCAGACGAGACAGAGGAGCCAAGGCAGTCCCTGAGTGCGCGCAGCGCGTCACGCAGCGCGCGCAGCGTGCTGGTGCACTCGGACAGCTCTGACATCGACTGCGACCCCATCCACGAGGCCCTCCTCAAACGGTGCGGATTCAAACTGCATGCATGCACCACATGCACCTTCCCATCCTCCACCGTCTGCCCTGTCTGATGCTTCCAAAGCCGTGCCACAGCCAGTGCGACAACAGCCCGGTCTAGCAATGTCATACACGCCTACTTGAGGTGACATAGTTATAGTCCTGCTCTGAGTGAATGCTATTGTCTACAGGACGCCAGAAGAGGTGTTGGAAGCAGGGTTCGAGTCGGCGGAAGACTCCGGCGACAGCGCGCAGCGCAGCATGAGCATGAGCATCAATGCTGCCGTGGGTGTGCCAGTCGGCATCATCACGATTGAAGACGTCATGGAGGAACTGCTCGGAGACGAGATCATCGACGAGACAGACCGCTTCGTAGACAACATGAAGACGCGGCGCGTCGACCGCCCCGGCTCCCCTGCTGGGCCGCAGCCGCCGCTGCAGCCGCTTTTCAACTGGGGCGCGTTTGTGCCGCATCCTGTGCATGCTGGGCTTGACAAGCAGCCGATGCTGCGCGACTGGCGGCCGGAGCCGGAGCCGCTGCTTGGAAAGGCAAGCGGCTCTGTGTGCAACCTGCAGCTGTGGAGGGCGCAGCCGTCGAGCCCGGCAAACGTGCAGGGCCGGCGCGGCTTGGGGGGCAAATGCATATAGACATCCAGGTAGCAGTTCCTTCTGGTTTGGTGAAGCCGCACCAAATAAGCGAATTGGTTCCTGTCCATGGATCACTAACCACGCGGAGTGTCCCAACGCTGTCCCGTGTGGCATCATCGGTGTGGCGGGACGGCAAGGCGTCGCGGGTGTCATCGGTGAACAGCATGCATATGGAGGGTGCTATGTGGCCCGGAGACGGTGCGCGGTTTTTTTTCTCATGTTCTTTCTGACCTGCTCGCTTGTTGCCGACTCTGCCGGTCTTTTCTGTGTCTTGCACGCACGTGCATGTGAGTGCAGGAGTGGACTCGGCTATCACGCGCGCATGAATCACTGTCGATGGCATGTTATAGTCACATCGTGCTGATTCGGGCTGCACTCAGCCATGCATGGCAAACGCATGTATGCCTGTTGAAAACCATGGAGAAACATTGATTCAACCAAACCCAAAAAAGAACAAAAACCCTCGCATGTGCACCGAATGTGAGCGTTTGCGTCATCACGGCGGCTGTTGTGCAGGCAAGAGCGACTACGTGTCGCTGAACCTCGCATGTAACGGCGGCACCAACGCCGTCATCGGCGGCAGCTGTGGCCGCAGTGCTGTCGTCGCCGGCGGCAGCGACCACGACTCCGCCTGCTGGTCCTGCGGCCTGGACACAGAGGCTTCCCCCTGGCCCGCTCTGTGTGCTATGTGTGCTCTGTGTGCTCTGTGTGCTCTGTGTGCGTGTCCTGCCGCTGGCCCCGGCCGCGGATTCCGGGTACACTCGAGCGCAAGCGGCACCCTCGCAGACTTCGGCGGCGCATTGCCAATCGGATCGGCGGCAGAATTCAAGCACTGCGACACGCTGGGCGCACGCTCCGCGGCGTTCGACGTGCCGACGTGTCTGCCGATGTTGACATAGCCACTCCCCCCGCCCACCCGGGCACTCGCGCCCGGGGCAGTGGGGGCTCCCGCTGATACGCCTGCGCTTCGCGCTAGCTGGTCCATCACCTGTGGACTTGCCAGTTGCCAATCCGATGCACACCCACCTTGACGTTTTATCCATTTGTATTCGCAGACTGACTGCATCTAGACCAGCTGCATCAGCGCACAGTGCTGTTTGCGCTGTGTGCGCTTTGCGCCACCGCACCGCGGCGCTATGTTTCAGTATAGCCCCGGGCGGCATGCTGCGGGGCTCCTGGCGCCTGCTGCGGCATGCTGCGGTTCTCTCAGCGCAGGACGCGGTGCAGGCATCTGTTCCCGGCCCGCATCGTGCCGCATGCTTGGCGTCCGGAATGATCCAGGCGCCTTTGCCTCGTCCTTGCATGACCTCTTGGCGTTCTGTGGGACATATGCTCTAGGGCAATAATTGATGCGCTGTGCTGTGCGCGGTGAGCGTGCTGGCAGCTGTGCCAATTTTTTAAAACCTTAGGACTTTAGGAACAAAGGTATTTTTTAGGACTTTGGGAAAAAGGGTGTTGGACCATATGTGCATGCACACCCTGTGCGGGCTGCTCGTGCAGCGCTGCTGGCTTGCAGGACGCAGCGGGGGATGCGGGCCCGAGGTGTCGTCCAAGTTGTGCTTAGGCTGCGCTGGCATCAGGGTACATGATTGCCCACAGCGCGTTGACATCACACGGCAACTGCCGTTTTTGGTTTTTGGTTGTTTTTTGGGTGGCATCGGCCTCGGCGCTCTCCAGGCCGCCCAGCGGCTGGTTGAGGGTTATCGACATCTGTTGATGGAGGGTGATCAGCATCGGTTGATGGATCAACGCGGGGTATGGTTGAGGGGTGATCGATATTCAGGTTGGGATATGACAGTGACGAGTGTGGCTGCGGCAGATGATGATTTTTGAGTGGCACTAGGTGTGAAGGAGGGACTGAGTCCCGTGTGGATCGTGTTGGCAGGTGGTCTGAGTTGACCTCATGGTGTTCAACCAGGCGAGGTGTCAGTGCAGCATCGTGGCTGCTGCTGCGGAGAGTGTCCACGAGAACTCTCTCTGCAGAGAGTGTCTGCGGAGAGTGTTCACATGAGCAGATCTAGACAATGTCGGGTACTGGCCAACTGTGGTGCCCGGCAAGGCTGCAGCTTTTATTTGCTTTAGACGGCGTGTGCGCCGTGGCCATAGCACCCGAGGCCTCGTGGCGTGTGAGGGCTCGGGAATAACAGTGATACATTGATAGAATGCCAGACCTGAGAAACGGTCAGGGTGATCTGCGGGTATAGCGGATCCTTCATCGCTGTGTTTGAGAGGATTCGAAACATGAAAATGCCAAGATTGAGCAGAGATTGTGTGTAAGCGGACTTGTACAGGTTGCGCCACAACTGGTGCAGTTGTACCAGTGGTGTATTTGGGAAGATTCGCTGTTCCCTGTGTTTGGATTGGCAATGCGTGCCATGTACATGCTGTCCCGTCTCTATCGAGACGATACAGTCCATTGCAAATTGCGTCGCTGCTTGCCATGGCGCGCAGCAGCCGTCAATCAACTGCCCCTTGGATGCATGCAGTCTGATTCACACTGTTGCACCCTGCCAACGGAAGCGGCGCACTGACACCTCTGTTGTTTGAAATGACTACCGATTAATCCCAGAGAAGTTCCGCAGCAACCGACATTTCCAGAAGAACCGAATGCAGCACATGTATAGTATGCAGGACTTCGGCAAAAGCAGGGGTATGCCGCTGGGGGCTTGACAGATTGATGCACCCAGTTCGGGGCCCAAACTACACGCGTGCGGTACGTGCTACGTGTGATCTAGCGGTGCAGAGCGCCGCTCAAGTGCCGGTCAGCCATCACTCAGTAGGGTGTCATGCATGCGTGACACCCAAGCATGCATGGACAGGAGCGTGTGATGGGAGTACTCCGGAGTGCCCAGAGCGTCCAGAGCGCCAATTGCCTTCCTGGCTCCCTGCATCGCTGCCCCACCCCTCTCTCCGCCTCCCACCTCGGCCCATGTCTAGCCACTCCCCGCCCGCAGCTCGCGCAGTGTTGACCGGCAGTGGCTCTGGCACCATGTGGTCCTGGGCTGTGGCCTAGGAGGTCGACCGCGCATGGCCGCGGAACACCTCGGCAGAGTATCATGCTCGCGTTGCGCGCTTAAGTGTTTGCAATTGTCCCGAGAGTGGATGGGAACCACTGCCATGTTGTTGCAGCATCTGAAGTGAGCGCTGCCAACATTGCTTGATTCAGGGTAAGTGCACAACGTTGTGTGCGGCTAGCTACTGCGGCCGGCTCTGCGCCAACTTCGCGCCGGGTAGGCGCCGTGGTTTCCATAACCTGTTACCTGTATGTGGGCTGCGCTATGCTGCGCTGAGTAGGTGTGCTGTGTGTTTGCGCTGTACACGTCGGCTGTGTCGGACGTCGGCTGTGTCCCTTGTGCGTGCAGTCCACGCAGGTATGTGCGGTGACCGTGCTGCTTGTGCTTTTCTGTTTTGTTTTGTTCCGTGCTTTCTTCCCTCCGCTGCTGGAGCCTTGATCTCTCATGCGTACGGTGCAACGCACAAGCAGAGCACGGCGGCGATGGCCGCCGTGGCCGTTCGTGCAAGCAATAAGGCATGCCTGCCACTGCGGCCGCCGGACAAGATACTGTCGGCGGCAGCGACGCGCCTCTAGACCACTCGTGCCCAGGTGTTACACGGAGATGAACGCAACAGCCCGGCAGCGAGGGCAACAGCAGGAAAGCAGACGGCCAAAACCCCCGAAAGCAGAGAACAGCAACAAGCAGCAACTGTCTCAGGTGAAAAGCCGCAACGAACCGACACAGCCGACACAACTGGTGCCCAGGTGCGATGTCGTGGCAGCCCGTGGACGTGGGGTTCCGCGTCGCATGCGCGGCCCAGGCACGCGTCGTGGTCACGTCGTGTCGTGGTCATGTGGTCATGTTGCGCGCACCGCCCTGGTGCGGGTTGCTGCACGCCGCATCCGTGAGGAGCTGGTTGACATGCGTGCGCCACCCCCATGCACATGCATGGGCATGGACCTCCCCCGTGGCCCCCACGGCCACGTTGCCTTCCGTACATCCGACCCCTCCAACCCTGCGCCGGCCTTCGCCTTTTCTACCCACACCCGCCCTGAAATCCACCCAGACGCAGCCACACGCCGCCTGCTGCGCGCCGTTGCAGATACCATGCGCCACCTCTCACGGCAGTTCGGGTGGCCGCCAACCGCGGCCGCTGCCGCCACGCCGACACACATGCAGCTCCGGCGGTTTCAACCAGTCCCCCGGCCGGGCTGCTTGACCTCTCTGGCGCTGCAAGCAGCCTCTGCAAAGCTCGTCGAAATGCGCCTCGTTCCGGTCCCACTTGACCGCAACAGCAAAGCCATGTGGCTCGAGTGCCCGACGCAATACGCGTCCCGCCTGCATTCCCTCTTCATTGGCGATCCCCAGCACTACACAGCCGTCCCCACCACACCCCAACAGTCCCTCGCTGACCTCCGCTCTCATTTCTCAGCGGCCTCCCTGAACGCGCTCGCACCATGGTCCGCCTCCGGTTCACTCCCGGCCCATATGCCCTGCCTATGAACAAGGCCCCACATGTCAAATCCCGCCCGCTCGTGCCTTGCCACAGATCGCCTGCCCGCGATGCACTTCAGACTGCAGGCCTCATGTGGATGCACATGATGCGCTGCCTGGGCTCCCTCCCGAGCCATTTCAACGGCGTCAGCACCCAGGAGCTGAAAAGCCGCCTTGCTGCGGCGCAGCTCCGCCTCCAGCATGTGCACGGCAGCCGCCGCGGCTTTGCCTTCGACGTGAAGAACATGTTCACCGAACTCCCACACGACGCCATCTGCGATGCTGCTGCGCTCGGACTCGCTCTCTACGCTGCCAACGGTGGCGCAGCCGCATGGCATGTCCACCTCCGCAGGCGCACGGTGCTGCCGTGCACCGTCTCCGGCGCCAAGCCAACCGGCAACACGCGTGTCACCCCCAGTCAACTCCTCCCTGCCCTCCAGTTTGAGCTGCACTGCACCCTCATCACTGTGGGCGACCAGGACCTGCGGCAGACACGTGGCGCCGCCATGGGTGGATACATATCCCCTGCCATGGCGATGCTGGTGTGCATCGCCGCCGAGCTGCAAAGTTAACTCCACGCACGCCTCGGCCCCGACCTGACGCGCCGCCTTGCCGGATTCCGGTACGTCGACAATGGCGTCATCATTGTCTGCACGGAAACGCGCGCAATGTATGCATCCATCAAAGCGGCTGTGAATGCGGCATACCCAGCCGGCATGGTTTGCGAGGAGACTGCCAACGGCAATGTCATCGACATCCTTGAGCACCGCATCATCATCGACCCACAGCACATCCACCACTTCTTCCGCCCGAAGAATTTCCCTGCCCTTCTGACCAACACAGAGCCACCGCGAGTGACGTTTTTCCCGCGCACGTCGCGGGTCGGCCGCCTCTACTTCCGCGCCTGGATCATGGGCGCCTGTGCCCGCCTCCGCGACAACACCTCCGCTACACTGAACGGCCTCCTCCATGCTGTGGGACTCTTGGCTGTGTGGCTCGAAGCCGCGTACCTCGGGTACAGCGCGCCTGCCACACGCCATGCTCTTCTTTCCTTTCAACCAGGTTTGTTTGAGGACGGGTTCCACCGGGCCAGGGATGCCTTTCTGCGCTTGCTCGCAGCTGCCACGCGATGGCCGGGATTGGGTTTGGGTGCAACTTCGCTGCCTGTTGCTATCTGTACATATTGGGTCCTACTAGCACGTTTGTGCCCAAGGCTTGTGTTATTTGTGCCCCGCTGAGGCCGCCGTATGCTGGCTCCAGATTCTCCAGCGCCCGCCGCTCACGTCTGCGCGGTGGGTCAGGCACTGCTGTTTTCATGACTGAGACTCTCTGTGCACTTGCCAAGTGACCTCTGGGCCTGGCCGTTATTCGTGTAGCTGCGGCTGCGTGTTTCGTAGGATGAGATGCTGCAATGCATGCATGCCTTGCATGCATGCTGCGCGCATTGCTCATGCCTGTGGGCCATGTGGACACGCCCCATCATCCGGACTCACGTTGTTTCTCAATCTAGTGATGGAAAAAAGCAGGTTGAGACAGCTACACCCTCGAGGACTACATTAGGAGCCCTACGCTCGTGATCGCCGTTGACTGCTGGACTGCACACCATCCGTCTGATGAGGCCATTGGCACTGGCCGAAACTAGTCATGGTAGCCTGTGTCAGTTCTGGAAACAGCAGCATCCAGTGTATCTTCTGCCTCGTTGATAGTACACGACGCATGCCCAGGGTAACTTCCGCCGTGACCTCAAGATCGTGCCAAGTGTCACTTCGCGAGACTTCGTGTGCCCCTGCAACAGTGTTACACGGAGATGAATGCAATAGCTGGGCAGCGAGGGCAACAGCAGGAAAGTGCCCCTCGTAACAGTGTGGGCAAACGCCTGTGCCTGTCCGCGTGCCGTCCCTCGATGCGCGCCGCCCCTTGATATCGGCGCTCCTGTCGAACCCGCGGTCGGCCGAGGTGTTCACCGAGACATCATGACGGCCCGGCCGGGCCCACAGTGCTCGCGATCGCGCGAGCAGGCCATAGCATGCATACTCCGACCTCGCGCGTTTGCAGAAATACCGGAATCGCGTCCCGGAACAACGGGCCGGAAGCCCGAGCAGCGATGAAAATTCGCTCCTGCTGATTGTCGTGTGATCACACTTGACGACTCGGCATTAAGTAAGTAATGTTACATCTGTACCGTATCTCTTGTAGTAACTATTGTTACATCAAGGATGAGACATCACAACTTCACGTTCCGAAATAAAATGTTCCGAAAGGACCCGGAGATCCAAGCTTGGATCTCTAGACTGCTGCCCGCATACGCACCGGTACGCACCGGTATATACGGAACATTATACCATGGTACTAGTGCTCATGCGCACTTGTGTGCCGCGTACACATGCCGGAGGGTAATTATAAGGCCCCCTGCGACCCTCTCCGTACCGTTAAGCTTGGCATGCTACCGCAACACAATGGTAGTGAGCAGTCACTGCATGATCAATGCTTGCGCAGCACTCACTGCAATGCGCAAACTTTGAACCTGTGCCCTTCGGAAGCGCTGCAGCTGTACACATGAGCTGCAGGCGGTGCACCGCGGTGTTCTTAGGCCGCCATGCCGGGCAACGCTGCTCCTACGGGGAATGCGGGTGCTCAGGCAGCGGCGCACGGAGCGTAGGACATGCCTCACGTTGCCCAGACAGCATGGGCAGCGCAGCAAGTACCACCTCCGATACAGCAGCCTTCGCAGGCTGCAATGTCATCCGGAGCGGAAGCAACATCTGTACAGCCGGTTCGACAGATGTGGCAACTCTCGCGAGCGCGCTGTCGAATCTGTTGTGGTGATTGCAACACAACTGCAAGTTTGAATTCAAGTTGTGTCGTGCACGTGGTATCAGCTGCAGCGCTACATATGTACACGTTCACCACGAAGGGAGTCCGCATGCGCCACTTGAGATTTCATGGCACATATGTTCATGGCACATATGTTCATGGCACACACGTTCATGGCACATACAGATATCTTGATTTGCCTGTTTTTGATTCTGTCATGCGGTTTCCCATGTGATCGCATACGCACATGTACAGGCCCGATCAGCTGCAGATGCAGGCTGATTCAGCACCCTTTTGGCAGCTGATGACCGTGCTGGCATTGGCGGTCTTCGCATACTTGGTTGTGGTAGTTGTAGTTGTAGTTGTAGGCAAATACAACTATGCGTCCATCGGTCATGCATGATCATGGGCTCAATTGGGAGATTGAAGCAAGACCCACCGACCTCAAAATCATCGAGATTCGAGACTGCGTATGGCCGCCGATGGCAAAGGCGGCGCTGCGACGCGTCGGGCCGTCAAGCCGCGAGGCTTCAACTCGAGCTGCTGGGCACAGCTGCGTGATGGAGCTCACGGAGGCAACTCACTGGCAGGGCCTCATCAGCGCCTCATCAGGGTTTGCGCAGCGCCGGGCCCCGGGGAAAAGGAGCAAGTGATACAACAAACGTCACTGAGATGGACCAAGGCAGCCCTGATATCGTAAGGGCAGGAGGGGGGACGGGGCCTCAGCTGTGCCTCCTAGGCTGTGCAGGCAGCTAGGATCTTACCCAAAAGCTGTGAAGCACTAGTAACAATTTATTCAAATACATGCTCTGCTTGGGGAGCTCCTCTGTGTTCTACCACCTTGTGGAGCATACATCTGTAACGTATCTCAATGCATGGGGAGCTGCCGCTTGCCCCAGCCCAAAGGCTGTCAATCTGCTCACAATCTCCGGTCGCTGTAGCAGGTCACTGCTACAGCCGACTGCACTTGGTAGCAATTGCAAGACAACAATACAGTCCTATAGTATCACATGCCATCATATGTGTAGCCGTGCACTGGCATGACCTCTGGCAGTTCACTGTGGCAATGCCTTGGGCAGTCCCTACCCGTAATAAATGCCATACCCACGCAGACCTGCTCACAATCTCCGGTCCGCAGAGCTAGCCTAGCTGTAGCCACCCATAGCCACCAGAGGCCAGACGCCCTCTGAAGGCCATCGCCATCCCACCGTAAGTAAGATTACATACCACGTTATCTCGGCGTATGGTCACACGGCGGCGGTGTTGAGTAAGCCTGCAGTGGCGGCAGCTCGAAGGCTCCGCGCCTTAAGAGCTCCACTACCGCACACGAGCAGAACCGCTGAAGCACGTTGCTGTGTGTTACGCAGTGATAGATCCAGGACTCAGCAGCGCCGAGGCAACAGACCAGGCAACAAGCAAACAGACAAAGTCACAAGCAGCACAGCATGACGCGTCGGGGGCGGGTGGGCGCACTGTCGGTCGGGTCAACACCGCGGGGAGCGCCCAACACGTGTACCACTACACACCACAAGCGCTGCACATGTGTGCGCATGCAGCGCTAGCCAACAGCTGTTTTCGCTGTTCCAATGAGGCGAGTGGCAGGCCTTGAGGTATTGATCAACTCATCCTGTGAGCGCGCCGCGTGCCTGCTTGACCGCGCAATCCTGCACATGCTCGTTCTTCACCGGACGCCCCGGCGCCTGTCAGTGCTGCTGGCAAACCTCAGCCAAATCGCCGGTGTGAATGGCGGAAAAACGGTAGCTGCAGGCTGCTGCCAGTGGCCCGGCCCTGCCGGTCACCCTTTGAACTGCTGCAGCCTGCAGACGCCGCGGCAGTGCTGCTGGTATGTGTTGGCGACAGCGACCTATGGTTCCCTTCCCGCCATGGACCATGTACCTCGAGGTGCCTCGAGGCCATCACGGATCCGTGATCGCCCGCGCAGCCCGGCACCCCACGGCCGCTGCACTGCCGCCGCCGCCACACCTGAGCCACATGCCCTGTCGCCACGTCACCTTCTCCCCGCAGGCTCAGGCGGCCGTGTGGAGGCTCGGCAGTTGTGCCACTGGCAGGCGCAGATGCTGGTGTCAGTTCTGGCCGGATCACATTCCAAAACGGTGCAGCTTTGGCCGTGAGTGCAGAGCGCGGCGCCGTGACAGGCGGCCGTGCTCTGTCTCGGTCTACCACATGCTTGCGGCAGTGCCGCAGCACGCAGCGTGAACACGCTGTCATCTGTCTCGCTGCGGCACCTCACTGATGCGTGACACAGCGTCAAGGGGGCAGCACCTGCTACGCAGCATGTGTTCCAAGGTGATCGTGATATCGCTATCGCGGGCCGTGGGTGAGTGCCGCTGCCATGGGAGCCGGCAGCAAAACCCAGTGGTGCATGCACTGTACCCCCGCTGCCAGACAGTGTCGAGCCCCGCGAGTGACATGTACAGTCTCACCAGGAACTCCTGATCAACGGCTCTCTGGAACGGCTTTATTGGGCACGCCTTGCGGGGGTGGGGGGGATGTCTTTGTTTTGTTGGGGTGTGCGCGTGTGTTTGGTTTTTGGTACTCCAGCAGAGAGCCTGGTGGCATGGCCAGCTCGGGAAGCGTGTGGTTCGATTGCCAAATATGCCAATACCGAGCAGCACGCCGTGCTTATGGCTGGAACTGGTGCCACCGTCCCTGCTTTTCCCGATGCGGTCCTTGCCACAAAGCTGTGAAAAATCTGCTACATGATGCTGCCGTGACTGGTAACTTGCACATAAGCTCTGCTTGCACCTGGGCACGTTGAGGGGGTAGGTCCCACACCTTGGTGGTTACAAAAGTGGGCAAAGAGTCTGGCAGAGAGCACAGGAGAGCACAACGGGGTGCAAATCTCAGCTGGTGTCATAACGCCAGGCCCACGGCTCAGTGTCAATGCGAGACTCAGAGCCGCTCAGTGGCTGCAGAGTGATCACGGACATACATCATTCAGTCGTGAGCTCACGTATGTGGATGAGGCAGGTCCATGCGTGAGCACTAACAGAACAGCACACGTGGAGGCAGGCGCAGGAAGTTGCCTGGTCTGTTGCCTCTGGCGCTGCCGAGTCCTAGATCTATCACTGTGTAACACACGTGGAGGCAGGCGCAGGAAGATCTGTATTATGGTGATGCACCCACAGAAGATAATATGAAGCGCTGCTTCTCCTACTCGAGCCTTCGTACTCCGTGCTCCCAGTACTTTCGATCCTTGTACTGACTCCCACCACTGAGCACGTTTTGGCCAGTTGAAGAGCATGCTCGAGCATTCACGCGTACTCGTGGCATACTTAGACCTGGTGGAAATGCAGCTTTGCAGAAGACACCAGGGCATGTCTGTGGCCCTCTGTACTAGCGAGTTCGTCGCTTCTCTTGCGTGGGCCGCAGCCCTGCACCGCGATGCCGCACCACCGTTCCCATCTGATTAGCCGCAATATTCATGTTGTAGCTTAGTAAACAATAAATGATATTGTAAGCGTCATGGAGCGTGCTAGGTCGGAGAAGCGCGTCCGACAGCCACCAAGGTGGCGGACTCCCATGGGATCCCAGCGTACATGCACAGCTGGCGCACTCACGTTTGTGATCGACCCGAAATGCCGCAGGAATTGCTAGGTTTGAGCTCATGCGTATTACCCCATGCTGTTCCGCACTAGCCGCGACTATCATGTGGTGCAGCTGGCATGCAGGTGGTCGACTTTGGGCATGTCCGTGGGTACCGACTCGATGCCAAAGGAAACTACGCGCTTTTTCGGTGATACACGTCGTAATATTTGGGTTCATGTGGCATGCAGCTAATCGCGGATGACAGCTCACATGGTGCTAACAGTGCACACGTCTGTACAGTATCTCACAGTGCATTTCGCTTCAAAGGGGAGTCCAGCCGTCGATTTGATCACGCTTGCAAACATGTCTGTCAACATGTTTGTTTGGCACGTCCGCACTGGCGCTGGCAACGGTAAGGTCTGTACACACGCACGTAGTGCTCAGGCGCCGGTGAGAAAATGAATGGCAACTGGGCTGGGTGCGCAGGAGCAAATAGCGCGTGGACATCCCCAGGCTTGAACAGGTGTTGACACAGGTGTACACAAATGCGCTGTCGGGTAGCGCGATATAGTGGTGGTCAAAGCTCGAGCAGTCCGACCAAGCTCTGGTCGAACTAATCAAAGAAACGAAAGCACTCCATGCGCAACCTGCGCCGTTTGAAACCAAACCATGCATGTTGCGCACTCCTTGCGTGGGCAAAGACGCTGACAGTGGTGTGCACGGTCGGTCTGCGGGGACCGACGACCATCTGGAGCAGCTGGGGCGGAGATGCCGCTGCTGCTCGGCGACAGCTACAGCTACAGCGCGCGCATGTGGATAGCCAGGCAGACACGCACGTGATGACTCGCGCGCAGATTGCGAAGCTGACCGCACTGCCACTGTCCCCTCAGGTGAAATGGCTTGTCATGCACAACTGCCTGCAGCATAGAGAATCCCATTTGTTGCGCAGCACGCAGTGGCGGTTTCTGGAGCAG
The DNA here is from genome assembly GCA_900538255.1 of Ulva mutabilis. Taxonomy (NCBI): domain Eukaryota; kingdom Viridiplantae; phylum Chlorophyta; class Ulvophyceae; order Ulvales; family Ulvaceae; genus Ulva; species Ulva mutabilis. The sequence continues at coordinate 171,082 of UNSF01000092.1, forward strand.
CCGCTGCACCAGGTGGAGACAGCGCTGCTGAAGGGCCTCGGCGACATTCTGGATGTGACCAGCCTTACGGATGCACAGTGCCTGCAAGCCCTGCTTCCCCACCGCCACGGCGGCATGGGCCTACGCAGGTTCACCCAACCCATCGCCGACGCTGCTCGCCTGTCGTCCGCTGCACTCGCCCATGCAGCCCTCGCAGAAGGGACGGATCGAGGCCTGCCGTTCCGTGGCGATGCGGGCGTCGCCATGCGCCACACTCTCGAAGAGTTGCGCCAGCAGTGGCCAAGCATCCCGGGGCTGTCTGAGTGCCCCGCCGAGCCCGCGGCATGGGCGGGCCTGAGCGGCGGGGGGTCTGCCATCCGCATGTCACGGCTGCAGAATGCAGTCGGCCGGGCCGACTCTGACGCCCGGGCGGCTGCGCTGCTTGCAGCGCTGGATCAAGGGACACGCAGCCCGTCGTCAGCAACACGCGAACACAGCCTTACCAGCAAGGCGCGCTTGCATAGTTGCGCAGGCTCGATGGCCTCAGCTTTCCTGAAAGCCAGGCCCGGTGCGACTGAGCTGACTGCCACAGAGTTCCGCGTGAATGTGCGCTTGCGCCTAGGTGAGTCACTGTTCACCGGCCCAGAGGCGGACGGCGACTGCGTGTGCGGCCGGGCATCGCCTGCTGATGGTTCGCATGCCCTGGTGTGCAATGCGTCTCCGTGTAACACGCACGTGATGGTGGACGATGAACACTGCTGCTCACGACATACACAGCGCTCGGCAGTGGATACCGACAGCTTAACGCTGGTGTGTCAGAGCGACGGTGCTGCACGCGACCCAGCCTTGCAACTCAGGTGCGGCCCGCAAAAGAAATGAGCGTTGACGTGGAAATCCATGGAATCACGTACTCGATCCACCTCTGGACAGACTCATTCTACGCCTGAGTTCAGGCTGACTGCGAAAGCGACCTCCCGACCATGGACATCTGACTCACATGTACACCTGTTAGGCTGCAGCTGCAAGCCACCTCGACATCAAGTTCCCCTGTGTCTGACGTGCCGAGCTCCATCGAGCTCCAACGCATAGGTGGCTTGGGGGCACCGGTCCACAAGTGTCCAGGAAGTCCTTCCAGCAGTGATTTCTGGGCCGATCGGTGCACGCCGACCCGTGCAGATAGCTACCATCTACACGCATGTCTTGTAGAAGGGCTTGCGTTGCTCGCTCTTGTACTGTGTTAATTCAAACAGTGTCCAGCCGCTCCACCCGAGTCCTGTTCGCTTGGCTTGTGTCGGACGCAACCCCAGGCGTCAAAAGCAATCATGGAACAGCTTGACGATGTATTTGCCGTCGGGAGTAGCCATATGGTGGAGCCAGGTGAAGAGCTGTCCGAAGGCAAGGTTTTTATGTACATCGGCATCAGCGCAGGCCTCGTGGTCATGGCCGGTCTGATGTCTGGACTTACCATTGGACTGATGGCGATGGATGAAATTGAAATGGAGGTGTGGTTCAGCTATCCCGTCCCGCACGCTGAGGACCGACATGGGTCCGCGTAGCCGCGCGCTGTGGCGCAATTTCGCGCTCTGCTTCAGCCTGCGCTGCTACACAAGCTTGTGCTGACGCAAGCATTGTTGCCAGGTGTTGAAGCGGGGAGGAACTCCATCAGAGCAGAAGTACGCCGCAGCCATTGCTCCGGTACGGATTCTTTTCCGCGCGGGGCAAGGCCTTATGCAGATCAGGCCTTGTGTGTTTCGAACCACGGTCTATGCGCACTGACACATTTCCGTTGGGCGCTGCATCATTGATGCAAGCATTATTCGACGGGTCACACCTCTTCAGCGGCTGTGTGTGTGCAGCTCTTGAAGAACCATCACTTTCTGCTGTGCACCCTCGTCGTCTGGAATGCCGCTTGCATGGAAGCGCTGCCCATCTTCCTGGACAGACTCGCCGATCCCGTCACAGCCGTCGTCCTCTCCGTCACAGTCGTCCTCATCTTTGGTGCGCCTCTTGGACCGCAGCGTTACGTCGCGTCCTTAGCTCGCGCCCTTTGCACTCATGAGCGCCTGCGCGTCGTGCCACCCCATGCACGCTGCCGCGACGCACATAGGCACTCAGCAAGAATGCCGGGGTAGGGATGCAGTTCTCGCACATGATGGCCGGGTCTCACATGATGGCCGGGTCTGGGCTTCACCCCTTTGCCTGCCTCTCCGATTTGTTCGTTGTTTGTACATAGTATGGATTCTCGCCGGCCTGTGTGCCCGGGAATCGTGTGCTTTGTGCCAAGCTGAGGCAGCTGTATGCTGGCTCCGATTGCTTCCAGCACCCTCGGCTCACGTCTGAGCTGTGGGTCGGGCACTGCTGTCTACATGCATGAGACTCTATGTGAGATTGTCGATTATCTAGGGCCTGGACACCTGGACACAATGTAGCGAATGCTGCATGCAGCCATGCATGCATGCGCGCTGCGTGCATTGCTTGCACCTGCACCAAGCTACGTGGACATTGCCTGTCCCGTTATCCAGACTCATGTTGTTCTCAATCTAGTGATGGAAAAACTCAGGTTGAGACAGTTGCACCCTCGAGGACTACATTAGGGGCCCTACGCTCAAGCTCGTGATCGCCGTTGACTGCTGAGCTACATATGATCCGTCTGATGAGGCCCTTAAGCTTGGCACCGGCCGAAACTAGTCACGGGAGCCTGTGTTAGTTCTGTAACCAGCAGCATCCAGTGTGTCTTCTACCTCCTTGACAGTACACTCAGCAGGAACGGCATGTCGCGACACGCATGTGTGCAACACCACGAAGCCAGGCGCTGCAGCTACTCTCAATTAAGCAGTCGCCCGAGTGCCACTCTCCGCACCGATGCGGCCGGCACAGCAAATGTTCATAAAACGCCAACTTGCCCCCCAGCGGTTGCCCTTCTCGTTCAGCGCCCGTGAGCTTGCCTCATGTGGCCTCATGAGGCCTCATTCGCTGATGACGCCACGCGTTGGGACCGGCCCAGTGTGACCGTGCCACCAGCAACTGTTAAGAACGCCCCAGTCACCATCTACCCCCCACCCAGGGCTGCACCAGTCACTCCTGTGCCCTTCAGCAACGATGGTCGCAGTCCGGATCCATCTCGAATACAATTTCCTGTTCTAGCCGTTCTGTGTGCCTCGCCTTCAATGTCCCAGCTCCATCCCTCCCACAGTTGAGACACGTCCAATCCACCTCCAGCATCCTCTGCCTCTCATCGCAAACATCTCAGCAAACATCTCTCAACAACTGTGGCACACACACCCCTCTCACTGCATAATGTCCACACCCGCGGCACACACACCTCCTGCATTGCTTCCACAATGACAGGCCACGCCAAGCCACGCCCCCCCCCCCCCCCCCTCCCACCCCACAGCCCAACGCAAACGCCGGCTGCAGGTGAAATCGTGCCACAGAGCGTATGCACACGGTACGGCCTTGCCGTCGGCTACTACGCGAGCTGGCTGCTGCGCGTGTGCATGCTTATCTCATTCCCGGTCGCATGGCCGCTCGGCAAGCTCCTCGACGTCGTGCTCGGCCACTCCGCCGCCACGCTGCCCCGCGGCCAGCTGCAGCAGTACGTCGCGCTCCACGGCGAAGACGAGGGCTTCGCCGCCCTCGGCGAGGCGCTCACGCGCAACGAGACACAGATCATCAACAGCGCGCTCGAGCTGACGTCCAAGACAGCGCGCAATGCGATGACGCCGTTGGACAAGGTGTTTATGGTGTCGGCGGATGCGCTGCTCGACGAGGAGCTGTCGAAGAAGATCATCCAGGTCGGCCACTCGCGCGTGCCGGTTCATGCGCCCGGCGACCGCACCTCGATCCTCGGCCTGCTGCTCGTCAAGGAGCTGCTGCTTGTCAAGGTGCGGCCTCTTTGCGCTTGCAATTTGTTTAGGCATGTTGCCTATTCCACGCTCCGGGGGGTTGTTGAAGGTGCATGTCGGTGTCCCGCCACATGCACGCGGCACGGCAGTATGGACGACATGCATGCAACCCCCATAGGTATCTCACGGCCCGCATGCGGGCTTGTCACGCGTGCCTGTGGCACTGTGCAAGGAGCGCACGCGCGCCACACTGCCTCAAATGGCACGAGTGCCGCTCGCCACAGGTGCAGCCGTTGAGGCGTCGCAAGGGCGGCGGCTTGCATGTGCAATGCATGCGCCCCTTGTTCCATGTCGCACGGCATTCCCGTCGTTCACAGCGTTGCCAACGCCCCAGTCCTTCCTAGTCGGGCTTCCAAGCCGTGAAACAACGCGCCGCTGCCTCTGGCCTCCATCTGGCCAACGCGCTGCATGCATGCAGGAGCCGACACCTGTGTCGCAGCTTAAGGTCCGGTCACTGCCGGCACTGAGCGCGTCGATGCCGATGTGGGATGTGCTGCAGCTCTTCAAGATCGGACGCGCACATCTCGCCGTCCTCTGCGAGGCGCCGGAAGGTGCGCACGCACCGCATGCTGCGCCCGTGTGCTGCGCATGCTGCGCCATGTAGATACCTGTTCGCGTGCCGCCGGCACCATGCATGCTGCTGCCGACCCATGCTGTGACCTCCTGACCGTGCTGAGGCGGTGCGTGCACTACGCGCGGGTGCCGCTGCCGATCGCATGCATGTGGTGCTCTGGGGCGGGGGCCGGTGGGAGTTGTAGCAAGGGTGGCCGGCCGCTGCTATTTGACTCGCGTTCTTGCAGTGCGCGAGTAGACTGTGCTGTGCCGCGCGTGCCGAAGGAGCATGTCGTCAGCGCGGATGCCACGCTGTGTTGACAAGCATGCGATCGCGGGTCTGCGACCGCGTGTCTACAGGGCGCAGTGCTTGCTGGCAGTTCGTAGCTCTCGTGCACACCTTCCGATGCTGCATCACCGGCGAGGCTGGCGTGTCGCGCCATCGGGTGCGCAGAGGCCAACGCCGCCGCTGGCACGGCGTGGTTGTTGCACAGGCTGCATCGTCTCATGCATACCTGCGCTCTGCATGTGCAGAGGCGCCCTCCGTGCACGCAGCACAGCACAGCACAGCACAGTTGCGAATCCGCGATGCTGCCATACTTGTGGCTTGCGCGAGAGCGGTTGGCCAGGTGTGTCACCATCGACGGTCACGTGCGCTTGCTTTAATTAGACTTATAGTTTATTCAAAAACTCGGGTCTGCAGGGGAGAAGGAGGCTGCCCGCAAGATGCTGGAGGAGCGAGGCTTCCCGAAGGAGCAGTACGCGCGCTCCGAATCGTTCAGCCTTGGCGGCGGCACCGCAGAGGAGCTCCTCGCAAAGAGGTGCTGTGCTGTGCTGGGCTGTTCTCGCTCACTATGTCACCCCCCAATGCATCCGCCGACCCTGTGCATGGCCAATCCTGTTCATACCTGCTTTTGTCCATAATGCGACGCCATGCTACGCATGCACAGCAACACGCGTGTGACCCCTGCTGTCAATGCCTGCTGCGTTTACGGTTCCGCGCGATTCTGCATCGATGGTGAGACCCCTGCCAGGTATCGCATGTGGCGGGGGGGGAGTGAGACGCGGGTTTGGCCAGGTGTGAGCCTGGCGGCATGCATGGGACAGTGCGGCATTGCGCAGGCGGGAAGTGGCGGAAACAGCCGAGCAAGCGGAGGCTGCGGTGGGGATGGCAGTGGAGGACCTCCAAGACATGTTCATCAACTCCACGATCGGCACGCCAGTGGGCATCATCACGATCGAGGACGTCATCGAGGAACTGCTGGGCGATGAGATCATCGACGAGACGGACAGGTTTGTAGATAACATGAAGACGTCCAAAGTCGACCCCTTGACGCTGCGAGAGCACCTGCCGAAGAACTTGCGCACCCTGCTCAACTGGGGCTCGTTCATCCCCCGCGGCCAGGCCGGCAAGCGGGGCCTCGGCGACTGGCAAGGAGCCACGCAGCCCCTCCTGGATGCGGAGGGCGGCGAGTGTGTGCTGTGGCGGTCGCGGCCGGGCACCCCGGTTCGGACGGCTGAGGGTCTCGGCAAGGTGATGCAGGGACCGTTTGTGTCGAGCTTTGCGTCGCCGCTGCGGCAGCAGGCGGTGGCGGCGGTCGGGCCGCCGGCAGCTGAGGAGGACTCGGACGCCGCGCCGCTGCTCGCCGAAGGTGCGGGGTCCTCCTCCGGCGCCGCGCTGCCGAGCGGCGCCGGCAAGGCGCCATCCGCCAAGGCGATCGACGACGCGATCCTCAAGCTGGAACACCATTTCCAGTCAAACCCAGAGTTATCGGACGCAATTGTGACGTTGCAGGAGGCGACTGTGGGTACGTCAGCCTCTGCCTCGGCTGTGGCTCTGCCGGGGACGGGGAGAGTGGCAGTGGCGGAGACGCTGACAGCCGCGCCGACGCTGACAGCCGCGCCGGCGTCAGCTGCTGGGCTTGTGGACTCGCAGGGCAGGGCGCCTGGCCAGGCGGCGATGAGCCCTGCCGTGAAGGCGCTGGTGACCTCCTCACGGGCTGCGGCTGTCAGACGCTCAGCGTCAAATCAGCTGCGGGGGAAGCACCTGCGCGCGCTTGAGCAGCGCACCGCAGCCACAGCGCCCGCGCCCGGATCCGTCGCCCCCTCGTCCCAGCGCTTCGGCGCAACCGCCGCCGCACCGGGCACACCCACCCAACCCCCGCCCACTGATGGCTGATAGAGTATTTGTAGTTAATCGCACGCGGCATGATGGTCATGCGTGCGCAGAGTGTATGCCGACACGATAGCAGCGGAGAGCGCTGTGAGAGCACAGCTACATTGCGGCAGGCCATGCGTGGTTGCTTGCACTGTCAACGCTGGAAAGGGCTTGCACCGTGAGCGTTTGACTGGGCAAGGGGTCATGCCGACTGTCAGGCGTCCCCGAGTGTCGGCTTGCCCCTGGATTATGCACCAGCGCCTGCTGGCCTGTGAATCGCGGCATCTGGAGAGAGTTTGGCCGGTGGCCGTCCTGGCGGTGTGGGTGCTTGCTTGTGCTGGTTGAGCAGCCCAACATGCCCCGCCAGGCCTCGGAAATCGATGCAGTTTTTCAAAGTGTGCCTGCACGGTCGCATGCTTCCTGGTTTGGGCCCGATGTGCTCATGCTGCAGAGCGGCCGCGATGGTTGGAAATGGCCTGCTCATGACTGCAGCAAGGCAAAGGGTCAAGCGGGGAGCAGTGCGCTGCTGGCTGTCTCGGACAGAGCTGTGGGAGTGTGCTGCTTCAGCTGAGGCCGCCGTCTAGGATTGAAACAATCAACTTTGCCGTTGCATCATTGATGGTCTTTGTAGGATTACTCTAGGTGAGTAGGAACGTATGCGCTCCATCGTGGGTTCAGGCTGGGTGCCTCACACAATTTAGACCTGTTGTTGTGGTGGCAGTGGATGTTGGCAGGGAGCAGTGAGCGGCATTCGTTTTTAACTCCGTGGCGGATGTGTGCCTGATGCACGGCTTGCTTCTTCCTGGATTTTGCTGATGCTGCTGTAGACCGTGCATGAATCAGCGGGGTGGCCTGCAGTGATGGCGAATCGACCTTGCTCAGGGATGCACTCCATCCTCTCCATGCAAACCATGCATGTGCGTTGACCCGTCGCCATTGTGTGTACTATCAATGAGGTAGAAGGCACGCTGGATGCTGCTGGTTACAGAACTGACACACGCTACCGTGACTAGTTTCGGCCAGTGCCAATGGCCTCATCAGACGGATGGTGTGCAGCAGTCAACGACGGTCACGAGCGTAGGGCTCCAAATGTAGTCCTCGAGGGTGTAGCTGTCTCAACCTGCTTTTTGTGAAATTGTGTGCTCAGGGCACAGTGGTGCTGCAAAATTTCGCGAAAGACGTTCGCTTGCTGCGATTGCATTACACATTTTCGGACGTCACAACTGTACATGTGCAAATGCACTGCTGCGTTAGGTGCAGCCGTCTGTTGGGCGCGCACGCGGGTCAAGGGCACATGTGTCAAGCCCGTACGCAGGTGCAGCAAGGCCACATGCGGATCGACGTTCCTCGGTTCACCAGTGCGGTTGCAGTCCTTTCGGCTCATGCGTGTTCAATCCAAACAGCGCGAGAACCTGGCGAGCTGGGAGTTGCCCGGATTCTGTCGACGCAGAGCATGCAGTGCCCAGCTGGGAGGCCCTGTTGTGGAACAGCAATTATACTGGACATCACCGGGAAGTTGACACTCCCGCACAAATGCGCACGGCCCTCACCAGAATGGCCTATACCAACGGGACGACAGGCCGCAGGCATTCTGTCGCGGCGCGTCATGCCACGTCGGTGGCTCGGCAGCGACAGATCAACTGGGGTCTGTCGAGGTACCAACGCGCTGTTTGAAGCCCGACATTCGTGAGCGCGCAGAATGGGCCGATTCCGCCTGCGTACTGCCTTATTGGGTATCTAATTCGTATGTTGTCAATGCTCTGTGTGTTTGGATCATTGCAGCCTGTTTTGCGGCTGTTCAACGGAAGTTCTCTGTCTCGTGAAGCTTGCGCTGGTCGCAGCACTGTCAACATACGCATTTAAACACGGCAGATAACTACATGATAAAGTCTGATCATTGTCGTTGTGATCTTCTCGTCGACGGCGACTCCGATGACGAGCTTTCAGTTTGTGTTCTGGCAGTCAGAAACTTGACTCGCACGCAACCCCAAGCACGCGCTCAGAGTACCGTTGATCCCCGGAATTAGTTCGGATCAGAACTTCTAGCAAATGTTGATCCTGCCAGTCCACCTAATTCCTCCTGTCTGGCCAGACTCCAGTGCGGCTTTCCACATGACCAAGGAACAGACTCAAAAAACGGAACAGTGGAACGAACACCGCCTGTGATATGCAGGCATACATCTGGGGTGGCCGGCTCGCATCTGCGGGGTAGCGTGTGAGTCTAGACTCCTGTTGTACGTTCGCTTGGTGCACTGGATCGGAGCCCCTCGATGTAACAGTATATATAATAACTGTAAATGATATTGCAATGCTCGGTTGCCTTATTCGCGGGTGCAACAGGCGGATCGACAGAATGCGTCTCATCTGTGTGCGACAGAATAGGCACGGCAGATATTCTGCGTTCTGTCGGCCCACAGACCGCCGCTGCCTGACGTGGCGTGCCACGCCAGCCGCCACGTCGGTCAAAACGACAGAATGGCTGCGGTCTGTCGTCCCGTTGGTATAGGCCTTATTAGGGATCATGTTTCCATCATGTTTCCGCTGCAGTGCTTGCCAGGACACCGTGCTGTGTACATGTACATAGTAGGAGCGCCACTGCTGGCTCGTGTCACTGCTGCTGGCCGGTGTCACCTAGCAGCACCCGAGCTGGAAGGTCCAGCTCTGCTGCATGGCGATGGCTGCAGCATGGGCATGGCTGGGTGCACCCAGCTGCGCCGTGTGGACACAGACATGAAAGCTAGGATGTCAGGAAGGCTCATGATGCGAGTGGATGCAGCGCATGGAAGTAGTGGGCATGAGCCAACATCTTACATCTTGCTAGCGCGGAGCGCCAGAGCCCCAGACTGGGAATTGGATTACCGCGTAAAACGTGTAATTCGCAGAAGGCTGCAGTGGCTGGCACCGCGGCGCATCGGTCGGCCTAGATGAGCCGCGTGCCGGCGCGGCGCACCTGCCGCATCGCGGCCCCCTGCGCCACCGCGGCCACCGCCGCGATGCCCGCGAGCCACACCACGGCGGCGTGGTAGTCCATGAAAAACGCGGGGAATGCGTTGAGGGGCGTGAACACGAGCAGCGGCCACTCTGACTGCCGGCGCTGGCTCCACAAGTACGCGGCAAACAGGGCGTGGTTCGGCAGCGTGCATAGCACGGAGGCCACGAGGCGCGCGGCGGCGACGGGCTGCGCAGCGCGCAGCGCATCGAGCGCCGTGCGCAGCACGGAGAGCGCGAGGTAGGCGACGAGGGCGACGTAGGGGGGGAAGTATCGGCGGCGGTCGTCGATCATCGGCAGGATGTACGCGTCCTGGTTGAGCAGCAGCAGCAGCGGCGCCAGCATGAGCACCGCCTCGTCCTTGCCCTCTGCAGCACCGAACACATGCGTTGGCGGGGCGGCAGTGGATACAGGCGTGGGTCGTGTGGCGGCAGGGGTGGCTGTGGTGTGGTGGTGGCACAGGTGCACGGTCAGCCGTGTGGGATGCTGGTGTGGGGTGATACGCGGTCGAGTGCGCATGGCGCAGCACAGCACAGCATGGCCAGCATAGTTGCAGGTGCTGCTGGTGGTGCAAGAGGTGACGCAGGGTGGCTCCAGGAGCAACAGGACCCTCGGCAGTGCAGCTGGCAGTCGAGATGTGGTTGTGTGTGTGCGGCAGTGTGGTCAGCAATGGGGACAGGGGAGGGGGCGTGCCTGCGATCTGGAAGTTGAGGATGAGGGCGAGCGTGAACGTGATGAGCACGGTGATGTTGGCAAATGTGGGCATCCATGCGAGGCCGGCCGCGCTGAGCCGCGCCATCGCGGCGCTCCCCCGCGCGTCCAGCTGCATCATGCGTGCGCCTGCGTCCAGCAGCCCCTGGTCGATTACCCCGGCCAGCAGCGGGCTCCCCGCCGCGGCCGCGGCGGCGCCGCCGCGGCGGCCCGCGCCGCTCGCGTACGCCGCCGTCCCGGCGCGGACACGGCGGCCCGGCAGGCCGCCGGCGGAGCCGGCGCCGGCGCCGCCGGCCGCAACGCCGCGGGTGACGGCGGCGATGCGGAGCTTGAGTGCGAGCGCGACGAGCAGGCCTTGCGCGGCGGCGACGGCGGCGACAGCGGCGACGGCGAGGCCTCGGCGTTCCTCGGCGACCTCCTCCTCGGACACGTCGGGCATTAATCGCTCCGCCTCCGGCGGCAGCGGCGGCAGTGGCACCGACAGCTGCACGTGTCACACCCGTGCTGACGCCACATTCTGAATGTGACATTCACACACCGCCCGCAGCTGCGCTTTTGGTTTCGGCTCTACGCGTGTTGCGCCTCTCGTCTGGTCTCGCCCACAGCGGCCTCATGCACTCCCAAAACACACAGCATGTAAGCAAGTTCAAGCCCTGCGGCACGGGGGCTCAGGAGCACAGTTGTGCACATCCGTGTGCACAGATCAAGAGGAGCACAGATGCGGGCAGCTAACACAGTGATCACAGTATTCAGAGCATTTGTGATCACAGGTATACAGGGAAGCGGGAAGCTGCCAGGTGGGTGTGAGACAGCGGCGGTTGTGAGCCAGCAGGAGGGGGCCAGGTGAGGTGGGGAGCGCGCCTGGAGGACGAGGGCGAGGGCGAAGCAGAGCACCCAGGCGAGCGGCAGCAGCGCGAGGTGGCTGGCAGCGCCCGGGGTGCCGTGTAGCAGGGAGGGGCTGTTGACGACGACGAGGAGCGCGGCTGCTGCCACGGTACCCGCGACGATGAACGGCTGCACACGAGGCGGCAGTCGGTGTGTCTGCGTGCTGCGTGCTGCGCAGGCATGCGCGCGCAGACAAGTGCACGCACGGGTGGACGTCGCCGTGTGTGGGGCGTGCTGTAGGGGATGCTGCGTGCTTCGCGCTGTGGCCAAGGGGAAGGATGTCAGCAGGCACTGGCGTTGCATGCAGTGGAGGAAGTGGATGCCAAGTTGGTGTAAGACGCATGCCTGCATGCATGTACGCATGCGAGGCAGCAGGCGACTGGATACGCCGCGGAAGAAGGACATGAAGCAAGCTTTGAGAGTTGAGAGGCAGGTACAAGTGATGGTGGGGTAGCGCAGGGAGCAGGGGTTGCTGCACCTGGACGAGGGTCTGGCCGGGGAGGAACTCCAGCGCAAGGTAGGTGCCCGCGCTCAGCGCGGCCAGCACGGCCAGCACGAGCTGTGACTGCAGGTTGCGCCGCCCACCTGCATGCGGTCAACGTGTTTCTGCCGTGAGTGTAGCGGTGGGATGACGGTGGTGGCGCGGCAAAAGGTCTGGAATCCGGATGTGCGGATAGGACTTGCACACTTGCATGCAGCAGACCCACAACTCCCCCCTCAGGTTTAGACAGAGTGGGGGCTGTGATGTGTACATTGCAATGCATTGGTGCACGCATGAGGCTCCATGCGTGGGCCCGCCTGTACAGGTGGACGGCGGAAGTTTGTCATGAGGTTTGTCATGAGGTTTGTCATCAACAATCAGAAAGTATGTCATCAGGAAGACCATGCTCTGCGGGTGTGCAGTTCGTGCCAGGTGATCGCCTGGCCGCATCGCGGCTCGTGGGCAGCACGCAGCATGGGCAGCATGTTGACAGAAGTCTCGGGACTAGTTGTACATACGCTTGGTGCACTCGCTCGGAGCCCCTCGATGTAAGTGTACATATACCGCACTCCCGCCAAATATCAAAACCCCCATCTCTGAATTGTTGGCTGTACAATCCCAAACATAGCAGCTTTTATGGATACGGTCGAGAGCAATTGTCCGATACGGCGGCCAATTGATTTGCAAATACAGGGCATATGCACACGGGCATGCGCACGTTGGACGGAGATGCCGGCGAGGCCGGCGAGGGCGATGGAGAGGACGAGCAGCCAGAGGGGCCAGTTCTCGCGCCACACGAGGCCCTCGCCGTAGAGCTCCACGTCGTCCGCCTCGTGCGCCGGCACGTGCCGCTCGTCCCAGAGCCGCGGGCACAGCTTGAACGGCAGCCTTGGGCACGCCGCGCCGCCGGCGATCGGCACCGGTGGCCGCACCGTCGCCAGCGTGGCCGCGGCGGCGACGAGCAGGAAGAGGCCGCGCTTCAGCGTCTGCACCCGGCGGGGGCAGTCATGCTGCGTGCTGTGCATGCTGTGCCTGCTGCGAGTGGCAGTGAGTATGCGATCGTTGATGCTGTGAGCAGGGGTGGTCACCGATGCGCCGGTGGAGCGGACGTATGCAATGCAGCAGCGGGGCGGGTTGCGGGTGGGTGCGTGCGTGCGTGCGAAAGGGGGGCCGGGCAGCTGCAGCAGCACGGATGCAAATACGGAGGGGACGCAGCGGCAGCCCAGGAATGGGATCCCGCGGGATGTGTGCAGTGGCTGCAGGGGTGTCTCAGGGGAGAGGGTGAGGGTGCATACGACTGAGTGGGGGAACCAGGTGTAGACGAGCGGCGCTGCTGTGGCGGCGGCAACAGCAAGCAGCGCGCCCAGCAGGACGCCCTCTGGCGGTGGGCCGCCCCACAGAGCGGCGACCGTGTCAAACACGGCGAGCCGTGAGAGGGCGACCGTCGCGATCTGGCCGCAGAAGAGCAGGCCTGAGAACGCGGCGACGACAGAGCGGGGGGTCGCGGCGCGCGCGGCATCGACTCCGCCGAGGGGGGTGCCGAAGGGGCCGGGTTTGCTGCCGGGGGGCACCGGGAGGGCCTCGCGGGAGCGGAAGTCGGGGGCGCCGTTGCGAAGGGGGATGAAGAGGGGGGGGGTCGCGGTGAGGAGGAGGAGCGTGAGGGGCATCGCCATGCGGGCCTCGGGGAGGGCGAGCATGAAGAGCTTGCCGATGTAGACGCAATGCATGAAGTGGTAGGCGGGCCAGTGCAGCAGGCGCCACTGTGCGAGGCGGCGCGCGAGGACGATGCCCATGATGGATGTCGTGATCACCAGGTACGGGGGATAGAACGACTCCCCGCTGTCCCTGCGGCAGAGGGGGGGTGGTCAGGCCCCCGGGCAGCTGTACATCATAGCGTGGCTGTCGTGCAGCTTGGCTGTAGCGTAGCTGCAGCGTAGCGGTCGTGGCCACTCGAAAGTCAAAGTCGCCACAACGAGGGCGGCGCGGCGCCAACGCGAGTTGGTGAGCCCAGCACACCCTTCGCATTCATCACATCATACAGCATGCAGCACGACTTAGCTTCGCACATGCAACAACTTCCCGTGCATGCTGCCTGCATTTGTATTGTTTCGCATCAGGCAGCACGCAGCACGCACAGCACGCACAGCATGCGAAGCACACACCCGACGAAGAGCAGCTCCTCGGTGATGAGGACGAGGTTGCCCTGCTGGATGAGGATCATGTTGAGCCAGAGGAGGCGCGAGAAGCCGTCGGCGGTGGCAGCGGTGGCGCGCACGAGGGCGGGCAGCAGCAGCGCGGGCACAAACGCGAGGCCGATGGTGACGAGCACGACCTGCAGGGGCGCGCCGCCGATGGCGATGTCGAGGAACCAGAAGTTGGCCTGTAGGAAGTAGCCGCCGCAGACGGACAGGCCGACGACAAAGGCGGCGTAGAACGCGAGGTTCTCCGACTCTTGGTACAGCGCCAGGCCTGCGCCCCGGGAATTCTCTTGATGTATGGGGTTAACTTGCTGGAAATTCAAAACATTTTCGTGACAGCGGTGGGGGGGGGGGGGGGGGGCGAGGAAGGGAGCATGCGTGCGTGCAGTGACAGGTGGATGGTGGTGATGCAGGCCTAGTCATGGGGGCTTTGTGTGGGCTGGTGTGTTGAGGCGTGATGCTCATGCAGACCTTCTGCACAATCATTGATAGTACACTGGAGATCGACCTAAACACGGTACTCCTGTGACCGCAAGGCCGCGGCGCCGCGTGGCATGGAATGCAGTGATCTCGGTCACAGGTGGAAGCATTATATGCGAGTGGGTAATTATGTTCGACCGTGCCACGTGCAACGTGCGCATCGCGACAGCGGACATGCTACAGACAAGCGGTGGCGCGACGACTGTCTGGAGAAGGCATCGTGCGCAATGCGGTACGTCTCGAAAGACCTACGCAATCATATTTGTGTCCAGAGTGTGCTGAACCAAAACACGGCACTCGGCAGGGGTGGCCGCAGGGTCCCTGCAGTGTGTCCCTGCTTAATCCCCAAAATCATCGAGGTTCGGATACATGTGAGCTTGGACTCACAGCTCTGCGCCGCACAGACTTCAAATCAGGGCTACAGGGCTCTGTTTCCCGTCGCGATGCCGTGTTGGGAGACCGAGTGTTTGGTGCGAACTAGGAGAAATCCCGTTCGCCCACCCAGCAGCCGGCGCTCGGGAATCCCGACAACGGCGCGTATAGCGCGCCGGGGCAAAGTCCAGACACGTGTTACACGGTCCAGACACGTGTCAGACATTGGAACCATCAGTGGATGTGTGAACCGTCCGCTACGTGTTACACGGAGATGAACGCAACCGTCCGCTACGTGTCAGAGAGTGAGCACTGCAGTGCACTGAGAAACTTCGAAAGCCGTCCACCGTTTTCGAGTCAGAGCCACACCGCCAGTGCAGTGCGCGGCCAGACACAGAGCTGTTGGATCTCATTGTGTGTGCGCACAACGCTAAAACAATTCGCGGATCTGCGCGCGCCCTTGGTCACACTCCAGCCAACTTCGCGTGCCGTGTAACACATGTGAACAGAGGGTCGGTACGCCACGTTGTGAAGCATACGTTGGGGCGCATGTTCCACTGTGCCCGCGCACCAGCAAGCACGTGTACTGTCAATCAGGTAGAAGATACACTGGTTGCTGCTGGTTACAGAACTGTCACAGGCTACCGTGACTAGTTTCGGCCGGTGCCAACGGCCTCATCAGACGGATGGTGTGCAGTCCAGCAAGCACGTGGTCTCAGTGCGGAATGTCGTAGCTAGCGCTTGCGCTACAACGACGCGACGCCATGCGCATGCCATTGGCGCAAAACCGGGCAGGTCTGTCAAGCTGAGTCATGCAGCCTTTTGTGCAACAGGCGGGCGCACATGGCGGATGACAGTGGCATACGTGTGCCAAAACAAGCCCTATGCACTGTAACTAAAAGAAAACACCAATTGGGCATCACGCCAAACCCAACTACTATTGATCCATGTACAGTCGTGTTCGTGCACAGCTCACTCAGTGCACAGTTGTGTTGGTTTGTTGCAGGTTTGGTGCAGGATTCTCTGCAGGGGGAGGGTGGTGGGAGGGGGAGGTGGGAGGCGCTGTGTGCTGCTGAACTTTGTATTCTTACGCAGTCACGTCATGAGCATGAGCTGGACTGTTGCTGCCTGCGTCGCGCCATGGCCGCAAGCTGAACTAATGCTGTCTGCCACTGTGACACGTGGCATGAGCTGTGTATGATACAGGGGGCCGCACGGGTGTAAGATGCAGAATCATACCATGGTGGCGCCATGATATGCTTGCACGCAACCAGCGCACCCCAACACACGCACCCCGCATGAGACGGAGCCGCTGCAAAGACTGCATAGGAATGCAGAGCACACAGCACGCAGCACGGGAGCGCTGGTGGCGCCTTCTGGCGGAGAGAGGCAGCAGAGATGCGCACCGGCACCAGCGAAGAGCGCGAAGGGCAGGATGTGCAGCGGCAGGCCGATGGAGAGCCCCCCTGCCGTGCACACGGCGATGCAGACCACTCCGACGATGCCAGGGTCCACCAGCGGTAGCAGGCCGCCAAAGTACGCGATCACGAGCGCAGCGCCGAGGTACAGACCGATCGTGACGACAACCCAGCTCCAGGGCGCGTGAAGCTTGACATACGCGCCAAAGGCGACGGCGACGACGCGCTTTTCCAGGGCGGCAACCCCGACAATGAATGCGAGGACCCCGGAAATGGCGCGGGGCCAGTAGAGCATGTCCGGCATCCACCAGAGGGCCTTGGGGCAGAGGTGCAGGAAGAGGACGGAGCCGGAGGCGAGCAGCGCCACGGACCAAAGGTGCTCGGCGTGCAGAATGTTCCGGAAGTTGATGCCAATGTAGAGGAGCGTGGGCTGCACGGTGAGGCAGAGGGCGACGATGCCGGCCTGGCCGGCGGACTGGACTGTGGCGGTGGGGGCGCCAGGCGGGCCGGCGGGGGTCTTGCCGCCGAGGGCGGGGGCGGAGCGCGCGGCGGAGCGGCCGCGGGTGCGGAAGGAGGGGGGAAGGGGGGGGACAAAGACGGCGGTGAGGGCGGCGCAGATGCAGGCTGTGTAGAAGGGGGCTGCGGCGGGGCCGGCGCTGGCGACGGCGCCGGCGGAGAGGAGCGCCGCGGCAGTGGGCCCTGAGGCGGTGAGGAGGATGTTTTCGGCTGCGTGCGCGAGGACGGGGTACTGCAGTGGGAGGAACCGGAACTGAAGGGACGCCCAGCAGCCGGTGAGGAAGAGGGTGCCTGCACGGGCACTAGCATGAGATGTGTTACAGAGGTATGCTCCACAGAGTGGTAGAACACAGAGGCAGGCAAGCATGGCAGTGCATCAAACACATAACCAAGTGAGAGAAACTTCACAGTGCTATTCTCCACGATGTGGCTCGAACAGAACTCTGTGGCGAGATGATCGTGACATTGTGGCGCGACAGAGCCCCTCACGGGGCATGAGGAGGGTGCGCGTACTGGAAACGTGGATTTCCAGACCAAGCCACGGACCGGTGATGAGGGTGTTGCGTGGGAATTGACGAGCGCGGCTGTTCGGGTGGTCGCACCAACATGGTAGTGGTGCATGCGTGCTGCGCGAGGCTGCGGATGTGCTGGGCCTGATAGACCAGTCTTGCCCTGATAGGGCATGCTTTCAAGGACGCGATCGCGGGGAATGGCACAATGCGATGGAAAGACCAGTGCATTACTCCAGCTGGGTAAAGTTGTATTACTCCAGCTGGGTAAAGTTGCCTGTGAGGGCAGAAATGGAGGGCGCCAGAAGACAGAAATGGAGGGGCCCAGACGGGTGTGGTACACAGAGATCGAGCCCACCCTCAGAGGCGCCCGGGGACGCAAGCACGTAGCATGAAGCACGCAGCACGATGCACGTAGCACGAAGCGCGCAGCACGATGCACGTAGCACGAAGCGCGCAGCACGATGCACGTAGCACGAAGCGCGCAGCACGAAGCACGTAGCACATAGCACAGCACTATCAGCACCGCAAATTTTAAACGGCGTGAGGCACACTGTGGGGCGGACAGGCGCAGCCGGACAGTGCACGAAGCTTGACACCTGATAAGTAACCTGTGCACTGCAGTGTGACTTGGTCAACCGCCTGATAAACATCCTGATAAATATCCTGTGCACTGCAGGCGGTGTCACAAATTCTGGCGGAGGCAGGCGCAGTGATGCCGTGGGAGGAGGGCGCCCCAGACCGCGTCCGCATCCTCGCCGCGCTCGGCATCTTCAACCCGCCCGTCCTCGCCCACGGACATGTGCAGCTGGACAGTGTATGAAGCAGTGCTGCCGCTGTTCAGCAGCTGCCTCCAGCATTAGCAGTTGAGGCGAGAGGCAACAGTTGACAACAGCAGTGGCAATGACAGTGCCGGCAGTGTTCAGATGGAAGCGGGATGATGTGTGATGGGTGCATGTGCAATCCTGGCAGAGTTCAGACTCGAGCGTGCTTGGTTTGACTTGGAACTGGTGTGGTCGGGCCGTGGCAGATGAAGCGAGCGCGGTTGGATCCTGGTGTTCCAGTCAAGCAGCTGATGGCTGAACGGGCACTAGCATGGGTCTGGCTAAATTTTGTGTCGCAGGCGGGAGACGCACTCAGGCATGTGAAGATGACAGCCAGCCGCAGGCTGACATCGCTGTGGCGCCCAGCTGCAAGGATAGCGATGCTATCTGTGGATCCTGAAAGGGCCAGAGTGCCCCAGACTGCAGCGAGGGCGAGCTCCTTCTGCCGGCTGGCATCGAGCATGTATGCCACCAGCAGGCCCACCTGCAGAGCTTTTTGCTTGGTAAACCCCATGGCTCAAGGCAGTCGCATGCTGTACCGAGATCACTCAGCCGCGGACCTACAGCTCACAAGCGTGCCGCCTGGATGCAGCTTAGCCCGCTGGGGTGCCAGTGGCAGGGCTTCTAAGCCGCTTGCGGCTCTGTGGCTTGCTGGCACCAGTTCTCGGGCAGTCAATCATGCAGAGCCTCTACAATGATAGCGCCCTCACGCAAAGGAAGGCATCAGTGGTGCTTTTTATGCTCTTCTTTAGCAGCTTGATGATGCCCATGATTTTGCAGGGGGGGCATACCACGAGCATGGCCAGCACAGGTGCATCGGCCATCGTTGCGAAGACCAGCAGAGCCGGGATGATTGCCGAGGCCACACGCTCATCATATCGAAAGCGTTGGCCTTCGGCAGCCTGTGCTGCATTTGTGACAGATGACATTTCAGCCGTTCAGCAAACGCTGCGCATTGTCACGCCTTCAAGTGGAAGACTGGCAAAACTCCGCTGGTACTCACGAACGCCTTGTTCGACGATGACATCGTCTACACATTGTTACTCATGCTGACCAAGAAGGAGCATAGAGGCGCATGCTTAGGTGTAAGCGCCACCGCACGGGACCAAACATACGAATTCCGAACTCCGAAAGGAGACAAGCAGACCGTAATAGCAAGTAGGACAATACCGCGGCTTTGATACCAGTGTAAAT
This sequence comes from Ulva mutabilis, assembly GCA_900538255.1. Classification (NCBI taxonomy): domain Eukaryota; kingdom Viridiplantae; phylum Chlorophyta; class Ulvophyceae; order Ulvales; family Ulvaceae; genus Ulva; species Ulva mutabilis. The sequence continues at coordinate 190,253 of UNSF01000092.1, forward strand.
TCTCCCATGCTGAGTGTGGCTCTGCCGGACCAGTTTGTTTGCGATCGCCTGGTAGCATGCATTTGACCGCGCCCGTCGGAGGCAGGTCAGAGCAAAGAGCAACAGCTGAACATGCGCCATGCCAACGTTACAGCCTAAGACATATAGCCTCAATCTGCCATATAGCCACGGGGATTGGACATGTTAAGCCTCCTTGTCCTATCACGGCTGCATAACATGGCCAGCTGTGTGCAACGCTCTGGATGTGGAGCCATTGCTGGACATGAGTGGGCTCCTCCACAAGGGATGTCTTACCATCTATATTGCGATAGCTATCTGCGTGGGTTATTCTAGTGGCCTGACAGCGAAAGAATCTTGCTTACAGATGGCAGCTTTGCTGGTGTGAAATTTTCAGCTGCCCTATCCCGCGCCATGCCACTTGTGGCCGACACACTCAGGCGAGGTTTGTTCAAAACAGCAATCTCTGTACCTCCGTCTATTCATTGAATCTATCACGGCAAGCGTCCGGCTATTCTCACGCCGCAGTGAGTCTATGTCAGAGCACTTCTGACCGGGCCACACAGGAAAGAACATAGGCACCGAACAGATGGCGATATCGCCAGCGATCGAGGTCGCTGAAATCACCTCTGCGATTCTAGTAAGTCACATTTTGACAGCTATGCCTTGGGGTGACCCAACGACCTGTTACATACAAAACTGCAGCGCAGATGCCACCGGCAGCTTTAGCATCGGAGCGTCCACCAAGCGGTCGCGCGATTCATGCGCAACAATTTGGGCCAGAGCTATCCGTGGCGATAGACGCCCTACTGCGTTCCCAAAGAAAGCATGCGTGTAGATGCAGGGGATGTTGTTGCAGTGACTTTGGTCAGCAGCCCAACGGCTTTCAACGAAGGCCTTCGATCTGCGAGCCATGGCAGCACCAATACGCGGATCATCAGTAGCATTTCTGTGCCAACTGAGTGTGTATCAAACTCGTCGAATGGCGCAGTTTGCACATGCTATCTGCGGACAATCGCGTAGCCTTTTCACAAGGTCCGAGCAAGTGATGGCATGCGTGAGTGCGCAATGGACTGGACACATCGACGGGTCCGCGCGAGCACGCGGCGGTGCATCCTTGGCGGATCACAGACCCGCCGTATTTGGCGCTCACGACCGCCAACATGCGCGCGATAACCACCAGGGGATCTCTTCTGCAGGTAACGAGCTATATGATTTCGTGCGGCACCTAGATGACAGGGACGGTGGCGTAAGTACGCTGGACATCGCTAGGTAGCAGGAGGCAGGTTGGTCATGCATGCTGCCGCGACAACGGGCGTAGCTGTGAGCTCCTGGGCGTGCACAGAGCGTACGCTCGAGTGCGCTAAAGGATTTCGCAGCCTGGCTTCTGCTTGGTACTCGCTGGTTGACGATGGTCTCAGCCTATGGCCATCTCATGCGTAAGTCACTTTGCAACGAGCGCTGGAATGCGCTCGTTGCGGATTTTGCACCTAGTTTTCGAGCATCAGATGGCACAGCGCTGAGCAGTGACAAGGCTTGTACAACATTGCTCTGCGTTCTTACATGATGGAAACTCTGAGTGGACGCGCTTTGTCCCATGCGTCAGACAAGGCCACTGAAACAGCCTTACAAACTGGACCAATCCTGATCGATGAACGCACGATTATCAGGTATGCGAGCCTTTCGACCTGGAGTAGTCATGGTGTAGGTGCCGTACGTTCTGCACCGGAGTATGAACGGTTCCATGCCAAAATACGTACGTTTGTGCACATGCTATGGCGAATCAAAGTTTGCACTATAGACGTCGTCACATTGTGCTGCATGATTTTCGTATGGGAGATTTGTACTGTGTCAGGCCTCCTGTGTTGACTTGTATTGTTGCCTGGCTCGTGCACAGGCAGGCTTCTCCAGGACAAGCGATGAGCGCCAGGGTGACACAATAACCAAGCAAGTCGTAATCATATCACTCCTTCAGTATGTCTGATGACCATGCCGTGCAGGGAGGATTGTGTCTCTCGGCGTTATGTAACACTCACTGAGAATGGAATCATCACCTCTAAGAGGAAAAGCCCCAGAAAGACAGCGTCTTCTTGGCCATTCGTAGATGGATGCAAGGTCCAGCCTTGCAAAGGGATTGCAACCAGAATGTGCACAGTCCTACATTCTCGGTACACTGTCCTTTCCCTCTCGTACAAGAACTCGAAGCAGAACCTGGTGCGCTCTTGCCCATCGATATGAGCCCCACACCCAGGTTTGATCATGTCCCAAACGCGATCATGCAGTCACATTTTGTTAGCATGCCGGGGGTTCTGTCGAAGTGCTGTTGCACTGCAATACGGTGTCACCGGTGGTCTCAGGTGTGGCCAACGCGTTTCCAACGCTGGAGTACCATCTGTGGAGTCTTGCTGCACATTGCACACACTGGCACGCTTAACTCAAGCTACAGGATCGCAATTGATCTTGCAGAAAAACCTGACGCGCATGTGATCTGCTAGCAGCATATATCCCCAGCAATCTGCTTGTCCAAGCGCTGTTCATCCGTGCAGCTCACACATCCACGGCAGGCTATTCGTAACACGAATCAAATGCAGTCCATTGCTATGACCACATCATGGCTGATGCCGGCATGGCGTAGTTCAGCCTGTGGCCCAGGCTACACCTCACAATGGGCACCTCGCCCACCTCACGAGCGCAACCATGGCCATCACGTCAAATCCCCGTTCACAGTGAACCTCATGGCTGTAGTTCTGCTTCCGCATCATCTGGCCACAGGACGCGGGCAACGACAAGCAGCGCGTGCGCCTGCTCGCCTTCACAGACCAATCTGCGGCCACCGCATGGCACTCGTCCGCCTCTGCCGCGGTCGCACTCCACAACAGCACCATCACTCGCTCCCCCTCCGGCCCCGTGTCCGCGGCGTCCCCCTCTGTCCCCTCCCACATCCGCCACGCGTCCATGCCCGCCGTCTCCCCCAGCCTCGTCAGCAGCAGCCGAATCACCCTCTCCCAGGACGGCTTCCCGGAGTCCCCGGTGCGCGGTGCCATTCACACCCCTTCCCGGCAGCAACCAGATTCGAACCGCTCCCGGGCCGCGGCCGCGGACCAGGCCACCGCGGCGCCCGCGCGGTCGCCGAGCCCGGCGTCAGATGACCTCGCAGCCTTCCACAACGCCCTCGACAGCTCCTGGACGCACGTGAGCTCCAGCGAGGGAGACTACGGCCCTGCATCAGGCGGTACTACAGGCGTGCCGCACACTCCGCAGTACGCGCAGACCGCCGCCCAGAGCTGCAGCAGAGCGGGGCGTGGGATGTCGGATCTGTGGCCAGAGGTGCGCTTGATGCCAGCCTGCACGCATGCCGTTGGTTACCCCGCATGATCAGGACTGCAGTCATCCGCGGCCATTGCCTGCAGCAGCAGACACACCCCTGCCATCGGCAACGTATGGTGAACGAGCCCTAGCGCGGCATGACGAGCAGCACCAGTGGATAAGCACACTGCTGTGCCAGCATCCAAATCCGGAAGCTGCCCCACCATTCCTCACAGAAGCTCAACACATCACAGCACACCAGCCTCGAGCAATGGAGGCATTGCTGTAAACGTCCGCGGAGCTGTGCATCCATGTGCTCGTTTCGCTGTTGCCCGTCGCACGCATGTCGCTCACTCACAGCATTAGTTGGGTCACCGACGCCGGCCTAGCACACCCGAGTCCAACCCAACCAAGGCCTTCTTCCCATGCAGAACGGCGCTGACCATTCGCCCATGAGGCGCGCTGTGTCGGAGGACTCCAACCTGGGCGCCGCTGGCCACGCCGCTGAGACGTCCCCGGGCGAGTACAGCGCGCCGCTGCGCGCCTGGGGCCGCTTCCGCCTTGTCAACGGCCTCGCGATCTGGCGCGAGGGCTCCAACCCGCAGCCCAGCGGCGGCGGCGACGACCCTGCAGCGACCACCGGCACCGTCGCCGCGGCAGCCGCCGCGGCCAAGGCCGTGATGGAGCGCGCCGGCGCGCCCCAGCTCGACAGCTTCATGGTGTCACACCGCATCCGCGGCTCCCCCCGGCAGGTGGGGCCTCCCACGCGCTGCGCTGCGCTGCTGCACTGTGTTTTACAATACCACTCAGCACTGATCAGCCTGTGCAATCTTACCCGACAAATCGCCGCAACTTTGAGCGCCACCAAGACCCAGCGGATCACCGTACACTTCCCAGAACATCATGTGACGACTGACTGCGCTAATACATCTGGCGCTCAAACGACAGTGATAATAAATACAGCTGCATCGATCGGCCACATTGCTGCTGCGCCCGCCGCCCCAGAACGCAGCACCCTGCATGTGGCTCCGCTGGCATCGATCAGCCGCCCACACAACGGCCGTTGGCTGACCGCATGCTGATATCTGAACTCATCCTTCGTGGTCATGTTTTGAGCATGTGGCGAGCTGATTGTATGCCATCAACCGGTACAATGTGTGCTACATCACTTGCCGCTTCTTCGCCAGCCGTGTATTGATGGACAAGCGGATTCAAAGCCTGGAGAGCGCATCCTCCGCAAGAGTCGATCAATCGTGTCATAAGTTTTGCCGTCATGTCAGTTTTGCTGCTGTGCCATGAAGTACCTCCGCACCTCGACCGTTATCGAGCCCATGTTCCGCCAGTGTGGCAACACGCGACGTGCCGTGTAGGTTGTGAGGACGCTCATGCGGCTAGACGGCAGGGGCAGTGCGTTCTGGGCGTTTGAGAGCATCAGCGAGGTGCGGGAGCTGCACGGCCGGGACGGGGGCAAGCAGTTCCGAGCCATCATGGCGCCGCCGGTGCGTCCTGCCTGTGGCATCACGTGGCCATGCATACCCTGTACCTGCAATTTGATGGACCGCTCTCTCTGAGAATTGCTCGCCAAAGTGTCCATCAATGCTGCTGTATTTGGGAATGCTCAGCCAGAGACTTAGAGATGAGGGGTTCAAAATGTGGCAGGAGTTATGAATACAATCAGATGAGCCATGCACATCTAGGGTAATCATTCACCAGACCCAGTTTGTGGTTTTGTTCATTTGCCAGACATCTGCTGTGAGTGCTTCCTGCACGCTCACCCAGGTGGCATGGGGAGTCCACACCAGCGTGTGATTCGCCTTCCCTCATGGACCGAGATCATGGCACAGTGCTCATGCGGGACAGTGCAGTGCGGACAATGCCAGCAGTGCCCGCGTCGTGCACGCAGATGCAAGGGCCGAGCAGAGACGCTGTGCAACCATGTCACTGTGCCCACGTGCGGTGCAGAACTCGCTCCAGGCCGTGTTTGTGCGGCGGCGGGAGTTCTTCCTGCAGCTGAGCGTGCGCCGCGACGACGACGACTGCTACGTTGTGCTCCTGCACTCGATCCCCCGCGAGCAGCAAGGCCGCACCTTTGTGCGCACTCCTGGCACCGTCGAGGGCCGCATCGTGTCGATGGGCTTCACCATCGCGCCCCTCAAGCCGCGGTATCGCCGCGCGGGCAGCAGCGCCGGCGGCGGCTCGGGCAGCGGCGCTGCCGCGTTGCCGGCCGGGGCGGGGGGTGCCCTGAACAGCCCGGAGTGCCTCGTGACGCTGGTGTTGTCTATGGATCTGGGGGGATGGCTCGGCGCGCGCACGCTGCTCCGCTACACTCTGCCGTTCTGGAGTGAGCTGCAGCGGGGCTGGGTCGAGGCCCTTCTCCTGTCTCTAGTAGCCCTGGGCAACAAGGTGCGCCCTCCACGACCCGCTCTCCACGGCCCTTCATGGGACCGATTGCGATGCCTAAGCCATCGCGGCAGCGACAGCCACCCACCGTATACCAAGTTGACATCCACACGTGTGTGAATCGCCGCCACTGCCCAGTTGCGGTTATCTGCGACGTGACTAGGCTGTTTCATGTGTGCCGCTGTTCGGCAGTGCGCGACAGTCCGTGCCTGGCTGAGTGTCTGCCTCTGGCGGTACTGGCGCTGTTGTTTGCAAGTTGGCACAGCATGTGACAATTATCACGTCATGACAATCGAACCTGCAGGTGGATCAAGACTGCTTCGTCCGGGGGGAAGAAGACCTGTTCGACACGGACACCTCATTTCTCCTGCGCCCCTGGCACGCCTCCCTGCCCGCCACCAAGTCCGGCGTGTCCCAGCACTGGCCTCATGCCATCAGCACCATGCCGGACGTCGCCGCAGCCGCCGTCGCCACGCCGTCCGCCGCCACCGGCGAGGACTCCACCCACACACCCCCCCTCCCGGCAGCCGTTGACGGCAGAGCTTTGGGTGGGGCGCTTGCGCCACGCCGGGCGGAACCAAAGCCCGCCGATGACGCGGTGCCGGCGCCGGGCAAGACGCCGGGGGCTCTGGGCGGAGCGTCTGGGGACACCGCTGCGGCGTCGCTGGCCGCGGGGAAGGCGCCCGTGGACACGGGTCGGGTGCCGCCGCAGCCACATACGCAGCCGCATCGCGCTCAGACGTGGCTGGACCCTGTGTACTACTCCAGCCCAGGCGCGCAGCCGTTCAAGGTCCGGGGGAAGAATTACCTCTCAGATAGGTGCGGCCCCTGGTCCCCCTCGTTTGTGTTTTGTGGGGGCACATGCATGTCAAGGACCGCCTTCTGCCCACATTCTGCCAAACTCTGCCTCAGTAGCAGCTGCTTGATCTGGAGTCTCTCCAGGAACCGTTTTATGGGATCCGCCTCAGCCACTGTTAGGCTGCATTGAACTGATCATGGAGTTTGCATTGATGACTTTGTTGTTTGGCTGAACGCACACGCCATGATCAAATCCATGCAGCCTTGTAACGCCACAGGGCGAGATTGTGGAGGCAGCACCTGCTGCCATGCGCTAACAGTGTAGCCTAACACTTATGTTGCGCGTTCCTGAGCGGGACACCCAGCTTGCTCTCGCCGCACCACCCTCTCCAGATGACCGCATTTTTGCACCAGGTCATTGCACACCACCCGCCAGATTTGTTTCTTTCTTGTTTGTCTGCCAAGGATCAGACCAGATCAATCAATCTGCTGCTGCACATCATCTGTCGTCCAATTGAGAGCACTTGTCCAGCCTCCCACACTTCCTAGTGTACCCTCCATTTGATTATTGCACTACGTCAGCTCCCCAACAGGAGCAACACCTCTTCATTTGGCAGTCATGTAGCAGTCACACTGAGGCACAGCACAGCCTCTGCCTGAAAGCAGGGGCGCATGCACGCAGCCCAACAAACAGGAGGAGACGCGCAACCGCTTACACACGCTGTGAGCCGCACAACAGCTGCATGCTCCACAAACACACACCCACACCCACACACACACACACACACACACACCATGACTCAAGACAAAGCGTAACTTAAGGCTGCATTGTTTTGATGTTGGTGTACAGGAAAAAAGTGCCGTCGGAGGAGCCCGCGTTTCGGCTGGCGGGCATGGAGCTCGTCAAGACGGACGCCCCCGTGTACCACATCTCGCGCTACATCCCCGCTGTGCGCCAGTCAACCGCGCCCTTCTCCTTCGTGCTCTGCTTCACGCTGCCGTACGCGCGCCGCATCCTCAGCCTCGTCCTCATCTTCGAGGCCGACGGCATGCTGGGCGCGGCGCCGCAGAGCGACGAGGACGACGACGAGGACGAGGACGGCAAGCTCTCGCCGTTTGACCTCTGCATGGCCAGGTGCGGTGGACCCCGCCACACAGGCTGGCATGCGAGAACCGGCGTTGTTGCACGATGCCTATGTGAGGCCCGGGTCCATAGAACTAGCACCCATGTGCAGCTGCGCGGCGGGTGATGTAGCGTGTGCGGTGCGGTGCGGGGCACTCTGCTCGCAACCATCGAACCACTGCAGCTCAGCTCGCAAAGTAGGTAAACCTGCAGCACAAGCCCCGCACATGAACTGGACGGCTTGCTCGTTGATACGTGCGAATAATGCGCATGCGCATGTGATCTGATACCACAGGGAGTTCTCCCCGCAGGTGGTGTGTTGGCGGTTGCATGCCTGGCGTGTGAGGTTCTTGCCGATGTGTGGGTCAACTGTGCTGCTTGTGTTTGTTTGTTGTGTTCATATCCCCTCTTTGTTCCCTCGGCACCGCTGGGGCCTTGATCTATCACTGTGTAACACACCGCAGTTGGTGATCTGAGCCGCATGAGAGCTGGGCGAATGTGCACCCGCGCAGCGGAGGTCATACATTCTTGGGGGCAATCGCCTGGCCCGTCGAGACAGTGCAGAACGTCTCTGCAGGTTCCTCGCGGACAAAGGCCCACTGCGCGACGCGAAGCTCAAGCTCATCCCGTCGCTCGCGCAGGGGTCGTGGGTCGTGCGGCAGGCCGTCGGCCAGACGCCCGTCATCCTCGGCAAGCGCCTCAAGACGGAGTACACGATGGAAGACGCCTACATTGAGGCCGATGTCGACATCTCCGCCAACGCCACCGCCGCCGGCGTCACCTCCCTCGTCGCCGGCGCCATCAAGAGCCTCGTCTTTGACATCGGCATCGTCCTCGAGGTGCGCGCTGTGTGCTACCTGTGCTGCTGCAGCTCTGCGGCTGCCGGTGCCGAGCTCTTGCGGCGACTGGTGCGTGCTGGCTGTCGTGCTAAATCGGGGTCGCGCGGCTGAACTGTCGGATCGCGTGGGGCGGGTGCCAGTGGAGCCTGGTGTCCGGTAACGCGGCCGATTTTTTGTCATCCACGATGACGACCAGGTGGATATGCAATGTGATCCCTTCTGCGATCTCTCACAAGCCCCGTGATCCAGTTCTATCTTCTGCGTCACCGGCGTTGGCTGCGGACAGGCCACGAACATTCACGCCATATGCTGTCACCATCACGAGCACACTGTGTTTTGCATGCCATGCACAGCCACAGCTGCACGGGTGCGTATGACTCACACCGCACATGATGAGTCGCGCGAAGCATTGCCCTCATGTGTTAGATATGATCGGGATACGATGTGTATTCAATGGGAGTGTAGTGCCTCGCAGCGGTGGACCTGCTCCTGCGATAGCTGCATCTTTGGTCGCCGACAAACACCGGGGTTTCTCTATACACTACCCAGCGCGTCACGTAGCGAGTGGCTGGCGAGAGACACGACAGCTATGATCATGTACTTCACTGATAAACGCTGACCCGAGGTGCTGTGGGCGCAGGGGCACTCTGCGGAGGAGCTGCCGGAGCGGCTGCTGGGGTCGGTGCGCCTGAACCACCTAGACCTCAAGGCCGCCGTTGACCTCGACACCTCCACCGAGATCCCCAGCGTGCCGCGCCAGGTGCCCGCCGGCTTTGTGGTCGATGGCAGCGACCCCCGCCGCAGCGCCGCCGCCGCCTCCGCCTCCAGCACCACACCGTGATCATCTCGGGGAACCGGGCGGCGCGCACACTGGACCTGCAACCGGCGCTGCCGTTCTAACGCATCGGGGCCCCGCGTGCGGCACAGATCGGCCCAGCAGACGCCGGTACAGGCAGTCCGCAGCACAGTCACAGCGCGCCGGTGTAGGGTGCTCGCTTGCTCCACTTGGAATGCTTGCCGTGCTGAAGTCGCAGTGTATTTTGACAGCCTGCGCTTGCAGAGCGGTCGCGGTCTCAGTGTCAGCACGTGTGTGGACGCGTTGGCGGCCAGGTGTGCGGGCATCTGTGGCGGCCAGGTGTGCGGGCATCTGTGGCGGCGGTGCCGGCATCTGTGGCGGCGGAGGTGTGTAGCACATGCACATACACAAATGTGTGGCTGTCAGGAGTCACAGGTGATTGCTCCACAGGAAGGGTGCGGTGTGCTGTGCAGCCGCATCCGGATGGTGCAGATCATGCTGCGGCAGCCTCGGCACGCCAGCTCAGCGGGCGAACTGCAATTGGCAGTGGACAGGGGAGCATTGCGGTCAAATACGTGGGACAATCTTCCAAAAGGCGTGGACCAGCATGGCCATGCACGGCACAGCACATCAGATGTGCGGTGTGCTGCGCTGTGTGCTTTGTCAGGAAGATGAGTATGAGTTCGGAGCGCATGCGGATCGAGCTAGCTTAGACACTGAGCCACATTGAGTCATCTGTCGAGGGGGTGGACGGCCGCCAGAGACGTGTCCAGCCGCCAGAGATGTCCATCAGCCTCTAGAGATTTCCAGTCTCTTGAGATGTCCATCAGCCTGTGGACATGGTGAGTGTGGCGCCTTGCTGGGGCCTGGTGGGATTGGCGTGGTGACGCGAGACATTGTATTGAGGGATGCAGATGCTGCGTGCATCGGTGCAGTGCTGCAAATGATGAATAGGAGGGGTGGTGGTTGCGTGGTCGTCACCTGCAGCTGCTCGTGGTGGTGCCTTTCGGAGACCTGGACAAGGTCAGTTGCACTCGCCGTGGCTCGCAGCCTTGACTGCCTGGAGCAGTGGACACAAGGCAGGGTGCCATACATGCAATAGGACACTGACGAATAGGTCCGACAGTAGCCCTAACAGAGGACTGTTTGTGCGTGCGTGTTGACAATGGTGACAATGTTTATTCTCGCTTGCAAGCACACCGAGCTGCGGGCACCAATTGCGCCCTTTCTGTGCGCCACTCTGCAGTGTGATGCCTGGCCACAGTGAAGATGCCATGATGCCTTGCATCAGTCGTGGCAAATATGGCAGCCAGAATGATGGACAGTATCTGCAGTTGGAAGCCGTGTTGCCGTTGTGTCTGGATGGCATCCTGGGGAAAGGCAAAAGCTATTTTCCCACAACAAGTCCCCAAAGCAAGGTTGATGCCCTGCTTGTTAATGTGCATGGTGGCGACCTAGAGGCTTCTGCTGTATGAGCTATACTCTGCGACAGCGTTTTTTGTATGGCACTGGATGCCTTGGTCAACACCAGTTGCATATGAAAGTGGCTTGTGCATATCTACCGCGCTGTAGTTGTCCACATGTTTGCCGCATGATGTCTGTAGCAGCTGCCGTGGTAGATTATTTCTCGTCCTCACTACGAGTGCACAGTCCCGACACAGTGAATGGACGAGGAATCGCAAGCCTACAGACAAGATAGCACAAGGCACCAAGGCCACGCTTGTTATAGGTACTGTAGTTCTTGCAACGAGCGAAATACAAGTGCACGAGCGCTTTCCATCTACCCGTCTGTGCTTGGAACACTGAATGTGTACATCCGGTGTCATTCATCTGCCCGCCTGGATTGTAAATGAGTCAGTTTAGCGCGCGTTTGATTGCTATGTAACAAATTTCGTCGTTGTTGGGTGTCGGCATTGTAGCATGGCACCTCGGCCGCAGGCTGGCTGAGCTCGCGCGGTACTGATGACCGATGCACGCCCCAGTCTCGTGGCCACTACATTTGCCGAGGCCTCTTTATGCTGCCAGTCAGTAGCGAGATCACTCTGTCCCTCCATCTAGCTCTACGCACACACCTCGCAACTTGCAAACATCTCGTTGCATGTATGCCTGTCGCCTTTCATGAATTCAGCACGTTGCTGCACCTGGGTCAGCGTCCCGGTCGTCAGAAATACACTAGAACCAGCAGGCCGTGCGAGTACCCAGCCGATCACGACACCATGATTCTCGCTCGATTGCTATGCGAGCCTTCGTCTGAAAGAGTGTAGCAGAGCGAAGTGAAGCCGCTTATGCTCAAGCAGGGGCACAGACCGGCCTCGGGTGCAAGGTGCGCTCAGCTGGACAAGCCCGCAACCAGCGAAACAATCCTGTTGAAAACTGCTAAATGCCTGCCTGGTTTCTTGTGTACGTTGAAATCGCGCATAGGCCAGCAACCATGGAAGACGACTTCACATGTGACCGATCAAACTCGGTGCTGTCACCGAGTGGTATCACAAATGGCTGACCAGTGCACCCGCAATGTTTATCCCTGCAAAAGGCGCGTCTTCCGGGGCCTGCACAACTCTGGCTCATGCAAATTTCGCCATGGCCATTGCTGACCTACCCGGAAGCTGGGCAGCGTCTTGCATAGGTCTCGTCAATTCTACACTACAGCTATGCCCTGTCCGATGCAGCACGGTGAGGCAGCAGCGGCAGGTCCATCCCTCCTAGTCCGTCCTCGCCATGGTGTCTGGGAGCGGTGTCATGAGCATCACTGTTTACGCACTCAGCACGCGCAACGTGGGATTGACCATGCACTCGCCTAATGCAGGCTTGAGCTGCCCGGTATTCAGATGATCGACCCAGACACACGGACGCATCCAATGATGTGTTTTGCATCTCATTGATGCTGCTAGCATATCACGTGCGAGCCCTTCTGGCTGATGTCCATGTCCAGAGGCAGGTTTCCGTTGTGTTGCGAAGTACTGCACTGCGTAAATGGTTGCAACGTTCCGCCGTATTCAGAGCGAAAGGTTTCGTGCCGCCATCAGACCACTCCTTATGCTATCAGACGGAATCAGTGAACACGTACTTATCTCCCCGACTGAGCGTGTATGGAAAGTGTCGATCCGACAAATGCAGTACTGCGACGCCGTCCCGTGGTCACAGGTGGTTGCACCATTCGCAGACATCTCTTCACGGTCCCTGATGAGGCCTAACTCAGACGGCCGATACACCTGACGCTGGACTTGATATCAAGCGCTCGTGCATCCAACTCTATTGATCACTACCGCCATGCTGAATGTGCCAGAATTCGCCAGACACCCATACATCTGGATGAGATACTTTACAGAGGTATGCTCCACGAGGTGGTAGAACACAGGTATGATTCATGGCAATGCATCGAACACATTCACCATGGCCGATTGCCGTACGCAAACTGAAACACAAAATTTTCAGTATCGCGCTACAGTTTCCTAGAAACGTGCTTTCACGCTGTTCACATGTGCTGCTCACAGCACGGCACACTACACACTCAGAACTGCTCATGCATCTGGATTGAGCAGGGTTCGCGGCTCAGGTCACTGTCGGCAGCAGATGTCCTGTACACCTCAGCCTTCAGTGTTCTGTGCCATTGCCTCTGCCTGCACGCCTTGTTCCCTTCTATCCTTGCTGCTGTTTCCACTGTCGAGTTCCTAAAACGCAGTTCCCCCACCTGCGCTCGTGCTACTGTCGCTAGTTCCTGCCCTTGGTGACATACCTCCTGAACTGCTGCTCTCTGCTCACTCGGTGATTCTAAGAAACGCATAGCGGGGAGCCATGTGCCTGCGAACACAACCTGCGAACAACGACGGGCACACAAATCAGTCTCAGCCATTGTATGCATGCATGCAAGCCAGACGAGCCCAGACTTCGCGGAGCAGTATCCCACCATGCTGATCATGAATGCGGCGTCTCAACACGCTGTCATGTTGACCTGTGTGATGCCATTACAGGTTGGAGAGATACAGGCGATGAGCGCCCGACCTCAACAAACGTCCCCATCACATGCCATGCATGCACGACACATCCCCGACGCGGCGCAGCTCCCGCAGCACGCGGCCGCCGCGCACTCGTCAGTTCCACCATGGTTGTTGAACTCGGGTGACCTGGCGGCGGCGTGGCGGCGGCGCATGCAGCAGGTCACGCTCGGCACCGGCGGCCGTGCTGTGGTCACAAGTGCGCGAGAGCTGCAGGACGCGGTCGCGGACGGGGTGCTCTACATCGAGGTGCAGGCGCACCTTGACTTTACCGACGTGGAGCCGCTCCCAGACGCCGCAAACAATCTGCTGTTGCGGGCCGACCCCGGCCGCGTGAATGCAATCTGGGTGCGATCCATCCCTGCCCGCCATCCGCCTCCGCAGCTGTACCCTAATCCTTCCATGCTGCGAATTGACAGGAAGGAAGTTCGATAGGACGAGGTTGCAGCACGCAGCACTCAGCGTGTGCGGTGCAGTAGCTGTGGCTGCTTGGTGTCTGCTCGGCTGGCGCAAGCTGCTGGGCCTGACCAACCAGCTGCATCGCATCTCTCACACGTAGGTTTGGGACAGCCTGAATCGCACACACAGGCGCAGAGACACTGTCAGTGGGACTTGTCTGTATGCGAGCACTTGTGGCTAGGGGCAGGAGGGGCAAGGGTGTGACATTCCTGCAGGGCAACTGCACAGACGCGCCGCGACCGGACTTCCTAAGCGGTCTCACGCCACAGCCGCGGCTGCTGCCGCTGGAGGCTGGTCAGTGCCTCGTTATTACAGACATGGACCTGCTGCGCGCGGACGGCGAGCTGTGGCTGCACAACCTCTCGCTCCGCCTGCTGTCCACGCGCCGCGAGCCCGGCCCGCCGGTGCTCGTCGAGGCGTTCGGCGGCGATCCCGCCATGCGGCTGACCGCCACGGCGCGGCGCGCTGCCGAGGCGGAGGCGGCGGCGCTGTCGCCGTCGGCCGCGGCGGCTGCTGCGGAGGCGGAGGAGGAGCGGCGCGCTGCGCTGTGGATGACGCGGGTGGCCATACAGGGCGACGGCGTCGCGCCCGCGCGTGGCGTGCGGGTCGGGAACGCCGATCTGTATGCAGAAGGTGCGTCTGATCAGCAGCCAGTCTCCCAGCACAGCGCAGCGGCACACCCTGGGCCTGCCATAGCGCTGGCAATACATTCTGTAAAGTTTCTCCTATACACACCCTGCCCCGCATGTCCCCCGAAATTCACCGTGTCTTAGAGCCGTATGCACGGTGCCAGGGATTAGCCGAGCTCGAAGTGCTCGCTCTGGTGTACCCGCGTGCATATTCTGGGCACCATATGCATGATCTGGGCGCTACATCCACAATGCATGCAGGCTGCACGTTCTCAAGTCTCGGCGTGGGAGAGGAGACGGCGCTGATTTCCGGCCGCACTGCCTCTGCCTCGTTTGTCAACTGCACCTTCACCGCAGCCCCGCCCCCGGCTGAGTCCGCAGCCCCACCTGTCATCGCGGCCACCGGCGGCGCCGACGTGCGACTCGAGCGTTGCGCCTTTGCGCCAATCAGCCCGCCTCCCGGCGGCAGCGGCCCGGCGGTCCTGGCCGCAGCGGACGGAGCTCTCTATTTCTCAGACGTGCGGCGCGCAGTCACGGCCGCCCCAGATGACGGTGACGGCGCCGCGGCGCTGACACCGGCGGCTGGGGAGGAGGTTGGGGAGACCTTCCCGCTGGACGACGCGCCGGTGCCTCCAATCTTCCTGCGGGGGGGAGACGAGTGGTTGCTCGACACGCAGCAGGCGCGCCCCCCGACCCCCAGCACCCGCCTTGCACCGCCCCGTTCAACCATTCACGCCATCAATCAGTTGATCGCCAATCAGCTGATCAATGGTGAGCTGAAACGCCGTTGATCTCTGCTGCGATTCATACCTGCAGAGCTGCCGCCCTGCAGCAGACGCTCATGCGCATAGCTGCCCGCACGGTGACGCATCGCGTGTGGTAAGTCCATACCTCTGTCACGTATCTCAGTCCATCACCACTGGTGATTCGCGAGTGCACGACCACTGCGCCACCACATGGCTGTGCTCTGACGTTCAGGAATCAGGGTTGCTGGGCCCAAGTTTATCAGATGCCCCACGCTCTGCGCTGCCCCCCTTGCTGAGCCCCGCAGCAGGCAGCATACCCCCCACACCCACAGCAGTCAGCCCGGGCGATGCCACCCCCAGCCCCGCACAACCCCAGCCCTCTCCTGCATCCACACCGAGCGGCGCACCGTCACCCGCGCCGAATCCCACTGCGGAGCCAGCGGCGGCGAACTCGTCAGCGGCGTTGCCGCCTGTGGGCACGCCGCAGACAAACGACGCGACGGCCACGGCAGGTGCTGAGTCAGCAGCGATCGGCATGCAAGGGGCGCCGGGGGGCGGCATGGTCGCTGTGCCGCCCCCGGCAAGCAGCGGCGGCGGAAGGCTCGGGGAAGGGCACCTGGCGGCAATCGCGAGCGCAGTGTTTGCGTTTGTCGTGCTCGCGGGGCTGGCGGCCGCGTTGATAGTTGTGCGGCGGCGGCAGCAGCGGCGCGCGGCGGCGGCGGCGGTGATCGCGAAGTTCACGCAGTATGGCCCGGACACGACCGCGAGCTTCATGGCCCCCGGCCGGCTGCCGTTCTTCGACCCTCAGACCGCGGTGCGCTGCGTGCTTTGGCTTGGTGCGAGCACTGCTGTTCAGGCTGCGGTATGCTGCAGTGCATGGGCAGCATCTCCCCCCGCTGTTGGTCGGTCCGCGCCTGTGCGTCATTGGCATGCACACGACATCAGTTTTTGTTGCATCTGTTGGAGCAGTGTTGCGGATGTCCGCTGCACTGTTGCGCATCCACTCATGCTAGCACGCCTGACTCCTGTGAGCTGCGAGTCCTCCTGGCAAAAGCGTGCACCTGCTGAAGCCCTGCAGCCACTGCATCACCGACCGCCACCAGCTGCCCCTCATCGATCATGCCTTATTTTAAATGAGGCATGGAGCATCAGAGTGATGGTGTGGGCGCTCCTGGTTGCAGGTGCTTGTGGCGGCCGGCCGCAGCGACAGTAGCGGTTTCGCCCCCACCACCCATGACCCCTCCACCGGTTCCACGCTGCCCTCAGTCCTCCACAACCCCTCCTTCACCACCGAAACCCACAATATCTCAAACCAGCTCGACAGCCGCAGCACGCAGCGCATCGCGCCGCGCCCCCCGGTCGCGCAGCTCCCCATGCATGCGCTACAAGCCGTGAAGGTCGCCGGCGCCGGCGCGTCGCTCGCGCCGATTGTGTCCGTGGAGCGCAGCACGCCCAGCGCGGAACCGAGCATGGGCCGCAGCTCCGGCGTGACGCACTCGTACGGCGAGGGCTCGTGGAGCGAGACGCTGCCCGACACGGGGTCGTTCGCGCCGCGGCCGCCGCCGCACGGCAAAGGGGACAGCGGCAAGCCACGGCTCGCATCGACGTTGGTGCCGGGAACGTTTACGGTCGGGGAACGGCCGACGCTGGCGGACAACGCGAGCCTGCGGACACGCATTGACTACATTCAGTATCAGCTGGACTGCTTTGAGCCGGGGAGCGAGGTGCTGCCGGGGTACCGCATGTGTGGCGGCGGGCCCGGCCAGCGATTCGTCGGAGGTGCGGACGTTGCCGTCCTCACATTCACGCACGGCCGCTGTCGCTCTATGGCTCTACGGCTCTACGGCGTGCAACTGAGCAACTGAGTCATGCATGATGGATCGGCGTTGCACACGAATCACCCTCTTTGTCAGCCCTGAAACAGCCGCACTGACTGACGGCACTTACTGACACTCAATCTCACTCAATGACAGTGAGTTGCCTATGAGTCACAGGTGAGATTTTCACGGTGCTGACATGTACCTGCTGATGACAGAGGCATGCCCAGCACACAGCACGGCACGTTTCCACCGGGCAGCAGCCCTCACATGTGGACCCAGTGCTCAACCCGTTCCCCTGCACGTTCAAGTATTACGAGTGCTAAATATGAGCCGAGGCAACACATGCACATGCAATTGGTGCACTGGCTCGGACCCCTTATGTACCGGAACATGCGTCGGTAGTTACATCACGCAGCACGCTCACGCAAGTCAAGCAGCATGCTCATGCAGCAATCGTGACGGAGCACTCCAGACATACAGTCTTGAGTGTGCTGGGGTAGAGCTGGTGCTGTGCTGTGTGGACGTGTGCTGTGCTGTGTGGACGTGTGCTGTGCTGTGTGGACGTGTGCTGTGCTGTGTGGACGTGTGCTGTGCTGTGGGACGTGTGCTGTGCTGTGTGGACGTGTGCTGTGCTGTGTGGACGTGTGCTGTGCTGTGTGGACGTGTGCTGTGCTGTGTGGACGTGTGCTGTGCTGTGTGGGACGTGTGCTGTGCTGTGTGGACGTGTGCTGTGCTGTGTGGACGTGTGCTGTGCTGTGGTGGACGTGTGCTGTGCTGTGTGGACGTGTGCTGTGCTGTGTGGACGTGTGCTGTGCTGTGTGGACGTGTGCTGTGCTGTGTGGACGTGTGCTGTGCTGTGTGGACGTGTGCTGTGCTGTGTGGACGTGTGCTGTGCTGTGTGGACGTGTGCTGTGCTGTGTGGACGTGTGCTGTGCTGTGTGGACGTGTGCTGTGCTGTGTGGACGTGTGCTGTGCTGTGGACGTGTGCTGTGCTGTGTGGACGTGTGCTGTGCTGTGTGGACGTGTGCTGTGCTGTGTGGACGTGTGCTGTGCTGTGTGGACGTGTGCTGTGCTGTGTGGACGTGTGCTGTGCTGTGTGGACGTGTGCTGTGCTGTGTGGACGTGTGCTGTGCTGTGCAGGCCAGGCGATCGTGCAGACGGTGCGGCACGAGCTGAGCTCGACTGATTACGTGCTCAAGGCGTTTGCAACGAGCGCGGCGTTCCGCGCGGAGGCGGCGCTGTACCTCGACGAGGGCCAGCCGCTCGGCGCCTTCCTGCCATGCATGCGCGCCATCCTCGACAACACGGACCGCCGCGCCCGCGACCCCCACGGCCACATCATGCCGCCGTGCATCGTGATGGAGAAGGGCGAGAGCCTGGACCTGTGGCGGGAGCGCGCCGCGCCCGACCAGCCGCTGGTCTATGCGGTGCGACACCCCTCTGCCACTCCCACTGTCCGTTGTGCCACTGTCCATTATGCCGCCGTCCGGTGTGCCACCGTCCGTTGTGCCACTGTCCGTTGTGCCGCTGCCACAGGCTGGCTTGACTGGGAACACAGGTCATGCAAGTGCGACCGTCGTTGGCTGGGAGATGCTCAGCCGGTGTGGCTACGCCTCATGCGTGGCGGCACGGCGCGCATCATCATTCTCAAGTGCCGGCACAGGCTCCAGGATTGCCGCAGAACGTGGCCACAGGAACATGCGACAGTGCGGTGCATGCACAGCGATGCGGCGCCTCTGCCGTTCTCCAGCATGTCAGGCACAGTGTTTAATATGTGTTGAATGCCCCTATCCGGGTCATCACTCACGTCCCTCTGGAGTTCCCTGCAACCCCAGCGCCATGCTGGCCTCAGGCACGATTCAAACACTTGCCCACCGGCGCCTCACTGCCTGCACGCATGCAGGTGCTGCTGCACGTCGCGAAGCGGCTACAGGGCCTGCATGCTGCGGGGTACGTGCACCGCGACCTCAAGCCCGCCAACGTGATGTGGCTGCCCCGCGAGAACCGGTGGACGCTGATCGACTTTGGCTGCGCGGCCGCGGCCGGCAGCGCGGCGTCGCTCGCGTTCACGCTGCACTACGCGGCGCCGGAGGTGGTGGCTGCGTGGCAGGCGGGGGAGGCGCGTGTGCTCGTCACGCCGGCGCTGGACGCATGGTCCCTGGGAATCATGGCAGTGGAGCTGCTGTGGGGGCAACCCATCTTCCCGCCCAAGACCCTCCAAGACCAGGTGCCTGTCCTCTGATCAGATCAGATTCTGGAGTCATGCTTTTGCGTACCTTTGCTCCCACCCGTTTGGCCCAATGGACTGCATCCGCCCTTTTGGCCCACTGGCATGCGTCCTGACCAGCCTCACATGGGATATGGATGATGTGATGGCCTCTGCAACACAGGAAATGCAGTGTTGCAGAGGATCTGCTGCGCTTGTGTCGAGTGTTGAGAGCGGTACACAGTTTGTCTCTTGTTCTGGCGGGGATCAAAGCAGTACACGATTGCTCCCGCGAGCAGCTATCCCTGGCATTGCGTCCCCTGAATGGCCGCTCCTCTCTGCGCGTCCCCTGAAAGGCTTCATGCCTGTCACCTGTTGGTCATCATCGTGGTTGGCAGTCGCTGCAGGTTTGCCTGCCACTGGGCTGATCGTCCACCACAGCCTCGCTCTGTCGGCTTGCCATTATCGCAATGCCACTGCCCATGCCTCCTAGACCAGCGGTCAGACATGTGACCGTCCGCCCTTACCTAGCAGCAACAGAAGCGGTGTCAACCCGGTCTGTGAGCCAGTTTCTACCCTTCTGGTTCCGTGCGTCATGCCGCGTCAGTGTGACTTGATAAATAGCCTGATAAATATCCTGTGCACTGCAGGCGGTGTCACAGATTCTGGCGGAGGCAGGCGCAGTGATGCCGTGGGAGGAGGGCGCCCCAGACCGTGACCGCATCCTCGCCGCGCTCGGCATCTTCAAGCCGCCCGTCCTCGCCCTTCTCAGCCGCAGCGCCCCCAGGCGGCCCGCCATGCAGCAGTTCTGCTCACTCTGCCAGTCTGCCCTGTCTGGCTCAACCGACAACCCCTCGGACTGATCGCACTCGCGGCTGTACCGCCGCTGCACGCACGCGACATGAGCGCATTGCTCAATCAGGGCGTATACACGTACACGTTTGATGCTGAGGCTGGGCACCGGCCTCCTGGGCGTGTGTATGGCCGTGTGCAGAGCTGTGCATGTGCAAAAAGCACAACATTTACAGGTGTCCTGGCTCGAATCAGGCCTCACGCGCGTTGCGGAGGGCTGGGGCATCAAGGCGCGCACCGGCGCCTCTGTCTCCAGAATGTGCGATCTGGAGGCTGTGGATGAGGGCACGTACGCTGCGTGTGACATGCAAGCTGCGTGTGACACGCTGCCAGGGTGGGACGCTGCTGGTGACCACCGGTGGCGAAGCTCGCTGCAGATCTCTGGCTCTGACACTAGGGATTCTATGTGCCAGGAAAGCTGACCAAAGAGGAACGAGGGAGTGGGGAGGAAGGGGGTGCCGAGGGAGGGAGGGAGGGAGCAGCGGGGGAGTGGTGACCGAGTGATGCGAGAATTGACGCCCAAGTAGGCGGGTTGCTGTCAAACGACAGCCTCATTGTTGTGGCACTGTTGCGCGGACAGCCGTGCCGCTTTTTATTGATTGCTAATTGTTTACTGTTGAGCTGTGGACCCACGGGTGAGTGACAGTGAGTCATTGCCTGTTGGAGAGAAGGCAACTTGAACCGCAGGCAACTTGAACCGCGGCCTTCCACATGCAGCTTCTCGATTTGAGTTTTCTTGCTGGCACATTTTCCAGGTAGATTGCTGGCCCCTCACTGGCGTCAGCTGGGTAGGTGATTCAAACAATGGTATCTTGCACTGCTGCGAAGAGTGCACCTGATTCCCTCCAGTCCATCGCCCGCATGAGTCTGCATCAAGCTGCTGCGTCTCTGTGGAAGAGCTGCAACAGCTGCATTCTGCTTTGCACCTATACATCGGTGGCACTGCTAATTGAGTCAGACTTGTCACCTGGGAGTGCATTGGGACACGCCACAACTCTGGCTTGGCCTTTCTGGTGAATTGCTTTGTGGCCAAGTTCGAGCATCTGTCCCAATGCTGCATGGCCAACAACATCCATTTACTTCCTAGCAGGCAAGCCAGCTGATGGTATGCCTTCGCAGAACCATTGCAGCTGGACCACCACTGCTACTGGTCCTCCATGTCATGTGCTTTCATCCACTACAGCATCTCTCCACTACAGTCAGTACAGACCTATTCGTGACAAAGGAATCCGAGCGAGTGTTTTAAATTACTGTGCATAGTCGGTGGCCATGTCTTGAAGCTCTGGCCTGAAATTCAGGCTGAGACACAGAACTGGCAACAGCTCCTGCTGCCTGCACTCTGATGCAGCAGCACCAACAATGCATTGCACACACAATGCAGCAAACTTGATACTTCTGAAAACCAACTATCCGTTGCAAGTGTGCTGCAAAAGTGTGTGTGTGCCTTGAGTCCCTTGCTCTGAGGTTGCTCACCAGCAGGATATCAGGCTGTATGCCAACGCTGAACAGGATTGCATACGATGTTGGCCAACAGACCAATCAACAGGGATAAAGGTCAACAGTGACTTGAGGCACCCAGGGGAGTCTGTATGCTCTACACCCTGTGGGCTTGAAACATCTGCACAGCCATGCCTTGCATAGCTGGGTGTCATCCCTGCAACATATGAATGCATGCAATTGCTAGGGTCATGTTCACTGGACATGTTCACAAGAACACACAAGAACATGTTCGAACATGTTCGCAAGAACACACAAGAATATGTTCGAACAGGAAGCCCATCCAGTGAGGAGCTGTTTCTACTGCTCAAAGGAAGCTGTGTGCCACAGTGGCAAGTGGTGAACGAGGGGGGAGAGAGGTGGACAAGCACTGTTCTGAAGGCAAACAATGTGGACACATCCTCCCAAGTGGTTCTGCTTGGAATGTGTATCACTGTGACATGTGCCCAGTCACTGCACCAGTGGCACCACCACTGAGATGGACGGTGTGTGAATTTGTGACCACACATGGTGCAGTGAGCACAAGATCAGGTAACTCAGGCTTTGATTCAGGCCTGCCTTGGCTGCTCAATATCGGTGAGAAATCGCCCAATCGTGCACAGGCCTGACATAACAATGGGTGCCACCAGGGACCACGTGGTGGCAAGCAGGCACAGGGCTCTGAAGCAGAACGGACCTGAGTCTTAGGGATGATCTTGATGTGCATAATCACCAACGTTGTAGATGAGTATGAACTGCAGTCTTGCTGCAGCATGGACTGCAGTCTTGCTGCAGCTTGGCGTGGTGGGCTGGTGAAACTGGTGACGGCATGCCAGCTTGCAAGAGTAGTGTGAAGGGCACTCGCCGTAAGTATGCTGCGATCCGCCTACCATCTGAGCCTGTGCACCGCGGGGTCGCAGCAGATCGCACCAATCCCCAAATTTGCAGGCGTGAGATTAGTGACCACGCCCGTCATGCCCAGAATTGGTCTGCGAGGCCGTGACCAGCGCACTTGCCGGCTACCGGAGCCACAGCTTTGACGGTCCTTGCAAGGCCTTGCAGCCGTTGTGCACGCCATCGAGGCCTCGCAAAGGTCGATGGCCAGTCTTGGAATGTATTGAGTTGTTCATTGTTGCATACCTGCGCAGCACGCCTGGCCATCCCTCACGAGCTCGTTTCACGAGTTTTGACGAGTACCCGTGAAAGGAGCTGTTTGGCAAGAACGCTAATCAAATGACGCATTGCGCGAGCGTACAGACACCGGCTGTGCGAGGCGGTGTACGTCGAGCTGGACGTTGGTGCCTAGCCCTGCCGAAAGGGCTGTCCCACGGAGCTGTGGGAGTGACCAGGCCTCACTGCGAGGTCTACTCGTGCACTTCGGTGACTCAGCTCAGCCATGCTGCTCTTCAGAACACGTGCTCGACTACACTACACTCCAGGACTCGCACCCCGGCGTGAGCGGAGAGACGGTATACACACGCAACCTCAAGTCTGGTGGCATGGGCTGGCACGCCCGACCCATGATGCATACACCCATCCCTGACACACACGCTGCTGACGAATTAATGGAGGCATGTAGTACGTGATCACGCGTCTGGCGTTGCAGAAACGCAGACACCGCAATCGTACCACTTGTGGACACAAATATTACGCAACAGCACAGGCCCTGCAAGATCGTGAAGTGCAGATGACCGCCGCATGGGGAGTTCAGCGGTGAATGCTCAAAGTGATTGTTGGCGCCCTGCCTCGAATGAGACTCTAGATGGCTGATATCCATTCCTCACTCTTGCTCCGCAGTGTCAACTGCCACGACCTTGACCGCTACTTGACAAAGCTCTCTTGCGCAATCATTCAGAATTGCGACATCCCGAATTGACAACAGCCTTAGCATGCCTGCTTTCATTCTGTATTTGAGTTAATGATCCACAATGGGAGTCGCGCTATCGACGCTGTGTAGAGGGGAGTATGCATGCGCGTTCCTCGTCGCCATTGCACTGCAGCTCGTGCAAGGACTCGGTGCGTCTCTCCTCAACCACCGCACAGGACACGCGGGCTGATTTTATCAAGTGGCGTTATCAGGTGTGGCAGCGTAGGCCTCTCATCTAGTGCGGGTGCTCGTCATCCCCGCGACAGACCTGTCACGCCAGGCCTGCATCTGCACCAGGCTGGCCCGAGGCCACCACCAAGCACCTGGTCAACGTCAACCGCGTCCATTCCTGGTTGGAGGACGTGCTGACGACACCACATCCTGCCGAATGATATGTGATTCGCGACTGACCGTGTCATGCGAACCAAGGCTGCACAGCTGGTCAGGTCGTTCGGCGAATGGTTCACTGCAGTCTGCACCGCGTTCGCTTCACGCCCCTACCAGGAACTCTGAACACTTTGTCGGAACAGGATAATCCATTTAACTAGAAACTGCGGTCTGATGGGCGTGCATGTCGGCCTGTTTTAGGCCGTTCACTGCTCGATATTGTTGCTAGCCAGCTTTGAGCACGCACCTGCATGTTGGCACGCCCCCCATGTGCATGCACCGGTGGCGCTCACCTTCCGTTTCGAAATTCAGCTCAGGCGACGATGGCTGACTTGACAAAGGCTGAAGAAATGCAGTCGAGGCGCTGTCGACATGTCAAGCTCCTCCGACAGCAGGACACGCGTACTGCGTCGCGCTGCTCAACACAAACGAGCGCGGCACAATGCCTAACGCAACTCCCCTCTGATCGACTGCAGCGAGGTGTATACCTACTCGCCATGCTCTCACTGACCCTTCGAACGTGCCCGAGCAGGTGAACCCCGTTGCCAGTGGCTCAGCGACGCCCCTGCAGGCACACCCGCCTGCGCAATCTCCGCTTCCAAAGCCCCAGACGAGTTCGCTGCGTTGGTTGCGAGAGCTGACGAGTGTCTCCAGAGCACCGTCACCAGCCCAGTCTCCAGCCACCTCCGTGGCTGCAGTGCCCATGCACTCCACCACTCCTCCTGCCGCAGCATCCCCCTCCAGCATGGGGTTGTAAACTACAACTCTAGCATATGCGGCCCCGCTAGCCTCCCTGACGAAGCAGCCTCTGCCCTGGCGCTGCTGCATCGCTCCGGCTCCACCCGCTCACCCGACTTCGAACGCCTCACAGCACCCCCGACCCCACCAGCCACGCGCTACACCACTGCCTGGGCCGTGCTGTGGCATCTCCACAGCAGCACGCAGCACGCGGATAGCTCAGGCTGCTGCGGTGATGCCCGGGCCTGCAGCGCACTAACCACGCCGGCAGCTTGCGTTGAGGCCCAAGCTTGCTCGTTGTGTGCTGAGGCAGCCGCAGTGGCTGGGGTGACTGATGGGCAGTCCTCTCCTACACAGCCCCAGGCCACAATGCATGAAGCCTCTGCAGAGCAGCTGGACGTGCGTGCTGAGCGCTCTGCTGGCAGGCAGCTTTTTGGGGCGCTTGCGGGCACCTCTAATGGTTCCCCGGCTGCCGCCGCGGGCCGCTCTGCGGAGGAGCGGCGACTGTCAGGAGTCCCGGGGGGGGAGGTGACTGGAGCCGTGCATCGGCAGTGGTCAGAGCTGCATGGGGCCATGCCTCAGGGCACTGTGAAAGGCGATGACAAAGACCGAGAGTTTCAGGTGAAGCGGGTTGGGGGAGGGCGGATGGCGGCGCCGGGCAGGGGTCTTCTGGAGGTGGAAGAGGAGCTGGGGGACGAGAGCGGAGGGGGGTCTCAGGAGCCGGGGGGCCCGGCTGATGGCGCTCCGCCGCAGGCGGCCGCGGCAGATGGGGCTGGTGGAGATGTGGCGACCGGGGGCGCGCCAGGGCTGAACCGGTGGCTGCTGGGCGTGGTCGCGGCGCTGGGGACGCTTGCGGTGGGCCTGCTGGCCACGGCGCTGCTGTGCGTGCTGCGGCGGCGGAAGACGCAGCCGAGCGAGGGCGAGGTGGCGATCAACTGGCGCGAGCAGGTGCGTGCTGTGCGGCACGCGTGCTGTGCTTTGCTATGTTGGGGTGCACCACGGGTGGGCGTGCTGTGCTATGAGGCGTGCCCATGACACATGTCCTGCCGGCGGCTTCTGGGGCCGGGTTGTCCAACAAGCTTGCCACAATCATGGTGCTGTCAGTGAAGGCTGTGGTCTGATACATCACGTATGAGACGCACTACACATCACATGTGCCTGTATGTGCATGCTGTGTGCTTGCATGCTGTGTGCTGTCTGTGTCCAGGGACGCTGGCATGAGCGGCAGCTGCATGCCGGTACGAGACGTGCAAAGTGCGTTGTTGTTTTGCGGATGGCTGCACACTAACCAACATACACAAAGCACGCAGCAGCGGCGCCTGCTGTGTGCTGCGTGCTGTGCTGATCCATGTGCTCCGGGCCACACCAGTTCTGCATGAGCGCTCGCTCAGGCCGCCACGCTGGGTGCCACTGCTGCTGGGTGCCAGTGCTGCAGCGTGGTGTGTGCTGTGCTGCGCTGTGCATGCAAACCTGCTCCGCAGAGCTTAAAAAAAAAACGATGATCGCAAGTGCAGGGCCGGCTTCACTCGGTGTACGGCGACACTGCGGACCTGCCGAGCGTGGTACACATGGACCCCGTCCACAAGGGCACAGCACTCGCCACAGCACACAGCATACACGCCGTGGCGAGCCGCGACACCAGCAACGAGTACCTCCTCGGCGGCCGCATGGGCAGCGGCGGCGTCGCCGTCGTCAGAGCGCACAGCGGCCATTTCGTGCCGCCGCATGGCCCCTACTCGCACCGCGGCCCCGCGCTCCCGGCACCCGCCGTCCTCAGCCCCACCACCCCGACCTTCTGGCCGGGCGCGCCGGCCGGCTGCCACTCCGGCCGGAGGTCCCTGTCGCGGAGCAGCACCGGAAGCGCCCGCGCCGCGCAGTGCGAGCTCGCGGTGAGCACGGCGGGCGCGTCGACTGTGAGCCCGTGCCCGAGCGCAAGCGTCGCCCCCGCGCGAGGGGGGCTCGCGCCGTATCCCCGCGGTGGCTCCTCCGGCCAGTCTGACGGCGAAGGGGGCTCGGCGCCGACGGTGCTGCCGCCGTCGGCGCGGCGCAAGCGCAGCGGCGGCTCTGGCACCCGTGGCCACACGTTTGTCGAGACGTGCTCGATCGGCACGCCCCGGCAGCCTCCGGGGCCGGAGGACAGCCTTCACGCCAAGATGGACTACATCCACTTCCAGCTCGACTCGTTCGGCGCAAACCGGGAGATTCTGTACGGCGTGATCCTCCTCGGCGCGGGAACGCTGTATCGCTTCCAAGGAGGTGCGGTCCGATCAGTCGACCCTCGCTACAGCCAGGTCTTCAGCGCACGCCGCAACCCCGGTAGTTGCACCCAATTCGCATCTGCACCCAATTCGCATCTGCACCCAATTTGCATCTGCACCCAATTCGCATCTGCACCCAATTTGCATATGTGCGTCAAGCCCCGCGACACGATCGGCAGGTGCATCTGCACCAGACCTGCCCAGCATCGGCATGCATCTGCACGGTTCCGCATCCGCATGCATCTGCACCGCATCTGCATGCATTTGCACGG
The DNA here is from genome assembly GCA_900538255.1 of Ulva mutabilis. Taxonomy (NCBI): domain Eukaryota; kingdom Viridiplantae; phylum Chlorophyta; class Ulvophyceae; order Ulvales; family Ulvaceae; genus Ulva; species Ulva mutabilis. The sequence continues at coordinate 217,217 of UNSF01000092.1, forward strand.
TTCCGCATGTGCACGCATCTGCACCAAATAGCAGCTGCACATAGTTGCTGTCCTCAACATGATCCAACCAGTCCCGGCGCAGCAGCCCGGCTGCTTGTTCACACGTGCTTCCCTCTTGTGATGAACTATTTGGGATGCGGCACATCAGCAGACCCCACTGGTAGTCATCACTGCCCAGGTCCCAGCCGTGTGCATTGTCGGCCAAAGAGCATGCCATGGCTTCCCGCCAAAGAGCATGCCGTGGCTGTCCGCCAAAGCGCATGCCATACAGCAGTTCGTTTCTGTGCGATCAGAACTGACCGAGTCCCTTCGCCATCCGTATCCACATGGGCAGCGGTGAGTGACACGCACAGCAGCGCCGAGGCCAAAGGGGGCGCTCACAGCGCAGCATGCATGCAGGCCAGGCGATTGTGCAGATCGCGCGTAACCGGCACAGCGGGCAGGAGGTCGCGATGAAGTTCTTTGCGGTGCGCAGCGCCTTTGACGCAGAGAGCGCGCTCTACCTCGACAGCGGCAACCCCCTCGGCGCGTTCCTGCCGAAGCTTCAGGCTCTGATCGACAACGCGGAAGGGGAGATCGTGGACCCGCACGGCGCCCCAATGCCGCCATGCATCGTGATGGAGAAGGGCGAGGCTCTGGACGTCTGGTGCGACCGCCGCAAGCCGGACCTCGGCCAGGCATATGTCGTGCGCTGCCCCCCCCCCCCCCCCCTCCCCCCCACAAACCTCCCACAAACCAGCAGTAATACAACCCCTTGGGTTGGGCGCTTCTCGGGTTCTTGATACCCTCTCCCCCCAGGTTCTTGATACCCTCTCCCCCCCCCCCCCCCCCCCCCCCCCCCCCGCCCCCACCCGCATCGCAGTTGCGCCTCCTTCGACTTCTGCCGAGTCGTCACTGCGCATGCATCTATGCTAGCTGCGATGACAGGTGTCATGTCATAGAATTAACTTGTGTGCCATAGCCCTGCAATTGGGGCTGGCAGAGAATGGCAGATGTGGCTCCAGACCCCGCTCCGCTCCAGTCGAATGTGGGCACGCAGTCGTTGCAATGCAGTGCCGCTGTAACGTATCTCATGCAGTGCCGCTGATGGTCTGCAGGCCCTGACTGTGTGTTATGTGGCTGAGATTGGAGACTGTCACTGCGGCAGAGCCCTGGAGCGCGCTGTGCTGGGGTATACACGCGCTGTGCTGGGGTGTACACGTTGGCAGGCCTGCAGCATCATGCATGATCATGCGTCAAGTGGGCCGATAGCTGTCCCCAATCCCAGCTGCCACTGCCGTCTCACAATCTGGCAGCGTTGCATGCAACCGCTGCGCCATGGCTTGTGCGTGTGACTGAGCCATGATGAGCACCTCCCTTACTGCCATTGCAGTGTAACATGTTTGTCAGATGTCATGATCAGTTGTCGCCAGCCGTCATGTTGGTTGTTACCCATGCATGCCACCACGGCAACAATCAGACGCCGCGTGCCCGAGGCCCACCTGCAGCCTGAACTGCAACTGCCGTCATGCTGTGTGTGCTGTGGCACAGGTGATCCAGCACATCGCGAAACGGCTCGCGGACCTCCACGCCGCGGGCTACGCGCACCGGGACCTCAAGCCGAGCAACGTGATGTGGCTGCCGCGCGAGAACCGGTGGACGCTGATCGACTTTGGCTGCGCGGCACGCATCGGCCAGGCCGCGACGATGGGCTTCAGTCCCGTGTACGCTGCCCCGGAGGTCATCCAGGCGGTGCGCGCCGGCCACCGCCAGATCCTCGTGACGCCGGCGCTCGACGCGTGGTCGCTCGGCGTGCTCAGCATGGAGCTGCTCTGCGGCTTCTCGCTGCTTGACACCAGCGGGGGTCTCGAAAAGGTATGGTGTCGGTGCCGCAGTGTGTGGCACAGCGGTGTGTGGCGAAGCAGTGTGCGGCGCAGCAGTGTGTGGCGCTGCACATTTTTTTTGGCAAGGACCGCGTCCCGACAGCTATGACGAACACTGCCGTGCAGGCAATGTGCCAGATCGCCGGGGAGGGGGGGGAGCGGCTGCCGTGGGAAGACCGCGAGAGCGCGCCGCGCATCATCGGCGCGCTCGGCGCGCTCAAGCGTCACATCTTGCAGCTGGTGTCGCGCGATCCCGCGCAGCGGCCGTCCATGCCGGAGTTTGGCCGCGTCTGCAACCGCCTCCTCCACAGCACCGCATCCGTGTCGCCCCCCACATAGACGCAGCCCGATGCAGCACTGCTGCACACTGCATGCAGCAGTGTGCAGATGCATCCATGCGTAGGGGCTGCACTGCGGAGGCGCGGCGATGTAGAGGCGCGGTCATGCGGAGGCCAGGCGATGCGTACGCACGGTGACACGGCGGCGCCGTGGCAGCACACAGCACACAGCATGCTGCCGTGGCGCCTTGTGCAGCAGCGCGGGGAAGCAGCCCCGCGCGCGGGGACGCGCACGCGTTGCAAGAGGGCCCAGAGGCTAGGCCAGGGTAGACTGCCAGTGCCAGCACGATTTGCAGGCTGAGGTATCGCTGTTGGCCGTGACCCCACAGCAGCATCCCTGGTGCCCAGGAGGAGGCGTCCCTGACACGCGCCGCTGTGGCTCGCCCCGTGGGGGCCCTGGCAACTGCCGGGTGGCAGCATGCACTACGTACGCATACTGCTGCAGGCACCGCCGCAGCCAGCGCCATTGAAATTCCTTGGAGCTCGTGCGATATAAACTGGTGCGATAAATGTTTGAGGCATTGCCATGGGGGCACGCATGGACTGCCTGTGTCTGTGCACATGCATGCACACGGACGGCATGCGCTGTGCTGGTTTTGCAGATGCTGCGTGCTGCGTGCTGAGGTGCCTCGAGGTAGAGCGACAGCGAGCCGTCTGCACATGATGAATGTGTAGCCTATGCACGCGCCATGACGATGTCGTGCAAAGGTTGGGACTGGCTGAAGCGCGGCGCTCACGTTGGGCGGGCATGAATGACGGCCATGCATGTCCGCTTGCCCAGGTGATGGGGCCCCATTACCCCATTACCCCATCACCCCATGGGGCCCCACAGCCATAGCCCCATAGCCATAGCCCCATAGCCATAGCCCCATAGCCATAGCCCCATAGCCATAGCTATAGCCTGCCATGCATGCATGCATGCATGGCCATGGGGCCAGCATTGCTGGGTGAGGGCTTCACACAAGTGTCGCCCCTAGGCCTGATGAGTGCCCACTTCCCCCGGCTGCCCGCCAGACCTTCTGGGACAGCTGGAGCTCTAGAGCTAGAAGCCTGCCGGGGCGCGCCTGGGATGCGGGCAGGCCTAGAATGCTGACTGGCACGGCCGACACGTCTGACGGCGCTCCAGCCGCTGCCCAAACGATGGGCTGTGCCGCCCAGTCTTGCCGCAGGCGCACCCTGACAAATGCATGCGATGTCAATGATATGTTGTGGCCTCAGGATGGGCAAAGAGGGGGCGTGCTGTGCATGCTGCGGGTGCCACCGCAACATGACACACAGCTCGCGCACCCAGACTCGTTTGCTGAATGGTTTGCAGCGCGTTGAGGTGACGTTCAATGCAACCGGTAGGTTTTTGATACAGAAGGCTGACGGGGGCCTGATCAAGCATGTGAGGGGGCGTGCTGTGCATGCTGCGAGTGCCACTTTTCAAGCATGTGAGGGGAGTGGTGGATTGCGGATGGGGGGTGGGGGTCTTTTGGGGGTTGCGGTATCAGTCTACAGGGGAGGGGCATGTGCTGTGCTCTGGTACGGGCCACGTGCTGCGAGCATGCTGTGTGTGCTGTGCCGCCTGCTGTGGTTTGGTGCATGTGCAGGCTGCATTCAAGCTAGCTGTCAGAGCACAGGTGGGCATGACCTGACGAATGAGATTGATGTGTATGTATGTGGGACAAGCGCTTGTGTGCGCCGGTGGTTGCTTCACGTTCTAGTTCTGGGAGCAGCTGCAGATCTACACATAGATCTAGATTTGGCGCGTGTGCCTGCGTCCCCTGCAAGGCACATCAACGTGTTGATCGATGTGTTAGGTTGTTGGTGGTGGTACGTATTACGTGCTGCGTGCTGCGCGTGCGCATGGCCCTGAGGTCACACAAGATCATGCGGGATCATGTGCACCCCTGACCATGAGACCATGTGCTTCGTGACTGCCATGCAGCTGCACAGCGCGCAGCACTGACAGCACGCGCTCAGCACCGGCCAGCTGCGTTGATGCAGGAGCCCTGTGTTTCCGGATCCAGCGGCATCGGAAGCCGAGAGGCAGCCACCGCGCCCAAATTGGGGCATGTTTTTACGTTCTCATTTCCCTGTGCGTTGCCGTTCGTGACTCTTGCACCACAGCCATGCGCTACTGTGGAAGCGCCCAGGCCACAGGGCCCGCCTGCAGTGAGACTGCAAGCTGGATTCTAGCTGCCAGCTGGATTCTAGCTGGAATGGAATCTAGCGTGTATGAGAAGTTTGGTAGAGCTCTGCGTGGTTGATATCAACTTTCCATCTGATGCTGGCCAGCCTGGCACAGCTGTAGATCTTCTATAGATCTGCAGCTCTGCAGTTATTCACGTTTCTTGTACAGCAAGCTAGAACGCATATGCATGCACATGCTCGATCATGCTGGGCACGACTGTAACACTCCCGACTGCAGGTAGTGCTCCAATGCAACAACGGAGGATTGGTCTCTATGGGGTCACGGCCGCCAGGGTGAGTGGTGAACAGCGACTGGAAAATGGGTGACTATCTGAGCGAATGGATTGGTGTATAACGGTCATCCAGTGATCCAAAGGTGGTCTACATGTTGCATCCGTTGAGTCGTGCACGGCCGTGTGGAGTTTAACTAAACAGTCGTACACGTGACAATTTACATCACAGGGGCCACGAGGGGACTTGATGTATAGCATCGTACCTAGCACGGGACATCGCATTGCTTTATGACGGTGCTGGGTAGTTGGAGCGGCCCAAGAACAATAATAAACAGTATATATACATTGACTCTAATATATACATTAACATTGAGTTGTGGCGCAATAGTGAGCAGGATGAGATGCCAACCCTGTATCAGTAGATCCCCCAATCATGTATCTCTTTTGCGGGTGAACCATTTCCATGCATGGCGCTGCCATGTGTGCCTGCAGGATGTCCCATAATTGCCATCATCACATCAGGACCTCATGGCCTGGTTGTCCTGGCCAGGATCCTGGGGTATCTGATAAGGTCATGTTGTCACCATGGCCAGGAGTCATGGATCATCCGGTAGGAAGACCTGCATTAGTCCATGACCATGTGTCCACCTCTGGGATGTACTCAGTGTTCCTAGGATGTCCCCAGGACGTCTTGGGTTACCCCGGGGAAAACATGATCCTGGCGAAACGTCCACCGTCCTTGTAGTGCTGTAGCCGCACACACTCGATGCCTCGGCGCTGCTGGGTCCTAGATCTATCACAGTGTAACACACGCTCGATGCGTTTCTGTGCAGAGACGCTGAAACCAGTCTCTCCGTTGCAGTCTGCATCATGCGTGGTGCTTGTCTGTGCGCGATGATCAACCAGGTCGACCAGCACATTTACGTGCACTACTGGTAGTGCGGCCACTTTGCTGTTGTAATCGGCGTTGTAATCCTGGCAGTGGCGCCGGCGTGTGTGCCCTGCAGGCTGCTTGACTGTGTCCACTCGCTCAAGCCAACATCTACGTATTCAGTGACTACTAGTACATGCCACAGTGTACATGCGTGCATTCCCCATCCACGTGATCTCTATGGACCGGGCCCATGGCCTCTCTCTCAGCGGTCCTAGGCAGTAGTGGAGTCCTCAGGGGGTGCAGCCTCTGGGCTCCACGTGCCTCCGGGCACCGGTGTTTACTCAACCCCGCCGTCGTGTGACCATAATATCATGTAATACATGATGTATTATCTGGATGCATCGTATCAGCGCTCGCCCAGTCTCCCCTATACCTCATGACCACATTAACGTTGGTCGATCCAACCCTTGCAGTTGGCGCAAGGCGAGAGAAGGCTCAGAAAGGAGGCAGCAGGTCGAAATTGATCGATCTGAGCTGACAAGGGGCAGCTTCAGGCAGCATGCACCTCTGAGAGAGTGCGGTGGTGCTGGTGCTGGGGTGCGTGGGAGGGGTGGGGTGTGCGAGTGGTGGTGGCTGCCTGCTGGCGCTCTTTGGCGTGGGTAGGAGCGCGTGGCGTGTCTCTTTGGCGTGATTGTACGACGTCGTGGTTGTATTGTGCGGGGTGTGCAGATGTGTCAATTCGTTGTCGCTCGGGAGCCTGTGCGTGCTGATGCTCGCTGCTGCCTGCTTGCTGGGGTCTGGTTGCTTGCTTGCTTGCTTGTTGTTGCCATCGAGCTCGCTAACTTAGCCCGTTGAACGGGCTCTTGCGTTGATCATCATGATCTCCGTGTACTACTCTCCTGAGAGGCATGCGCATGCACAGTGGCAGGCACCTGGCCGCAATGTACTGTTACATCGAGGGGCTCCGATCCAGTGCACCACGCGAACGTACAACTAGAGTCTAGACTCACATGCTACCCAGCAGATGCGAGCCGGCCAGGCGATCACCTGGCACGAACTGCGCACCCGTGAGCTGTGCTACCCTGGACATGGTCTTTCTGATCACAAACCCGTTTCCTTTCACTGTCACCGCACTGAACTCCCGCAAGGAGTTCTCAATCCAGCGAGCCTTTGCTCATTGTTGAACGGCCCAACCAACGACACTGCCAGCGTGTTGATGTACTGGCCGCAATGTAATACATAGTATGTAGAGTTCTTTTGTCTGCCTAATATGGATGCATGGAGACATGTGCGTACATCTTCTCAGGCATACATGATCTGTAGACCAGTGCAGGCGGAGCAGAACTCTGCCTCGATCCACGTACAACTGCAGGTTGAATTGCAGAGTGTGCTAGAAACAAAACCTTATGGCGTATAGCAGTACTACTGTATGTATTCTTACATCGAGGGGCTCCGATAGTACTACTGTATAGTACTACTATAGTACTAGTACTGCACGCACTCACCCCATAGCTATATAGCTATATATAGGGCATTTCTGCACTGCTAGCACTGCTACTATTGCCAATGAGGACGCGGTGATGTATGAGCTTTCATATTCTCAGGCAGCAGGTGCAGGTACCTGTTGCAATTGCATTGGTGCAAGGCATGGATCCGGAGCAGCTGCAGCAACACGACATCAGCATCTGTCAACACAAATCGAGCCCATGCCGCACACCCCGGGTCAGTGCACTGGGCCAGTCCACAGCCTGTGGCACTAGTAGCTGCAGTCTTGACTGCATTAGCATGTGTGCACTGAACAGCGCCGCTCCGAGTCGGCGGTGCACGTGGATATCGATGTGCACGTTTCACACTGCGTTTCCTACAGGTCAGCGGTCTTGAAACAGCGGCGCGTCCACAGAGAAGGCGCTAACAATGTACTCAAATGCACCATCCTGTGTACACTCCTCGAGATCAGCTTCGTTTGGCCTTGTGCACACGGCTCTGTGGATCCGCGCGAAGCTCCACCGCTGTGACGACACTGGAAGTATCCGCAGGAATATCTAGGTATGATATACAGGATGCTTCGGTGCAACCTTCTGGAACAGTGTCTGTGTGGCGGAACTACACAGCAGCTGGTCAGAAGTGGGGTTGCGCCTACGCGGCGCACGAGATGTGCGAGAGTAGCCGCCATGGTCGCCATGGTGTGTACGGGGCTGACAGTTGTTCAGACATGGATTGGTCGTACACGAAGCTGGAACAGTATATAAGCCAGTGAGGCCTTCAAGGGTATCCGCCGAGTCAGAAAGTAAGTAAAGGTTCTGAGAACAAAGAACAAGTACTGGCAAAGCATCTAAGTTAACAAAGGTCGAAAGACACAGACAGGTCGAACAGAGTTCGGCAAGGCCTAGTAGGCGTCACAGCCGCATGCATAGGCGCACTTGCAATTGTAGACACGAGCTCGAGCAGCGCTGCGAGGCGATGCGTGCTTGTGCACATCTACGACCAGCACGGCATGGGGCACCTGCCGATGCGCCGGGGCGGCTCGTCCTCGGCGCCCCACAGCCTTCATAAATGTAAAAGGGGGCACAGTTCGACGCCACACATACCCACACATGTACAGTTTTTGAAATCTCAAGTCCGCTGTTCCGGGCCCTTCGAAAACTCCGGCACTGTTGCTGGCGCTGTTTCAGTGCATATTCGGCGAAAACGGGAGCAGACGGAGGACTGACAGATTAGGATGTTACAACACTGCGTAGTGCTGAATATATAGTGCCGCGGCACACTGTTGTGCCACGTCTGCTACTGAGAGCTGATGGCTGACACACCAATGCATGGATTTCTAACACTCCCCCTGTGGCAGGCAGGCGGGAACAGAAACCACTCAGTCCTATCCGACGTATATTTCTGCAGGGAAAACCTGATGCCAGGGAAAACCTGCGTCACACGACACTTGCTCGTGCCGGCTGTGCTGCCCACTGCAGTCCCCAGCCTTCCCTACCTGCACTCTGGGCACACGAACTGCGTTCCACTAGCACGAGGATGTTACGGGATATTAATGGCCTAGTGTCGGAGAGTAGAGGCAGAGCCTGGATCGTGCCTCGAGTAGCTTTGGAGAGCTGAGTGCTTTGGTGAAACAGTCAGCAAGCTGCTGGTGCTGACCTGCGTGCTGCGTGCTGACCTGGAAAACACGCAGTTGGTCAGCGTAGATGCGCTCACGCACTGTGTGGTAGTGAATCGCAACGTATTGCATCTTCGCGGACTCAATGGGGTTCACTAGGACCTTAGTCGTAGCGACATTGTCACACAGGAGAGGGACCGGGGTGATCTCGGTCTTCATGTCGTCTTGGATCAGCTTGATCAGCGCCAGCGCGTCATCTGATGCCATAGATGCAGTGACGTACTCCGCCACCATCGTTGACTTCGCGACACATGACTGTTTCTTGGTCCCCCAGATGACTGGTGCTCCCCCGAAGGTGAGCACGAAACCGCTGATGCTGCGGCGAGTGGCTGGACAGGTTGCCCAGTCGGAGTCCGAGAAGACGAGCAGCTGCGGCTGGCCTCGCGGCGGATCAGGCACACCTGCAGGGCTGAACTTGGGAGACATGCCAATAACAAGCCTGGTGTCGGCTGTGCCCTTGACGTACAGCATGGTGCGCTCAGCTGCGTCCAGATGTGGCTGTGACGGGTGCGCCATGTTGCGTGCCAGCAGTGTGGCTGCGAACGTGACATCTGGACGCGTCATGCATGCCAGGTACAGCAGAGTTCCCACGATGCTGCGATAGCGTGCAGCAAGTGCATGAGGGAGAGGGGGCGCATCTGAGACCAGATGTGCCCCCGGGAGGAGAGGCGAAGTGCTTGGGGCGCTGCCATCCAGGTCGAGACGCCGTAATGCCTCCCCCACCATCGCCTCTTGTGAGAGGGCGATGGTCCCAGCGTCAAAGTCCTGCTCGACTGCCATGCCGAGGACGTGGGTCGCCAGTCCGAGGTTCCGCCCAGGGAACTCGGCCATAATGGGCTTGATCAAGTCGTCCCCTCGGCCGCGCTCTGCGATGATGATCCCGTCGTCCACATGCGTGTGCATGAAGGTGCGCAAGTCGCCGGGGGCGGCGCCATCGCGGACGTAGAGGGCAGGGTCGACAGAGGAGGGGCGTCAGCCGATGCGGAGGAGGCCGGTGGCGAAGGTACCCCACCAGGCGTTGCCGGCTTGGCGAAGGCCGTATAGCGGGCGACGCAGAAGCCAGACGCGGCCGGTGCCGTCATCGTGCAGCGGAGGCTGTCGCATGTAGACGGTCTCCAGCAGATCGCTTTTGAGGTAGGCAGCGGAGATGTCGAAAGCGTACACGGCGAGGCCGTGGTGCGCTGCAAACGCGAGGAGCACCCGCAGGTAGGCGCTGCGCGCCGTTGGAGCCCAATTGTCCTCGAAGTCATCTTCGCTTTGGCCACAGCCTTGAACTACCAGGCGGGCCTTGTGCCGGACCACGTTGCCATGCTCGTCGATCTTGTACGCGTAGACCCAGCGGCAGCCGAGGATGTGCGCGCCGTCAGGCGCGTCGACAAGGCTGCGGACGCCGTGCTCGTCAATGTTGCCCATCTCCATGTCCATGGCGCGCATCCAGTGAGGTCTTTCTGGAGAAGCAAGCATCTGTTTGACAGAGTTCGGCGCGGCTGCTGGCGGTGGGGCGGATGCATCTACTGTCGGAGAGGCGTGCTCCGCCGCAGCAGAGGCGGCGAAGGCTGGCGCATGCAGGGTTTCGTTGATGCGCGGCAGCTGGAGGGCGATGTCGGGTTCGTCATCCGCGACGGCCATGCAGGCCATCGCGGACTCCAGCTCCATGACGCAGTCCGCATTCGCCATGCCCGCGTACTCGTTGAAACCGAGTCGGGGCGGCGGGACGCCGCGGTTATCTCGCATCGAACGTCGCTGGTTAGCGGGCTCAGTGGCAGGTGGTACAGAGTCGTGCTCTGTGGAGTGCAATCCCCCTGGCGATGGCAGGGGTGCATGCATTGCAGCCGGATCTGCGGCTACAGGCGCTGCGATTGGCACTACGGGTGCTGCCGGCTCAGGAGAGACAACGTCGACAGCAGCACGCGGCGCAGCGGTCAAATCTGAATCGGGAAGAGCACCTGACCCCCGTGGACCGGATCCATCCGGCACTGGCAGTGCGCCAGCCCCGGAGGATGCATGAACGGCTGCCGGGGGACGCTCATCGCAAATCCCGTTTTCGCCGAATAGGTTATGGATGTTACAACACTGCGTAGTGCTGAATATATAGTGCCGCGGCACACTGTTGTGCCACGTCTGCTACTGAGAGCTGCATGGCTGACACACCAATGCATGGAATCCTAACAGTGCATTGTAAGCACTTGCGACGTCACTGATCGGCAGTCGCATTCTTCTCAAGCTCCGGATCCGGACGCACTCAGTGCAGCAGCAGATCTAGACGCACGGCATACGTGCCTAGGCATGGTTAAGAGACAGGACATCAGCTTGTTGAATTTATCAGCATACAGCGGATCAAGCTTTGAAGATGAGCAGTACGTTGCCGAAGTCAGTGGCGCTGATCTGCACGATCCAGGCTGGCATGCTACGAGCTATAGGCGCGCGCGCGCAGGGTGCGCCATTCTCCGCACTTGCGCATGCAGTTGCAAAAAGCCGTGCCATAGATCCCATCACGTCCTCAATGTCTCGCGCATGTGCGTATTCAGGGTCGGAGTTTTGCGTAGACCTAGAGTATACAGGCCTGGATCTATACGCCCATGGCCATGGCGCCGGCCACGTGGGTACGCGCGCGCAGGCGCATTACCATGCATGCATGTGGTTACTGATCTGACTCATTCGGATGCAATAATAATTTACATGCATGCTGGCCACGTGCATAGCGCATGTGCATGTACGACGCGTTGTATGCACAGTTACATCGAGGGGCTCCGATCCAGTGCACCAAGCGAACGTACAACTAGATTCTAGACTCACATGCTACCCAGCAGATGCAAGCCGGCAAGGCGATCACCTGGCACGCGTTGTATGCATACGGACGGACGGCTCGAGCAACTCGTTGCGCCGGAGCTACGATACAACGCGAGGCGCTTTTACGTTTACCGGTGGCCAGTGCTTTGTCCCTACACTTTCGGTCGCGTTTGAACTGATGCAGAGAAATATTTCCCAGCTAGGTCCACATCGTCCGAACTGTAGCACTCGGTCTCCAGGATGTACGCCCGTGTATGAACTACTGTGTTCTCATGTCGATTCAGATGCATAGTTTACGCGTTCAAAGCGTAGTACTGAATTGGCTAGGTATCAGAAGCTTGGTTCGAGAAATCACGATGTTCGTGTACTGTGTACTCTCAATTGGTGTTACACGGAGATGAACGCAATAGCCCGGCAGCGAGGGCAACAGCAGGAAAGTAGACGGCCAAAACCCCCGAAAGCAGACAACAGCAACAAGCAACAACTGTCTCAGGTGAAAAGCCACAACGAACCGACACAGCCGACACAACCACACCCGCGCACCCACACGCATGCGCACTCCCGCACCCCACCACCACGGCACCCGCGCCACAACCGCACACAGCAACCACCTGCCAAATTGCGCACTACCGCCCACCCCAGCAAAACCGGCCACCACCGACCCCCCAACAGCAGCACCCCCACTCCATCCGGCCCCACTCGAGCACTCCATCACGGGCCCCCCGCACATTAGAGCCCGGGGGCTCACGCCCCCCACTGTGCAGGGCGTACCAGCCCTCCCCCTCCGGCCGTCCGGCAGGGGCCTGAGGGTGGGGCGCGAAGGGCACTGGCGGCGCCGCATCGCTCTCCCCGCGGCAGCTTACGGGAAGGCAGGGCGGGCCAGCACGACCAGACGCAGGGCCGCCCTGCGGCCCTGCAACCGCGGCACCCGGTCCATCAAGGCGGCCAGCGGCCGCCTATAGTACGTCCGACGGGACAGCGTGGCCAGGCACCACCGCCCGGCCCGCCAGCCGCATGCGCAGCGGAGCCGCAGCAAGGACCTGGCGCGTCACACCACGGCACAGAGTGGTGGAGAGTTCGCACATGGCATTCTGCAAGAAAGCTCGCCTGGACACGGCCCCCGAAGCTGCAGCGAAGTCAGCGATCTTATTTAGGAAGGCGAACGCACCCGTGCCCACACGGCCAAACGTCTCATGCGATAGGGACACAAAGCGACACGCGCCAGTGCCGGAGCGGCCGTACTTGTCTCGCTTCCGGTCGTCCATCAGCTGGGCGGCAGCACCTGGCGTGCCAATGTGGTGGGTGCCCGGCTCGGTGCTCCCCTGCCACGTCGTCGGGCTTTGATCTCAGTGATAGGCTATCACGTGCACAGTGCAACACTTGTTATATGCACGGGAGGGATAGTGTCAGCCCGGGTAGGGAAACTTGAAGCCCATATGGATTGGTTCAGCACGCAGTAGAGCGGCTTTATGTCTGAGTTGCTGTGATCATGAGCTGTGACAAAGCGGTATACACCGGGCTGCTGCAGCAGTGCATATGGTGCAGGTGTGCGTGGCGTTGCATACCATTCGCACATGTGTGAGTGAAGGTTACGGCAAGAGCTAGCGCCTGACCTGGCCCACCCTTGCTCGCCCACCCGTACTGTCTCCCCGCCTCAAACGTGGGCGTATTGATACCGGGGGTGGGCGACCTGGCACATGGTGGGCAAACAACATCATCGCACATTCGCAGGGCACTGTATGGGCCTAGAAAGCACTTTAGAGCACGAATAAGCAGTGCTTCAAGTTACAATGACACTCTGTCAACATGTGTACCATGCACTGCCTGCCATCTACCTTGGTTAAGCAATGCCATGCCATCACACAACCACAAACCCACAAACAACACAACTGCCAAGACCGAGAAAACCAAAAGAAAAAATCTTGAATTCTCTGGCCACACTCTGTATGCAGATCTCGGACAATACCACAGCTGCACCTGCAAACATACCAAAGATCGGGCGTGCACTTGGGGCCTGGACCAGCAGATGTCCTAGTTGGCACAAGGACAAGACGGTTCAACGCTCATCCCAGCCAAGACGGGCGAGACAGTCAGCAGTAGGTACACACCGCCTGTGAAACTTGCTGTTGCAGTTGCTCAAGTGTGTCAAAATTGTGCCCAGGTACTACGTACTACAGAATCTATACACCTGCATTGCACCCCAATGAGACACAAGCTTTCAGTCATGCTACCAAGTCAGAGCATAGGGTACACACCAATCAGGGCAAACCAACCAAGCGAGCTCACCTGACTGTCAGACCCCGGCTTGTTGCTGCTGGCTATAACAAAGCTGGTGAAATTGTAGTGACCTGCACAACAGCAGGTGCTCTGTGAGCAGCGTTGCTGGCCAGCAAGTTAGTGCAACATATGTGAAGAACAGGAGCACAGCAACTCATGGACTGCTGCATCAGATGATTTAGCTCACCTGATTGGCGGAAGCTGAACTAAGAACTGCTGAAATGGCTGCATGTAACAGCACTGGTAAAGGAATGACCTGCACAGCAACAGGTTGCTCTGAAGAGTGGAGTTGGGCACCACGTCGGCGCAGGACGATGCCAAGCACACCACCCCAGCAGCTCATGAGCTGCTACATCAAATTCAAGAGCTCACCTTAATATCTCGGGCTGTGCCACTGTGGATGAAGTGTGTTACCGAGGAATGGAATGATGTGGTTGTGGCCATTGGCCAGGCTCCACGAACACTGTTGTTGTGCGACTTTCGAGCTGCACAGCATCCTACAAGCGACGTAAATTGTTACGAATTTATTCAAAGTGGCAGTGGCGTTCACAGTGACGGCCAATCTAGCTGCGACACCTCGTGGGTAATCGAGGTCAACAACACGCTGACACTGAAAGTCTGCAACAGGTTTGCATGCTGCACGAATAGCAGCTCAGCCAGAATTCAGCCCATATCTAATTATGTGTTACAGCGCCATACCTTGCCCCTGTCGGATGCCGTGCAACTGCGCACATGGCGGTCTTCATAGTGCCGCGGTAGACCTGCACGCGGCTGAAGGCCCGGAGGCACCAAAACAGACAACCTTACACGTAGCTGGAGCTCACAGTGAGCTGGCCGGCCAATGCCTCCATGTCGTGGCCGTTCGAAGGTCAGCCTGACACTGCAACTGCACAGGGAACTACTGCTCCGTATTCAAGAAGCAACACTGCGCGTGCGATATACAAGGATTGATTTTGATCACAAGCCTTACAAGAATGATCTGTGCAAAGCATGTTAGAGCTGCTGCGTAGACCTGCTATCAGACCGACCGAAACGTGCACCGCGCGCAAGTTCAGACTAGGTTGCGTGGTGCACTGACGCTTCGCAGGTTCCCACTGCAAGCAGCGACCACGGTGCACCGTGCGATCGATACATTCACCGCCGCCGAGCATTTCTACTGTTTGTACGGTGAACGAGTGAACACTTGTCGATCACACTTTGTTGGGCACTTACAGCGCAAGAGTTCTTCAGCTCAGCAGCTGGCAACGCCACAAACAATGCCGCTTCTGTAGCCCTATGAATTTGCAATGAGTGGATAGTTGAATCATTTATGAGAAGCCTTGCGGCGTCTCGCGGACACGATCGACAGCGATCGGATGCAGTCAGCCTCACGATGCCTCACCAGTGCGAAACAACCGTCCACCCACGTACCTTGCTCAGCCTTTGAGTGGAAGCTGCATACACAGCTCTCACACACTCTAATTATCTGATTGCGAAGGCACGCAACATCATGAATGCTTAGCTAACTGCCGGTTTGAGCCCAGCACCGTTTAGTTCCAAGCATTATTTGCCTGTTTCCAACTGGCTTCTTAGTTGCTCACCCCAGCAACGCCCACCGTACACAGTAGCCCACCGTTACGGTGGGCAATAGTGTACCCAGCCAATCCCCACATAGCGTCAACACGAGTCATCAAGGTCCACAGCGGATTGTTTGTGCACACAGAACCATAAGAAACCCTGTATGTAGCGGTTGCCAATAATGCACTCGTTTTCACAATCAGATGTGTTACACAGTGATAGATCTAGGACTCAGCAGCGCCGAGGCAACAGACCAGGCAACAAACAAACAGACAGACCGGCCACCGCAAGCACCAAGGCCACGCGCCGCACAAGCAAACGCCAGAACGAACTAACGCCAGCGCGAAAGCAGACACGCACACACCACGCAGTACCACGCAGGCCACGCGCACACCAAACACACAGCCAGCACTCGCCGGGCGCACAAGCGGTCGTCAGCGCGACACAAGCAGTCTGCACGGGCGCGACAGCGCGCGCTACGGCGATGTCCGAGGCCTAGAGGCACCGGTCCCAGGAGCAATAGCCTCAGCCAGCCCGGCAGCCCGAGCGGTGTCCGGGAGGGGCGCAGAGGAGAAACGGCGGACGTGCGCTGGGAGGAGGGAAGAGGGAGGGAGGGAAGAGGAAGGGGTCGGGTGCGGGGGGGGGGGGGGTGGGGGGCTGCAGGGTGAAATGGGTGGAGGGGGGGGCTCTCGGGGCGGGATGGGCGAGGGGGGGGGGGGGGGGGGCGACGCAAGCTTATGCGCGATGGCCTGTCAGCGCCGGCAGGCCGTCTGTGGGGACAGGAAGGCCCGGCAGCAGCGCCCGTCCGACCAGTCTAGCACGGAGGGGCGCGGCCGCGCGGGCTTGGCGCGCCAGCGCGCGGCACAATGTTGTGGACAGGTCGCGCATGGCATTGAGAAGGAAAGTACGCTTTGACACCGCCCCGTGTCCCGCGGCAACCTCCGCGACCGTCTGGAGGAAGCGGTACGCGTCCCGTCCAACCCTGCCATACGTCTCATGCACGAGCGGGATGAACTGGGCGGCACCTGTGATGGCGCCATATTTGTCGCGCTTTTGCCGTGCGCCCTTCTCGGCGGTCGCGCCAGCCTCACGTGACGCACCGCGCACATGCGACCTGGCAAGCGGGTGCATCACCTTCACGTCCAGCAATCAGATGTGTACTGCTCACCCAGCGTTTCTCCACCCTCACAACTCTCCCAGCCTGGCGGTGGACAACATGAGCAGCAATGCTTTCACAACAGCCCACACAATGACCAAATTGATAATACAGACACATAAAATGACCACACAGACTTCACTAAGCACTACTACGTTGAGTTTGATTTATTTTGTGCATTTCCCAGAGAGTTGTGAGTCGGCCCACCCCCAGTTTCTCCACCCCATCCACTAGCCCACCCAGGTGGGCCAATTTGGCGTAGACGCTGTGAATGTACAAGACTTGTACGACCCTTGTCTCTTCCAGACTGCTTCCACTTCGGTGGGCACTCACTGGCAGTGGCAGGCTTTCAGGGCAATTGCAACGGCCCTCCGGGTCACGAGCCTCACGCTCATGATCACCTCATTGCTCCAGTTGCTTTAAATTTCATGATCAGTCCATGCATGTATACGTACTGGCATCTGTCACACCTGCGGCCAGCATGGCACGCTGCAGCTTGAGCCAACATGTGCACCAGCGCTGTTCGCCAGCTGTCAATGCATGCATGTGCACCAGCGCTGTTTAAATTTTCACAAGTGGACAAGGCTCTGTCCTGTGGACAAGCTCGTTGCCAAGCTCGGTGCTCGTGTAAGTACACGCAGCTAATGAAGACAGGGGCTCAGCTTGTGGGTGCACGCAGGACGGCACGGACACCTCCTTCGAAGGCTGCAAGACTGGTGCGCACCCTCAATTCTGATCAACGGTGTTCGCCAGCTGTCAGCGCATGCATGTGCACGTGGCGCCTCCCCGATCTGGATGCTGGCCCAAGTCCACCTCACTCTGCGCACTTCATGAACTGTCACCCAGGATAGGGCCCTTGCCCTATCCTGTACAAGCATGTATTGACCATTTATCATCGTGATGCCCATCGAGCAAGCTGCCGGGGATTGAATGGCACCAGTACACCCAAAATCTATCGGTTTTTGCGGGCCTACGCCAAGCTGCCCAAGGCGTGGCCTGGGACCGCGCGCCTGCAGCCCTCATGTGCAGGCCCTCCCCTACGTATCCAATCCCAAACTCTCGTCACGTTGCAGGCACATCGGAGGACAAGTGCAAGGAGGTCACCTTCTTGGATGCTGCCGGGCAGACGTTGTGCGTCCCGACCGCCTTCGCCGAGTCGACCGCGGCAGAGTTTGCGGCCCTCGTGACGGCGTACGAGCAGTGCACCGCTGCCACGCCCACTCCGGCCGAATGCCTCCAGATCCGCACAGACTACTGGTCCCTCATGGGCTGCGAGTCATGCGGGGAGCTGGATCAGGCGCTCGCAGAGGGCATCGATGTGTGCGGCGGCTCGGCAGTCACCCAAGACCAGTGCAGCGGCGGCGGCTTCTCGCTGCCTCCGTTGGACGGCGGCTTGCCGCCAGTCGACGTCAGCATTCCGCCACTGGATGTGGGGCATTGCAATCCCGCCCCTCGACGTGGGTTTGCCGCCCCTGGCCATTACGGAGTCTGACTACGACTTTGCAAGTGTGATTGCTGCCTCAGGCTAATCCATGCATGCACGTCGCCTGCCTTGGCCATGGTTCCTGTGCCTGAGCATTCCCATGCATGGCCACCTGGTTGCCTGCAATGGTACCGCTTTGAGGGGTATACTATAGATCCCTGTAGTATTCATACATTCGTGTTTGTCGAGGCCGCATCCATGCATGCTCTTGCTAGGAGGCCCGTCACACATAGACTGCCAGCACCTGCCTGGGTTCCGGCACCGGTGTTCATCATGATGGTGCACTGGCCGCATGCATGGTATCTGTCAGCCTTGGCCACACTAGCCACACTGGTAGTACTCACTATGGCAGGGTTGACAAACGCGCATTGTCAGAGGCTGTGACGTGTTGCCCCGGGGGCCATATCAAACCAACACCACCCATCCCGGCCACCGTCTTGCAGCTTGATTGAGAGTTGACAGCAGACACGATGCGACAGGATCGTGGGGCAACATTCGCTGTACATGAGCAAACCAGTAGGAAGACTCTTCACAGACTCTCATAGTTAACGTCACGTCGCTCCAACTAGTGGCTTTCCTGCAATCTGGACCACATCGATATCCACCGCATCACGCGTGGTCTCTATCTCACGAAGACGCCAGTACCGCCTTTCGCGCGCTAGCGCTTGGAACTGCATTCGCAGCATCTTGAGACGCGCTGATGTGCGATGTGCGTGCCCCAGCTCAAACAACGTCGTCAATAACTCCGTTTCGGTGACGATCGACGGCAACGGCGTGACAGTCGTCGGCGGTGACGGTGAAATTGCGCCTCAGCCCGGCCTCATCATCATCGGCGACGCTCCCGACGCCGACAATCCCGACGCCGACGCTCCAGAGCCAAGCGTGCCCGTTGGCGATGCGGTGACACCTCGCGGGTTTGATATTGGCCTCACTGATGACGCTGCCGACCCAGCGGTGCTGACGGAGGAAGATGCGGCCGACTATGATGGTCTGCCGACTGTTCCGGGTGATGCGGTGCCGCCGCTGGGCTACGCGACCGAGCCACCACTGGGCGATGACGTGGCGGTGCCGCCGCTGGGAGATGATGTGGCGGTAGCGCCGGAGGATGTTCAAGTGGAGGATGATGGTCTGGTGGACGGCGACGCAGCGGGGCCGACCGGGTTGCTTGACGTTGCGCCTGAAACTGATGCCGCCGGTCGCGCGGGGCCACACGTGGTCATCTTCGCCACTGCCTCGATCGCAGCAGCTGTTGTCGTGCTGCTGTGAGCGCTTCACACACAGCATGCAGGGCTGGGGACGAATTGTGTCGCGGTGAAACCCGCCATGTCGCGGCGCGGGAATGCAGGGAGAGCGGGTCCGGATACATGCTGCGCATGCTGTGCTATGTGCCTTATCGCTGCATGCAGCTGCAGCCACGGTTCATGCAGGGCATGCGTTCGTGTGTGATGGGTGTTTGCCGGAACAGATGGTAGAGATCAGTTGTACAATTGCTAACAGGGCGAGAGGAAGGCATCGGCGTTAGCAGGCAAAACCTGATGATGGCTGTGCTGCGTGCTGGCTGCTGCAGAAGCCTAGGCCTGGTATGAGGGATCGGAACCTTGGGAAATCTCCTTTGAAATTTGAAATCTCCATGTGGGACATGGTTGCCCACCATGATGTACAGGTCGACATGGATGTGCCAAAGCTGCCTTGTTTATGCAGCTCGATCACTGCCTTTCTTTTCTGTTCTGCAGGAAGTTTTTGCAGGACGGTATGGTGGTTACTGTAGAATCGTTGCTGCCGGGAAGCTTCAAGCTCAGCAGCGTCCAGCTAAGGTTACCCCTGATTTGTACATGAGTGCTGGGTTATGTGTGGGCTGGTGGCTGTACACAGAGACACAGAGACAGTAGCAACGTATATATACGTTACAATTGATCAACGTTAAAGGGTGGGGCTGTGTATGTGGACAAGACATATGAACGGGGGTAGCAATATTAATGTTTGGACTGCTGTCCGTTAGCACGTGCTTGCTGCGGCTGGTGCAGCTGAAAATTTCAAGCCTTGGCTGGTTCAGCTGAAAGCCTTGGCTTGGTCAAGATACATGAGTAATAGACACATGCCCTCGAGTCCGGACAAGGCGTTGACCTCGAGACAATGCGTACCACGCACCTGCCCGAGCGAAGGGGCAGCTGTGCACACTCTGCGCCTCGAGGAGCTCAGCTGCATGGTTCCTGGCGCACTCATAGAAACGCTTTGGCAGTGCCACAAATTTTTAAAGCGACGCCTGGTGAATTTTTAAAGCGACGCCTGGTGGTAAACGTGGACAATCCGTTAACGTTGGACGTTTGTGCTGAAATAAACCAGACGCCGCATCCCGCGTCTAGGTGCAATTGACACGACGGTGCTCAAGCACGACAATACCATTCATGTAGGCAGGTAGGCAGGGCAGAGCCCTGCACAATGTGATACCCCCTCCGAACGATGCGCCGTGCGCAGGGCATGCATGTACACGTGGCATGCAGCGCGTACATGCACATACACGTGTGATGGCACGCCGAATCCGACTTAGGGGCCATGGCATGTTGAGGCCATTGTAGAGATGAAAGATAAGATGCTACAATGAAGTGGAGGCCTAAAGAGATCATGGGTTCAGTTTCAACACAGTAGGTAGGGTATGTGTTACACAGTGATAGATCTAGGACTCAGCAGCGCCGAGGCAACAGACCAGGCAACAAGCAAACAGACAGCAAACAGACAGACCGGCCACCGCAAGCACCAAGGTCATGCGCCGCACGAGCAAATGCCAGAACGAACTATCGCCAGCGCGAAAGCAGACACGCACACACCACGCAGTACCACGCAGGCCACGCGCACGCCAAACACACAGCCAGCACTCGCCGGGCCCACAAGCGGTCGTCGGCGCGGCACTAGCAGTCTGCACGGGCGCGACAGCGCGCGCTACGGCGATGTCCGAGGCCGCGAGGCACCGGTCCCGGGTAGGGTATGCGGTCTGCCCCAAATCCACCTGGGCACCCATGGAAGATCTGTGCCTGCTACGCGCATAATAGAGGCGCGCGCGCGCATACGATCGGCATATGCGACGCGAAGCGGAACTCGGCGCGCAGCAACCAGGGCTCCTTGCATGTCAGCGCTCGATGGGTTATTCGGCAACGCAGTGACATGTGCAGGTCCATTCGCGCAACAAGTGCCGGGACATGTACAGTGCACTGCATGCTACTTGCCCGCCGACTTGTCTGTTGTGATAGGGTATCGTCTGGCAATGACCCGACCGCGTCTGCGATACCACCTACGCCACGATTATACTCGACTCATGGTCGCGTGCAGAAAAAGCAGCGCAATTTGCATGCGTGTTACACGGAGATGAACGCAATTTGCATGCGTGTGCACATGTGCGCCGTACCGCGGTAGACCGCGTCAATGTTCTGCCAATCTCAAGGGGCTGCCGGAATGGCCAGTTTCCGGCGTCCTGCAGCCATCGTGCACGTAAAAGGCACCGCGGATCCTCGCAAACATACCCACTGGCATACCTTCCACTTCAGTCAGCTGTTGTGAGGTTTCACCTACTCTGATTCAGGGGATAGTATTAATATTGTAAGCCCTTGCGACATCAGTGATCAGCCGCACTTGCATCTGTCCCAATCACCGCGCGACAGGCCCAAGGCGTAGATATCTGGTGGATATACAGAACATCGATATCAGCTTGGTAATTTCATTGAGCTGCAGCGGAGGAGGACGCCATAGCTAGTGCTCTCAAGATGAGCGGAACGTTGCGAAAGTCAGTGGCTCTGATCGCCGCGATCCAAGCCGGCTTGTTACTAGGCGCGCGCGCACAAGGTGCACCGATCTCCTCTCACGCGTGCGCCTGTAGCGTAAGAATGTCTTGTCCCGCGCAGCTGCAGCCCTACTAGTAGGCCTGGGCGCTTTGGTGCATAGCCACGCCATGTGCCATTCTTGATGAGTACTCCTCCAAAGGATCCGATGGTGCGCCATGTTGACACTCGCGCCCGCGCGGGACTCAACACATGCACGCAGATGCTCTCCACCTATCACTTACTACAGTATGCGCTCTCTCCACATATGCAGTAGCTAGGTAGAAGCTGCGATCTGGAAGCTCCGAACGTCGTTGTGCTTTGGGATTGTGGACCCAGTTCACTATGTGTCTGACTCGGGTGCCTAGCGCGCGAGGTCTCTCCGACGGCAGCAGCAGCGGCGAGGGGCTCGCGTGCGCCTCAGTAACGCCGGTGACGAGCGCGCAGAGGTGGCGTGCATTACCATGCATGCGGTGACTGATCTGACTCAGTCCAGTGCAGGCCGGCCCGATTGCATGACTCATGCATATGTGGGCCCGGGCGATGTCAGTCTAATCAGACTGCTGTCATGACATGTCAGGCATGCTGAAACATGAAGTGGCCATTGTGAGCATGACAGGTGTCCAGCACGTACTCCACACCTCTAGAGGGGGCAGTGAATCGTTTTGGACATCATGATCACGCCCGGGAAAATCAGTTTGCTACTAGCAGCGCTACTAGCATGTGATACAAATCGGGATCGGCGTTGCACTGGTCGCCCCCATGCCCAATTGGTTTCTGGTGCCTGGTTTAAGTAAACTATGTGATGTCTTGGCTTGGAACGGGCTGGGTCGAGTTCCTGTATGTAGCATGAACAGCATGCCCAGCATGCACAGCATGCCCAGCACAAGGAGCCTCGCATTCCACTATCACTGTGTAACACACTCTACTGCTCCTCCGCTCACGTCCATCGATGTGTAGATCCTGTGGCACACACAGCACGCACAGCAGGCCCAGCACAGCCATCATGATGGGCACACGTAAGAGTGTGCGCGGCAGCAGCTTTTGCCCGCTCTGCGTGGCCGGCTGACGTTCACACCGTCGGCCGATTTGCCTTCCCACGCCGCCACCTACCCAGCGGATATAGCATATGTTTCAGACTAGCAGAGAGACAGACGAGATCGATATATAACGTACCCACATTACTGTTGCTATGTATCAAATAACAGCCTAAAACTGTAATATGACGTCGTAAATACACTAAAACAGGTATTTTCTTTGGATGACATAGTCCAAGCTATACAGGGCCTCAGCACGATTTTCCCTTCTTTTTAGGGCTGGCAGCAAGCGTGAAAGCATCGATTTTTGGGTCCGGGTTTGCCTGAGATGCCAGTACTAGTTGCCTCGTCGACTGTGGCAAGGTATATAATTCACTCTGTCCATTTTGTCCCTTACAACGGCTGAGCGTGTGCAGATGTCAATTGTGCGTGGACGACCAACACGATCGACGGCCAGACGTCAGACGGCACTTGCCTGCCTGCGAACCTCAACGCTGCTGAGCTGCCCGAGTACCTCTCCTTCGTGGCCACCGTCCAGGAGTGCGTCGGCTTCCAGGTGCGCTGAAAGCACCCCGAAGTGTCCAAGCGTGCAAAAGCGTGTAAAAGCGGGCGACCGCTTTGAACGTGTGTAAAAGCGGGCTGCCTGCACAGACCGGCTTGAAAACCAGCCCTAACCGTTCTGCGAAGCAGGCAGCCAACCAGAGCTGACCATGCGTCACGGCCTGCCATGCACTCAACTTGAATCCCTTGCCAAATGTTGCAACTACTAGTAGGAGCATGTAGGGCGCAACTACTAGTAGGAGCATGTAGTAGTTGCTCCTACTAGTAGTTGTAGGGCGGGCCAACGCCACTCACCACCGCAAGTACTGGTGTGGCTAAGCTCCATGCTAAACTCGATGCTGAAAGATGGCTCGTCATGATCATGATGTGGTGGCATGCAGGCTGGCACCGCAACCACGTTTCAAGGCTGTGACACCGGTGTGTGCTCCTTGACACATGTGTGACCATGTGTGATGTTTTCTCTGTTTGTATGTTGACTGCTCTGTTGCCTCGGCGCTGCTGGGTCCTAGGTCTATCACCGTGTAACACATGTGTGACCAGGTACCACATAAAGCAGTTCTATACACTTACTTCCGTTCCTTGGCACTACCGAGGGCCTGACCTACCTTGGCATAATATTAATCAATTATAACATTGTAACATTATAACACAAGCACCGTCGATCGGCCCCTGTGCACATCTCTGTGCGTTGTTGTTGCAAATTGAACACTTCACACCGCGACGCCACAGCGATCGCAACTCGCTGCTTTAAATTCGCCCAACCGGCAACCCGCTGCAGGTGCTCCGATGGACGAGTGCACGGAGGTGAGCTTTGACGACCTTCCCGGCGCGGCTTTCTGCTTCCCGACCTCCTTCACCGACTCAGAGACGACCGCCGAGGATTTCGCGCCCCTGAGTGCCGCCTTTGCCGAGTGCTCCGAGGCGCAGCCCGCGCCGGCCGAGTGCCGCCAGATCCGCACCGACTACTGGACGATCATGGGCTGCGCGACCTGCGGAGGCTTCGAGCAGGACCTCGCGGAGGGCGTCGACGCGTGCGGCGGAATCGCCGCCACCCAAGCCACCTGCAGCAGCGGCAGCGGCATGCTGCCCCCGGTGGACATTGGAGTGCCGCCGATTGACGTGAGCGTGCCGCCCCTTGACGTGGGAATCCCACCGATCGACGTGAGCCTTCCGCCGCTGGATGTTGGCATGTCGCCATTGGATGTGGGCATTCCGCCGCTGGATATTGGAGTGCCGCCTTTGGATGAAGGAGTAGACGGCTCACTGCCGCCACTGGCCGTGACAGATGGGGATACAGGAATAGCAGGTGCTGTATCCACGCAGCATGCTCGCACACCTGGTGGTTACACTTGCACGTGCAATGCGAGATGTAATTACAGCTGCAGGACACATTCACTGCTGCTGGAATTTCACGCTACAATCCCCCCCCCCCCCCCCCACGTTGCTAGGCTAATAGCGTCATGCTGACGAAAATATTAATTATTCCCGAAGTATCGACGAGACGAGGCCTTGAAGGCCCGACCATGCATGTGCTCCACACAAAAGAGCTGCTCAGCAACCGTGGCGGCATGCCCTGTCTTGCCTTCTATTCCATGCCCGTTGCTTGCAACATCAACTCGCGGGTTCAGAATGTCTCCCACACTCGGTGCTCTCTCGCTTGCTCCAGTCATCACTGCAACACCCCCAAGCTGGCTGCCAGATGTTTCACAATGCAGATCATCAACAATAGACTGAACATTTCACAGCATGCACCTTGCGCCCGGGCAGTGTGGCGCGTCAAGCATTGCTGTGCGCGCGCGCACGCGTGTGCTGAGGTGTCGATGGCTCCTTCACCATGATTTCCGGGCCTCGCAGCAGGGCTCGCTGACGTGTGCTGTGCTGTGCAGACGGCCCCAACTCGAACAACGTTGTGAACGAATCCATCTCCGTGACAGTTGACGGCGACGGCGTGACGGTCGTCGGCGGAGACGGCGACATCGCACCGCAGCCAGGCGTGATCGTCATCGGCGACGAGGAGCCTGGAGCGCCACCGGCGGGCGACACGTCAGCGCCGCGGGAGTTCAACGTTGGGCTGACCGATGATGACTACGAATACGTCGGGCTGCCGCCGGAGGAGGGCGAGGGCGACTATGATCTGCCGACGATGCAGGATGACGGCGTGGAGTCGCCGCTGGGAGATGGCGACGGGGCGGCGGTGCCGCTCGGCGATGACGTGGCAGTGCCGCCCGGAGACGTGACGGCGGTGCCGCTGGACGACGCCGGGACGGAGGACGATGCGGGGACGGATGACGGCGGTGCGGGAGACGGCGACGCGACGACGCCGGTGGGGCTGATTGACATTGCGGACGAAACGGACGCGGCCCATGTCCGCGCGGGAGCACGTGCTGTGCTGTCCGCCGCTGCCGCGGTCGTGGCTGCTGTGGTCATGCTGCTGTGAGCGGGCGGGTAAGTCGCTGCGCGTCTGCAGCGGGAGGGGCCGCGGGCGAGCGGACGCACGCTGTGCGTGTTGTGCTACGTGCTGTGTCCTTGCAGCTTGGTGCATGCGGGGCATGCGTGCGTTCGCCTTGTATGCTAGCCGGAACGGCTAGCGATCGCATCATTGTGGGATTAGGTTAGCGGGGGCCAAGGATGTGTGTGTCCAGTTGGAGCTCCACGATGAGTTCCTGTGCTGGCTGCTGCAGAGGCTGGAATTGTGAAGGTGTCCGCGATGGCACATGCATGCTTGCGACGGCATGTAGACCGATGTCAATCGACGTCCAGGTTGCTGCCTTTCCTTTATGCAGCGTTCTTGGAGTGTCTGGCGATGTTGTGTCGTAGATTTGTTGCGACCCTGAACCAGCGTTCACCGCTGACGTTTCCTTATGAATTACGTGCCGTTGTGTTTCGGTTGGTAGCTCTGATAGGCGAATCATCATCCTACAGGATTGTGATGCCCAAAACAAAGGCAATGGAGCGGCTGTGTATGTGGACAGCCTGAGGACAGCTCCTGAGGGGGGCCCGGTAGGGATCAGCTGGAGCGTTGTCCGCATGCCGGCTGGTGCAGCTGCTTGATGAAAGCTTCATGAAAGCGTTGGCTTGTTCAAAAGATACACATGTGTGCCCTGCCGGACCATTGGTGATCTAGCGAGTGGTGGGCCACTGTGGTCCGTTTGCTAGTTTTCTGTCTGTGTACGGCGCTTGGCCATGGGGATTGATTTTTGGTGCATTGCCATGAATCGAGCCTCTGTGTTCTTCCACCTTGTGGAGCATACATCTGTAACGTATCTCACGTTTGCTAGTGTTGGCACTGATCAGCGCCACGGAACCTTGTAATTGTATCCTTGTAACATGTAGAGCATACTCGCACCGCCATGAAGCGACATAACAAGCATGACGCCGCATCCACACGGGCATCACCTGGCCAGCGCTCATTGTTCCAGACATGCTTCCAGTTGACGTGTTGTTGCCGCGCATATTTGGCCATGCCAAACTCAAGCTGCGTCTCACAGCGTGCCGAACTCCGCTCGGAGTGGTAGCGTATCGAAAAGACGAGCCCAAGCAGTGGGCAAGTGGACAATCAGGATGGTTGCACATCCTTTTGCCATCATCTCATAACTGAAACGTAATTTCACGTGGCAACATCAAATATAACTTGGGCAAGTGGACAATCAGGATGGTTGCACATCCTTTTGCCATCATCTCATAACTGAAACGTAATTTCACGTGGCAACATCAAATATAACTTGGGCAAGTGGACAATCAGGATGGTTGCACATCCTTTTGCCATCATCTCATAACTGAAACGTAATTTCACGTGGCAACATCAAATATAACTCTGCAGTGTAGTGAGCACGCATCGTGCCTCTGCCACAGCACCCGCACACATTGGGGCCAATGAGGAAGCAGCCACATGTACAGTGCAGCAACTTGGCGGTCAGCAATTAATGACATCGCAGAAATGTCGAGGACGAGGACAGATTGACAGCAATGACATTGCAGCAGTGTCTGGCAGCATGTCGCCGTCGGAGTTGTCAGAGTTTCGACATTTGCCAGTGTCAGAGTTGTCAGAGATTTCGACATTTGCCAGTGTGCCAGCGTGCAGTGAAGGATCAGTACTAGTAAGCCGGCCCAGGCCTGTGCACAGGAGCATGATCAGCATACTGTCATGGCCATGCACTGTCAGAGGTAGGAGGGTCACCAGATGCTGCTGGTTACAGAACCGCATGGCCATGGACTGAAGGAATATGTACAGATGAAGGCACATGTACAGATGTATGGCTACGGCATGCCAGTGGTTGGCCAACCGTGGATCCACCATGGGTCCTGGTGGATCCACCAGGAGGAAAGCCATCAAAAGCATGGCAATCAAAAGTGCTCTTGCATCCATGCATCCATGCATCAAGTCCATGGATGGCCTTCATCTTGACTCAATCAAAGCATGGCAGTAAGAGATGATCGTGTACTGCGATGGAAGTCAGGCTCAGGCACATCGAACAAGCTTGCTTTGGTTCAGGGCTCCACCGCGGCAGGGGCGTCACCAGGCACTGGTCAGGCTGGGCTAGGCTCCGGAAACAATGCGATGCGCGTTGCAGTGACAGGCATTGATCTCATAATGCACACTCGAGGGTGATGCGGCGCATCGCCTTCCCATGCGGCAGTCATGGGCAGTGAACACTCCGCGCGGCTGATGAACCATCAGCAAGCGTTCGGCGGACGCACGCAAGCAGAAGAGGTGCTGCTGTTGACGAAGATCAGCGTCAGAGAATGTAGTCATGCGCTTGCATGGCATTCACCGATCGCTTCCTGCCTGTCACCACGCTGTTGCATGTCGTCGCACCGGCTGAACTCTGTTTGAATTGACGTAAGCAATAGGCATGTGCTCATGCGCGCTGGCCACCCCAGCGTCAGGTCGCCTGCGAACAATGGCAGCTCGGCGCAGCAATTGAAGCATGCGACTCACTTACGGACGTGCGGCAGTTCCATAAGCTTGCTAGTATCCTTGCTGGTCGTTGGAGGCTGTCGATGCCGTTCCAGGCGAGTTCACGCAGTATGCAGAATAGGGCGTTCCGCCAGGTTCTGGGCTCAGATATGGCGCAGAGAGGTCACTTTTGGTGCGATTGACAGTTGCATAGCGCTAGTGTGGTCCCTGGACGGCAGCAACGAATGCTACGCGCCCTGGTCGTGGTGGCGACGATCATAGCTGCTGTCAGATCACAAGGTCCGCACGCTGACACTGTCTCGAAATTTATTGTTGCCAGGGATATGTTGTGAAATTGCTGCCAAAAACTTCAAATCTACGGGGTAAACTGGACACTGTACGCTTGACCTGCCGAAACATACCACTGCAGCTCATGGCTGAGGTGAATCAGGGACTGGCACTGTTACTAATATGCATATCCATCAACACATTCACACTGCAACGTCTTCAACCTCCTTGTCAAGATCTGGCCTTGACCTCGGACGCAGTCAGACATGAACATGACCTATACACACCCGGCCACAGCCCGGCAAGATGATAATCGAAGTGAGTGCAAACGATATACGAGCTCCGTTGATCACTGAAAGTTTCTGGGCATGTCTCCCGCACCCCGTGGGGGCCTCGACACAGGCAAGACTGCAAGCATCCGAGCGCATGTTTCACTCACGCCACTCTGCAAGCGGCCCCAGCTGCGCGCGACTGTACAAGCTGCTCCGCCCGCGTGGACAGCAACACTGTTCACCAGGACATGAATGACCTCACTCGGTTCATTTCAGCTGCACTCGCGCAGGTGACGTATGTGGATGGGACGAACAGTCTGCGACCTGCCAGGTTGCCAACACCAGCTTGCCCAACGCTGGAGAGTTGACGCAGTTTGCTGAAACCGTGCGGACGTGCTTCGACAACGCAACGCAGGTTGCAAACGTCACATCGGGATGCAAAGCAGGTGCGGTTCACGCATGCTGGTGGCTGACCTGGTGCAATACCTGTCGCGACTTCAACTCCAAGGTGGTGTTCCTGGGTAGCCCCCTGGGTAACTCCCTCGTGTTGCACCCATACTCGCCACTGTACGGTGCACATTTGACACGAGCTACCTTCGCTGTCGTGTGTATGGTCAAGATGCTGCTCTGTCGCAGTCTAGCACAGTCACCAGAGTCACCACTGCAAGCACTCACTGTCATCAGTCCCCCGCGCGGCGCACTTGTGCCGAACACCCGTCACTGGCGGACCGGGCCTTGCAGTCCCGAACAATGCCACATACCAGCTCCAATGTGTAAAATCACATCAAGGGGCTACGACCCCGTGCTTCACGCGGGTGTACAGCTGCCAGCTTCACAAGACTCATGTGCACGCATCAGTGCCCTACTCCTCAGCCCGCCAGCTGTGCATTCCAGCTGTGCATTCCAGCTGTAAATTCCAGCTGCAGACATGTGAGCGGATCCACCACTGGCGCCCCACCTGGGGGCGAATTAATCCTGGTGGACCCAACATGCATGGGTCTGTGTGTCGGGACCAGCTGCAGCTCCAAGGGTTAACCTGGATCTCCCTATCCATGCATGCAGCGGGGCACACAGTCAAGCATGCCATTTTGAGTGTTTCTAATGATGTCGTAAACGCCAACATGGCTGGGCTCCGTGTAGACGTCCCCGGGTGCAAGAATGCCACGTTTGAGGACCAGCCGCCCCCTTTCGCCCTCTGCGCCCCCGCCTCCTTCTCCGGCACCTCCCTCGCAGGCCTGCAGACCCTCGTTGCCGAGCGCGATGCATGCGCCGCGGCCGGCAACACCACCGCGGCATGCGAGGCCGCACGCTCCGCCTACTGGGCCGCGCTGGGCTGCGGCAGCTGCGGGGCGACGGAGCACGCCGCGGTGCGCTCGCTGCAGCGCTGCCGCCCGTATACAACGGCCGCCGCGTGCAACGGCGCTGCGGCGGTGGACGGCCCGGCGTCGATCGCAGCAGGCGGTCACAGCCTGCGAGGGTTCACCGTCATCGCGCCGGCTGCCGGCCCAGGCGCTGCACCGGCAGCACCCGCGGACTCCGCAGCCCTGCCGAGCATGCTGGAGGCCCCGGCAATCGCGCCGGCACCGGCGGCACAGCGTGCTGCCGTTGGCCCAGCACGTGCTGGGCCCAGTGCTGGGGTGCCGTCGCCGATCATAGCTGCGATGCTTGACTTCATGCCAGACACAGTGCCGGCGGCAGCGCCAGAAGTGGCTCCTCCGCTGCGTGCTTTGGCTGCCCCAGCAGGCGCAGGTGTGAGCCGCACATGCATGCCATAGATGCATGCAGAGTCTGACCTGCCAATTCATACGTAACCCCGTTCGACTGTGTTGCTTGGCGAGGTTGCATTCATTTGCTCGGTCAGCTTCTGCGTATGCATGACTATGCTGTGTGTGCATAGTTCACTATATGCGCTGCCTGTCTCCAGCAAGGTCGGTAATTTTCATCAGATCTGGGCTCCGAGAAGCACAGATGCTCTGACGGACATGCCTGCCCATGCAAACGTAGTCCATGCATGCTGCGTGTCGCGGTTGCGTCAAGTCTGGCAACTGTGCAGACAGCGCCCCTGAAGCCACGACCCCACGCTGCCTCGGCCGACGAGCCACGCCGGCAGGCGCAGCACGCAGCGTGCCCACCGCCGTGCCGCCACTGACGCTTCCGCCGCTCGGGCCCCCATGCCTTGATGATGTGCTGGCAATGCCCGGGCCTCCGTGGGGGGCCCTTGCTGCCACACCCACCACAGCAGGGCCAGCAGCGGGCGCGCCGCAGCAGGACTCCGAGGAGCCCCTGGCCACGGATGCGGCAGCGCCGAGTCAGCGGCACCCCTGGATCCCCATCGGCACTCCCCGGCAGTGGCTGCTGCCGGACCCCGTCACCAGCCCGGCCGGCGACGCCATCGCCACAGACGGCGGCAGGCCGCTCCACGGCGATGCTGATGCGTCCGCAGGCGCGGGGGTCACAGCACAGCACGGGGGTTCAGGGGGTTTGGGCGGGGGCGAGGCCGGCAGCGGCAGCATGGCGACCGCGGCCGCAGCGGTGTGGAGCGTGGTTGCCGCCGGGGCCATGCTGTGTGCTGCGCTGTGACTGGCAATGTGTATCTAGGGTCTGCACGGCTGCAGGCATTGTGAGTGCGTGTGCTGTGTGCTGTATGGCAGCATCTGAGCGCAGCAGGCTCTACAAAGGCTGCGCCGGGTCGCGACATATTGGCGGTCATGGTCGCACGTGCGGGACATGTTTCAAGGTCTTGTGCGACTGAGCCCTCGGCTCTGTACCCTACGAACATGGTTTGAGTGTGTAGTGGCATACATGCATGCATACCTGCTTCTGGAATCGGAGCTGATTTGTGCACATACGCGAGGGACGGCCAGAGACGTGAACGGCGATCGAAACACCAGTGAGGCCTTTCACACAAGCACTGCGCCGTGTGACCCTTTGCACGGCCGCCTGTGTCCCGCCCCGCAGGCCGGGCTGCTGGCACCTGTAGACATGAACCCGTTGAAGCTTCATGAAGGCGGCACATCCGCTGTGCAGTAGGCTGAGGCTAGGCGGCACCCTCAGACGCGTGCAATGGCTATAAACTCAAAGCCTCCGCGTGTACGCAGCTCTGCGCGTGCTACCTTTGATGCTGCTGGGCCTCTGCTCTTCTCCCCGGAACCAGCGGAGCTGGCCATGTCCAAACATGGATGCGGGCGCCCATCAGCGTGGCCAGTTATCCATGCATGGGTGCGATGGCCCATCAGCGTGGTCGGCAAGCGAGGCAAGCAAGAGCTGTGGGACGCGCCTCAGCCGTGCATGGCAATGAAGGTGCACACAGTGGGGCACCGAGATGTGAGGAGAGGCGGTGGCGGAGGGGCGCCGCATGCTGCCCGTGTTCCGAGGGGCAGGGCAGCACTGCGCTCGAACGCAAGCTGCATTTGATGCATGCAAATGCTTGCTGGCTAGCTGCCTGGTGGTGATGGCGTGAGGTGTGCATGTGCGGCTGCCTGTGTCACTGCCTGGCGCACTGCCGCCGTGAGTGGCCCCTGTATACGCCCCTAGCACAGCACACATCATGACTCTGCGCGGTATACGTGCTGCGTGCTGCTAGCCTGTGCTTGCGGAGTACACACCCGTCCCGTCCTCAGGCCGTTCTGTATGCCGGGCGCTAGGAAAGAAGAAAAGAAAGAACTGCGGCACAGGTGGTGCGCAGTATAGCCAGCTGTACTGTGGGAATGTAATGTACACTGATGCATGCGGAAGCGTGCATTAGCCACTGGCCATGCCAGCCCGGCGGACATGGGCGGGGCGGTGCAAGTGCATGTGTGGGGAAGCAGATGTGAATCAGGGGATCTTGCAATTGCACTCCTAGACAGAGGATTTACAGTGTACCGTACCGGTGATGTCTACATACATTGGAGTGAGTGGCGAAGGTGCACCCGTGGGGCAGGTAGAGGCAGCTGTGGCCACATGTGGTGTGAGAAATGCTACAGGAGCATGCTACATGTCACAAATCGTATATTGTTCATCGTACACGTATATTGAGCAAAACATACGGAATATACGGCAACTTTCAATATACATCGTATATATACTTTCAATGTACACCGTAGACCGTATATCGTATAATATACGGTTTGCCAGCCCTATACATGTGGTGTAGCGGGGGCATGCATGTGAGGCACGGGGGTGCCCCAAGCATGGCAGTCCCCCAAGCATGCATGGCGAGCATGGTACACAGCTGCGGCCATGGCCTTCAAATGTGTGCACACGCAGCTGCTGGACATAGGTATAGGAGGGCACGCTGGAGGAGCCCAGACTGCAGGCGGGCATGCATGTGCAGATTGCAGGCGGGCATGCATGTGCAGATTGCAGGCGGGCATGCATGTGCAGAGCCCTGCGGGGAAGCAGGCTGCAAGCGATCATGCATGTGCACTGCCAGCAGGACTGCCAACTACAGAGGGGAATGTCAGCAGGGTTGCCAACTGTAGCGGCATGCCATGCCATCTGTGGGGTACAGACATACGTAGGGCAGTTACAAAGCGTGGAAAGTCACTGCCCCCCTCGCACGCATGGTGCCTTGACTGTGATGGTCCCTGGTACAGGTCGGTGGGTGCCCGGTTGGGTTTGCCATGGTGCCCATTTGTTTTCCTTTCTTTTTTATCGACACTGCACAGCGAGAGAACGATGACAGCACGTACTTATTGGCCTGTTTTTGGTAATTGTAAATTTTCAAGGGGAAACGGGCATAGGGGTAAATTTTGAACCAGGCTCGTTGCAGAGCACCGCCTGCAACGCCTGCAGCAGTGACAAGACTGCACAGCCGTGTTTCTTGACCCGTGGGCATACAGGCCTGTGAGTTCAGCTCTATGCCATTCCTGGTCGAACTTCTAATATATAGCGGCCTGAGCCCGATGCTCTTGCTTCGGAAGGGGTGAATGCCGACTCGTATAAGCTGTATGGACAAAGTACTGGCTCGCCTTCAGCACATGCCTTGTGGCCGCAGACCAAAGATTATCAAGAGGCCATTGACCATCCAGCAACGTTTCTCACATTGATCATTGCAAGTTGAAGCGACAGTGGAAGCTGGACAGGGCTCCTGAGCATCGTTCAATTACCTCGTAAACGTGAAGCTTCGAAAACCAGCTGTTCTGATGGCCGCCCGGCACACAAGACAGATTCTTTTGTGGTAATTTGTATGCATGTGAATCTGCGTCGAGCTGTGCCGATGCATGTAGCGCGCGGTGGCAGTTGGGACGCGCACGCGTGTGGCGTTATGCTATTGCGTTACACCCGAACGCGACGGTGTGAGCACCTGCCACAGGTGGGCCCGGTGGCCACTAGTCCGCCGCGGCGCCTGCCCGAGGGTCGACGGGGCCGCGCGGCCGCGGCTTGCGCCCGGCCGCTACCCCCCCGCTCGCAGCGCGACCCGGAACGGGGTGATCTGCTTGTGATGTTGCCCTGCGACACCGTTGTGGCCGATGTGTGCGTGACCTGTCCGGTGGCCCCCTCCCGGGTCGTCGCCGCGGCAAACACGCCAGGCGCTGCCGCCCAGCTGATGGACGACCGGAAGCGAGACAAGTACGGCCGCTCCGGCACAGGCGCATGTCGCTTCGTGTCCCTGTCGCATGAGACGTTTGGCCGTGTGGGCACGGGTGCGTTCGCCTTCCTGAATAAGATCGCTGACTTTGCTGCGGCTTCGGGGGCCGTGTCCAGGCGAGCGTTCTTGCAGAATGCCATGTGCGAACTCTCCACCACTCTGTGCCGTGGTGTGACGCGCCAGGTCCTCGCTGCGGCTCCGCTGCGTATGCGGCTGGCGGGCAGGGCGGTGGTGCCTGGCCACGATGTCCCGTCAGACGTGCTATAGGCGGTCGCTGGCCGCCTTGCTGGACCGGGTGCCGCGGCTGCAGCAGCGCAGGCCGGCCCCGCGTCTGGTCGTGTTGGCCCGCCGAACCTTCCCGCGAGCCACCGTGGGGGGAGTGATGCGGCGCCGCTAGTGCCCTTCGCGCCCCGCCCCGAGGCCCCTGTCGGGCGGCCGGAGGGGGAGGGCTGGTACGCCTTGCGCTGTGGGGGGCGTGCGCCCCCGGGCTCTCATGTGCGGGGGGCCCGTGATGGAATGCTCCAGTGGGGCAGGATGGAGTGGGGGTGCTGCTGTAGGGGGGTCGGTGGTGGCTGGTTTTGCTGGGGTGGGCAGTAGTGCGGTGGTGGTTGTTGCTGTGCGCGGTTGTGGCGCGGGTGCCGTAGTGGAGGGGTGCGGGAGTGCGCGTGCGTGTGGGTGCGTGGGTGTGGTTGTGTCGGCTGTGTCGGTTCGTTGTGGCTTTTTCGCCTGGGAGAGTGATTGCTTTTTGCTGGTGTCTACTTTTGGGGGTTTTGGCCGTCTACTTTCCTTCCGTTGCCCTCGCTGCCGGGCTATTGCGTTCATCTCCGTGTAACACCCGAACGCGTTGGGTTTGTTTTGCCGAGGTCCGTGGATGCCCGCGTCGGCATGCTGTTCACAGACCACAAATCCCACAGCTCGAGGGGTCGCGTCACGTTTCGCGTGTGCCCCACCGCAGGAACACAAGGCCCCCTGCACTGCACACAGCGTGCAATGCCAAACGCTGTGTACGTATCGGAAGGGGTTTTCTGCGACGATGAGGCGCGACAACGTTCATAAAATAACATTTGTCTTGCGATTCGTGCTGTAGACAGCACCCGCACTTGCAACGGGGAAATTGTGGGAGACGAAGCTGGCACTGAAGCGCACAACGGCCGCATGCATGCCATCCTTTGAAGATCGTGGCTTACCCTTGTTCAAGCTTGAACGGCATGGGCTGATCACCGCAAAGACCAGTTCGTACTATCCCTTAGCACACAGTGTGGCAGGTCATGCCACCATGACACCACAATCAACGTGGCGACAGGAACGACGCTGTTGAGCCAATGCACTCCATACCGTGCATTACAGTACATACTCATTTCACGGAAGCCTCTGTTTACACACAGTTTCCCCTCGATGTGGCCGTGCCGGATGACATGTGTTTCTGCATGAAGGCATGCGAAGGCAGTGCACATGTCGCATGAACGATCTGGCGTGTTCCTCTCCGTGCGATTTAATGTATGTAATTGAAGATGTACTTTTTGTTATGTTAGCGTAGTCTAACTGCGCTACGCCGGATTGATCACAGTAGACGAATTGTTCCACAGCTTCGGTTCAACTCGGTGAAGGGTACGCCAGCCTACGTAGACGCCGACGGCGTTAGTGTATATCTTCATTGTCACCCGCTGATAGATTTCATGTCAAAAGCCGATCTTGTTCTGCGATGTATGCCCTCTTCTGCGCATGATAATGGGCGTTATGCCTAAGCCGTCCCGCGCTTTTCAGAAATCAGACACAACGGTCGGCGTTACCTTCAGCAGAGCCACGATGGAAGACGTGGCAATGTCGGATCCGGTGGATGCCAGGTGAGTGTTCTCGCTCACAACAGTGTCTAGGGACGATACCACGCAGTGAGAGTGTGCTTGACAATCGACAACGATTCATCGTTAAGGTCTCCTTTACAGGCTTGATGGCGTTCTATCATCAATTTCACGGGGCATGACCGAGTTGGTCAAGCTGGACTCTATGGGACTGACAGCCACGTCCTTGGGGAAGGTCCTCGTCGTGTTGGCTGAGCGGATCGCGGGTGCTAACGTCATGACCATTTCGCTTTCAGACAACAGCCTGGATGATGAAGCGTGCCGGCAGCTGTTGACAGCGCTCAAGGCGCCACATTTTTGCCCATCGTTGCTGGCCATCAACCTGCAAGGCAACCCAGGAATTAGCAGTGAGGGCGTTGCTGCGCTCCGTGAAGCCGTAGCTGTACGACCAGAGCTACAGGTATGTTGCGCCCCCAATTTCTGTTGCAGATGTCTTGTAGATGGCTGCATGTGCATGACAACGTAAGACTAACAATGGCAAGGCGGGTTACCCATGGTTCCATGGCCTGGACAGACAGAACACAAGTGCAAAAAACAATGACAACAGCACTGGCACACAATCCACATCAACGATGGTGCCATGTGTTCGCCAGCTAGCCTGGCACGTCACCTGCAGAGATGTGCTGAAGGCCGAATGCTCTGACAGATAGGTAGATCGATCTGACACATGCATGTGTATGTATGCATTCGCAAAGCTTCAGGCAAATTCGGGCAGCGCCATTCAAATCAGACACCCCCTTGTATAACTCACTCATTCCCTTCCATTCCATTCCGTCAATTGCCACAGCGCTGCAACGGGGTCCACCGAGTCTGCGAATGCCTGTTTTGCAAGTCACCTCCCTGTCACTGATAGGGACCCAGGCGGATCTAACATTGCTGAGAAGCACCTCATCGAATGCAAACCTGGCTGTTTTCCATTGATACTCTGGCGTCCTCCTCACAACCTCACATTTCACACAACCCTGGCCAGTGACGCGACCCCTGGCACATCGACTAGCCACTTCCCAAGCAACACGCCGATGTGCCCCAGCAGATGGAACTAGTTTTTTCGAACCACCGCACATGCCCCACATCGCTCTCCTGCTGTGCCTGCTGTGTGGCTGGCAAGGACGCCGCGCTCATGCGTCGCACCAGGACTGCTGCACAGCAGCTGCAGCTGCGGGGTCCTGCTGTGCCTGCTGTGTGGACGCCGCGCTCATGCGTCGCAACAGGACTGCTGCACAGCAGCTGCAGCTGCGGGGTCCTGCTGTGCCTGCTGTGTGGACATCGCGCTCATGCGTCGCACCAGGACTGCTCCACAGCAGCTGCAGCCGCGGGGTCCGGGGGGATTCTGGAGAGACGCGCAGCACAGCTGCATGGTGTGAGGCGTGTGTCGTGGCGATGCAGATTGCACTGGACGGGGCAGAAGTTGGGGCTGTGGACGAGGTGGGGCTGGAGACGTTCAAGAAGGGGGCGGTGCTGGACGAGGAGCTGCAGGCGCACGCGCTACCGGGCGCGCAGTGGGCGGCGCTCGAGGAGTGTTTGCGCAGCGGCGCCAGCATCAGCCGCACATCGCAGGTGATGCGCGAGATCTGCGATGCCGTCGACCATGAAGTGACGAAAGAGGTGCGCATCGCGCTGCCAGTGCTTCCGGCCGGGCGGCCGCGGCTCATGGGGTGGTGTCGCCGTGACACGCAGCGGTGCATGCGTGCCCGGCTTTGACGCATCGAGGCTACGCTGCGCGCTGTGCGATGGTGTTTGCGACTGTGGTGGGAGCTTGGGCGACGCCGTGGGCGGCCCCAGCGCATGCGACCACACGAGGGGGAGCAGCTAGTGTACCGTAGTGATGACGATGAACCTTTTATTGATGGGGGGGGAAGGGGGGATATCGTGTGCATGAGCAGTCCCACATCCACAGCTGGGCCTCTGTGAATGCTCAGATGGGCTGCCAGAGAGGCAGGGAGTGATGCGGAGCCGTGAGAAGCCTGTGGCTGCGCCACAGGCGGGTAGAGCGCAGTAGATGGCGCTTGACAGCAGCATGCATGCATGCATGCATGCATGAATGTCAAGTGCTGTGCAGGAGGCGGTGGACCCGGCGGAGGTCCAGGCGCAAGGGGGGGTGGCCGTCGCGCGGCAGGTCCAGCTGCCGCCGGGCCCGTATTGCAACTTCGCGGTCGGCAATGGCCAGCTCCCGCTGCTCTGGCAGCTCTTCACACTCGAGCCGGCGCCGGTGCAGACCGCGGCACTGCGCCGACCGGCCGTCGGGGTCGGATCCCATAGGTGTGCCGCCGCACTAGCATGCTGAGCTGTGAGCGAGGCTTCACCAGCTGTGTTCATGTCACTGTGTGGTCGATCGTGGTCATGGCTGGAACCCTGACAAGCGCATTGCGGTGCGGCGTCATACATGCAGGCACAGTGGGCGCGCCATCACGCGGTGTGGCAGGTCTCTCTGTTTCGGCACACTCTCTGAGTCGAACACACTGTGAACGCGTTGCATCCAGTGTCAGCCCGTGCAACACACCTGTGGCCACAAGGCCGTATGCTAGGATGTCCTGCTCACCCCAGGCACTGGCCACTCTGGCGTATGGAATGTGCCAGCACGTTGCGCCAGCTGAACCAGGCCCCAACTCCTCGGCATAACACCAGTGCCTTCCGTCAGTGCAAGACCCAGTTCCACAGTGCCCGCGGCAGTTCCACAGTGCCTGCAGCAGGCCTCCTTGCCACGCAGCGGCTCGCACCCCAGCTGGCCGCAGACGCTCACCTCCTGTCTGCCCGTTGACAGGAGCGCCGCCGTGCGGTGGACCCGCATGCCGCGCATGCTGTGAATGAGCTGCTGATTACCTCCGCACTTGATGCGAGCCTCCCTCGTGCGTACACTCTGCCGGGCCCCAAATACCACCCATCAACATACAGCATCTGGCTTGCCCCCCCCCCCCCCCCCCCCCCCCCGGGCAGCGTAGGCTGCTGGCCCGCCGTGTCTTTATCAACATCAGACACAAACCAACCCGCCCCGCTGCCGTGCAGGTTCCACGCGAGCGCGCTCGTGTGCCTGCTCGTGCGCTGCGCGTGCGACCCGCGACACGCGAGCGCAGACACCGAGGCACTCCGCGCCGCCGTTGTGCAGTCGTCGCTCGTGCCACGCGTCGCGCACCTCGCCCTCTCATCCCCCACCTGCTCCTGCCTCCACACCGCCCTCCTGGACGCTTTCTCCATCCACACCCTTCCCTTCATGCCCGCCGCGCTGTGGGAGCCCCTGCTGCAGCCCAACTTTGGCCTCCCGCCGGAGAGCATCCCCGGGGAGCCGCTCGAGGCGCTGCCGCAGCTGCTGCTCATGCATGGTGCGCTGCCGAATCAGCGCTGCAGCATCAGCTCAGCTGGCCATGTCAGCATCAGCTCACATCGCCCGCCCTCTGCCCGTCGTGATCGCGACTCGCGCTGACCCTGGACAACTCTGCTGAGCGTTTGCAGCTGTGGTCATATCTTGCATTCACCCGACAGTTTCATCCATTTGTATTGCAATATGTGGTTGGGTGTGCTCTGTGCAGCAGGCAGCCACCCGCGTGAAGTGATGCATGGACACTGTGTCGTGCAACAGACCAGCATTGCCATGTCGTGGTGGGTCGGTGCACTCGCAATGGCTGACTGGCGTGGGACATGGCCTGTGGGCCATGCAACAGGCTTACTGGCTGTGGTACATGCATGCTGTGACCCATGGGCCACATGCTGTGGCGCCTGTTGACATTCTGTGCCTGCCGCAGCCGGCCGCGCTCCTCTGCATGGCGCCTTGCCGCCAAACTCACCTTCATGGTCTGCATTGCAAAGCAGCAGCCATGCTCTGCCTCATGCTGTGTCCCATCTAATGATGCGCTCGCACCCATGGGAGCGCATAACGCCGCAACGCACGGAGCCGTCTTACTAATCGGAAACGCCTGTTCATGAGTGCGCCTGTGCTGCAGCGACGACAGCGCTGCGAACGCCCATCGGTGACCGCTCGGGCATCGTAGGCCTCGTCATCCAGCTCGCGCGGGACCTGCAGCTGGCGTGCGAGGACAACGCCGAGCTGCGTGCTGCGCTTGCGGCGCAGCAGGCGTGGCTGGACCTCAAAGCCGAGCACGGGCCGCTGTCCAAGCTGCTGGCGCAGCAACAGGGGTCGCTGGCCGGTGGCAAGCCGAACACCGCCCGCCTCCAGGTGCGCTCGCACTGTCCGTGCTGTGTGCGCTGCGCCGCACATGCTGTGCCGTCGCGGCTGTGCTGTGCTGTGCTGTGCTGCCCGCCGTGCCCCCGTGAGGGACTGCGCATCTTGGGAGAGATGTGGCAGTCATGCCACAACGCACCGACTGGACTTATCCAAGTGGTTTCCATCCAGCTTCTTGGTGGTCGTGCCAGCTGCAACCTGTTTGTGCATGAGCCATTCGTCAACACCTGTTTGCTGCCTCGTCTGCATAGCAGCCAGCTGACATTTGGAGCATCTAAGCTGAGTGTGTCTCGGGAGTTGTTCGAATGCAATCAACAGCGAAGCAGACACCACTGCACAACGAGCATCCGCCTGAGAAGCTGCGCATCACTGGCAATGACCAGCGCAATGCCAAGCAGTGCAGCGGATCGACAAGCACCGGTGATGTGACAACCGCCAATGCGTCCTGCTCTGCACTCGAAAACTCACTGTCTTGGATGACATGCTGCAGCCTGTTGCAATGGACGCTTTCGCGTGTCTGCTCAGCATTGGCGAGGCACGTTTCGAACCACATCTCATGCGAGTTCGATTTAGAGGTGCATGTTAATAAAAGTTGCTGGACAACTTGCCATCTCCACAGGACAACTCGCCACGAGGCGTCAACAACTGACTGTGCTTCGCTGACTGTGCAGGGAATGATGGAGGACGACATCCCTGCAAGCCAGATGCATCTGCGAGCTCTGTTTGGTGTACGTGAGTACTCGCAGATGCATCAGAGCCTGAACCTGGGGATCGCCTTGCATCAGTAGAGGTTGCTGGGATAGACGTGCCTCAAGTCACTCTGGCTCAGGCTCTGCGGCCTGGGCTGTACCTCACTAGTACAGACAGTACTCGCTTTGCAGACGTAGGTAGCGGAGTTTGGACATCAGATTGCGGAATAAGGTGGAGTGGCCATGATGGAGGTGGTTGACGTGCACTGCTGAGCCGGACTTCAGCCGTGGCTAAGAGTCTTGCTGTTATGAACGTGGTGGTCGGGCCTCAGTCCCTTGGGGGCATGCCACATGGAGACGGTATGTGTGGCAGAAGTCCCCGAAATACTAGCAAATTCCCTGCACAAGTTCCTCATGTGGCATGCCCTCAGATGCTGACGGCGATCGCCTGGGATGGGTGCCACCCGCCCGCCAGCGTCGCACATGCCTACGCTGCGATGTGTATGATCACTAGCTCAACGCTTTTCCCAGTTCCTTGCTCGTTGTAAGATCTACTTTGCGAGAAGTATACACGACTGTAAAGATATGCATGTTTCAGATGTCATTCTTACGCGGAGCGGACGTGAGCGGCCATCTGTGGGGCATGCTGCTAGGGGGCCTACGTCGGCATCACACGTACGACGGAGTCTCGGATCAGGCAAGCGTGGTCAAGGAGGTCCA
Organism: Ulva mutabilis; assembly: GCA_900538255.1. NCBI lineage: Eukaryota > Viridiplantae > Chlorophyta > Ulvophyceae > Ulvales > Ulvaceae > Ulva > Ulva mutabilis. Next base: position 259,000 of record UNSF01000092.1, read on the forward strand.
TGCAAGGACAAGCCCGGTCAATAAACATCAAACGGTTATATGCACTCTTGAGCCGTTCTGTGTGTACCGGCGCTGCCGACTTGGGTTTGTCTGCCATATATGGAGGAAATATTCGCCGCGACAGTGTAGACAGCTTTCTCATCCCCGTCAAATTTGCGTCTGTTTCAGCCCCAGCACAGATCTTTCGGCCATCTGTAGCTTCATGCTGGCGTCACTCGAACGAGGGCCATGATGGCGTCACTCTACGCAAGCAGCTCGACGCGCCTGAATCCAACGTGCGTTTCCCCGAAGCTTGGAGGTCAACGACAAAAATACACAGCAGTCCCGCACAGGAAGAGCAGGAACACATGTTGTCTGCGATTGATTTGCTACAGAGCCTTGCAGCATATCCTGACGCTCATGGCTTTAGTAGTGTTGAAGAACATCATGCTTTATTCACGCACAGAAGTCCGCAAAATGCAAATCGTCGTAGCAGAAATCTGTTTCGGGTTGCTGTTGCGTACGAGTCTAGGCACGTTGCTGGTGCACTCGCGTGGTGGAGCATATCAAGGGAGACATGCTGGGGTGGGATGCAGTCCAGCACTGATCAAGCAGCCACAGCCAGGCAGGTTCTTCGGGTGACAGTATATGCATTGCCTATTCGACCCTTGAATACGTCTGGATGGGTAAGCGTATTGCATATCACACGCGTCACGACTATCAATAAAACCTGCGAGCTCACGCCAAGAGGATTTCGTACACTCAGGTTTCCTGCCATACGCTGATTTGCCTGAGGTCTCAGTTGCGCTCGAGCTGCACCATTTCTGGTACCGTGCCCTGCTTACTGCCTCGCGAGTTGATCGTGACTGTACACTGGCCGCGCGAGTTGCGACAGGAGCAACACACAATCGCAGGGGCTCGCTTGATTCAGTAATCGCACGTTTACGTTGAATTGCACATGCTTTCGTGCTCTTGAGGAGCCTCAGTACACTGCCCCACTGCACAGCAACACCGTGCCAAGTGCATGTCCTCGAACCAGCAGCGGACGAGCACGCCAAGTGGCCGCCTCTCTCATTGCAAAGCCGTGCAGTGAACCCCTTACATGTCTGAGCGTGGCCCAATTCTACCGGCTGCGGTGTTGTCCACACACTGAGCCCGTATCAACCGGATATGAATAAATTGCGGAAGTGCCATGCTCTGTTCCACTCCTGTGTAGCACGAGTACTTCGCCAGTAGGCGAAGAAGTTTCACACAAACTCGTGACGCGGGACTTCACATGCAGTGCTGACCACAGCAACTGTCAAGGCTGCAGCCAAGCACAGTGAAATTCACGGCACTGGCACGGCAACGGAGCGACGCCAATCCAGAGCACGTCTCAACGTGTCTCCACCACGTGTCATGTGGCTTGCCCTCATGGCTTCTCCCTACATCCGGGCCACTAATATGGTCCAATAAAAATCCTCAACAGTGACCACTGCCCTCCTCCCCTCTCATCGCCTCATCTCTTCTGCAGCATGGCAAGCAACCAAGGCGTGCCATCAGCTGCAGCAGTCGACCCATGCATGTCCACACCTCTGGCCACCCCCCTGCCACCTGCAGCCTCCATCCCAGCTACGCCCCCTCCGCCGTATCATCACCCATCCCCCTCCAGCCCCCCGCCACTACGGCCGCTGCTGCACACGTTTCACAGCACGAAATGCGCATGCATGAGCCGGCAGCAGCGCCAGCTGGCGTGCCGCAGGCGATCACCGTCACGCCGCACGCTCCGCAGCACAGCACAGCGGCCACAGCAGCCGGCGGGGCAGTGCCACTGGTGCCGCAGGACATTGTCGCCCCTCAAGCCGCGGTGCCGCTATCGTCCGCGGTCGCCAGCATGCACCGCGGCGCGCTGGCCGACTCGAGCCTACATAAGCGCCCTCGCACCGTGCGCCCCCCCCCCCCCCGGCAACCCTACCAGCATGGCTGTGTGCCGTTTGAGGCCTTTGCTATGCCCTGGAGCCCCTAACTTCAAGCACTAGTGTTATCGACCTGTCTTTGCATGTGTGCTGGTCTGCGCTGTATGGCTGGTCTCCCTGCTGTGACTTTTCGTGCTGTGCTGTGCGTCGGAGCTGTCAGACGTCAGGTGTGGATACTCAGAGCATCTGAGAAGCATCGCAGGCGCGGCACAGCACAGCGCATGCTCTGCTGCAACTGCGGTGCTTGGAGCCGGGCGTGGCACATGCAGTGAACCATGCATACGCGTGCTGCGTGTGAACACAACGCTGCAGCAGCATGAATGAGAAAAGGCAACAATTCGGGTGGCGAAGAGGGGACATGAGTGCAGGATGGGGCGGCACCGATCGGGCCGGGCCACTTCAGCCATTCACCATCGCCGCCACCGGGCGCCAGCGACGGCCTCGGCATGGCCGGCGAGACGGCGGCGATCCAGGAGCGGGAAAAAAAGCGGCTGGCGCAGAACCGCGAAGCCGCCAAACGCTTCCGGCAGAAGAAAAAGAACCACATGCAGGTGCGCCATGCATTGCCACCACACGGACACACGCCACCTCCAGACAGTTCCCCTATTTCCTGCCACATCTGTGCTATGTGCTGCGCGCTGTGCTGTGCTGTGCGGCGAGCCTCTTGCAGTGATACACAGTCGGATCCCGCAATCGCGTGGCCTGGTTGAAAACGATCTTGGCATCGCCTCATGCTGTGTGCTGGGTTCACAGGAGCTAGAAGAAATGGTGGCGGCGCTGCGGGCGGACAATGCGAAACTTCGGTTGGCCGCGGGAGGCGGCGGCGAGGCGCCGGGCGGCGGGGTGGGCGTGCTGCATACACTGGTCGCCGGCACGGCCGGGGGCCGCGGCACGGCGACCAGCTCAGCCAGCGGCGGCGGCGGCAACGGCGGGGACGGCCTCCGCGGCGGCAGCGGCGCGGTGAACAGCAGCAGGGCCGCTGCTGAGTCAGATAGCATGCCGCCGCCGATGTCGGGCGCGCCCCCGCTGCCTCCAACCCTCGCAGCGGTACGCACCAACCCCGACCTGTCCCCATGCATACATGCATGCATGTGAGATTGGTGCACTGGATCGGAGCCCCTCGATGTAACTGTGCATGTGAGATGCCACCCCGACCCCACTTCCGCGGTCCACGTTTCGAAGTCAATAATGATATGCTGTGCAACAGTGCGCTGTGGCCACAGAGGGCGACAGCTAGCCCCCTCGGCCCGGCGTGCGTTTCATGTATCGCGGTCGAGCGATCAACGTGCCCCGGCTGCTCCAAGCTGTGTGTGCTCCACGCTGTGAATGCTTTACGATGTGTGTGCTCCACGCTGTGAATGCTTTACGATGTGTGTGCTCCACGCTGTGTGTGCGGCGCAGGCGCGGCAGTGGTGGGACGACCTTGCGGCGCTGGTCGCACGGCCGGGTGCGCGCACCGGTGACGCGGCGGCGGTGACGGTGGAGCTGCGCACAGCGCTCGAGGCGTACCCGGAGCTGCTGAAGGCCGCGCTGCTCGAGGGCCACGTCCTCGCGATCTCGAACGCCGAGCACTGCCCTGCTGCGCTGCGGTGCGAGCCCCCCTCCCCCCCCCCCCCCCCCTCTCCACTAAGCGCCCGTCGTTCACTTCTCGCCACAACCCTGCATCCACAAGCAGCACAGTGCTCTGCCCATCCATTGCGAATGTGGGTGGCCTCAGGCGCACTGGCTTCCCCATAGTCGGTGCTGCTGTGTATGCACGTGTACCACACCATAGTCGGTGCTGCTGTGTATGCACATGTACCACACCGCCCACATACCTCTGCGCCCCTCAGCAGCACGCATCTCCATTCAGATCAGCCTCGCCTGCCTGACCCTCGCACTGCACCCCTTCTCCGCCTCTTACCTCTTTATTTTCTGCTTCGTGCTGCGTGCTGCGTGCTGCATGCTGCGGTGACTCTTCTTTACTCTTCGATGGGGCCCCCGCCTCACCTCACTCCCCGCTCCTGCAGGGCCATCCTGTGGCACGGCTTCCTGCAGCCCTCGGAGGTACAAACCGCCGCGACGCAGGCCCTCCCCGCGCAGCATGCAGCACACGCAGCGCTGTACGAGCTGCGAGCGCAAATGGAGACGCAGGAGGCCTACATCGAGCAGTACACGCACAGCGCGGCGGCGGAGCTGCGGCGCATGCTGCTTGAGCCTGCTGCGCGTGCTGGGCTCCCGCAGTACCTCCCCTTTGTCGCCATCCTGCCCGTCGCGGCCGCACAGCTGCTGTGCTCGCTGGTGGGCAGCATGGAGGCTGTGCTCACGCCGGCGGAGCTCCGTGACGTGGTGCGCCCGTGCTGCGTGCTGCGACGTGCGGTGGGGCATGCCGCACAAGGCACCGCTTCGGGGCCGTGCTTCGCATTTGCAGGGACAGCAGGCATATTATTCAGGGATGTGAGGTCCATGATTGTGAGGTCCACGTTTGTGAGGTCCGTGTTTGTTAGGTCCGCGCGTGCCACGCTAGCAGCGATTGTGTCGCAGCGAGCTCGCACAGGCGACCGATCACAGATGCAGAGTCCAACGTGAAGCTCGTCTCACGTTGCAGGATGCACTGGCGGCAGCCGGCCGTCTTGGATGCGAGTGCTGGCCATGATTACACTGGCGGTGTCTAGCCGTCACTTGTTGCACTCCCATCGCCTGCTGTGCTGTGCTGTGGCTCGTTTACTCTTCTGTCAACGCTTGGCCACCTCGTGGACTCTCCACTCTCCACGTCTGCTGTGCATGCTGAGCATGTGCTGAGACACCCTGGTGCATGTCAGGGACGCTGTTCTCGTACAGGAGGTACACGTGCGTGTGCATGCATGCAGATGCTGACGTGGCTGGAGGCGACGTTCAGCTTCCCGGCAGCCGCCGCCACGCCGCCCTCCGAGGCCACCGTGCAGGTCGCACTCTCTTACCTCGCAGGCACCGCCACAGCCCCGGCCGGCGGCGGCGACGACGCTGCGCATGCTGCGGCCGCCGCCGCCGCTGCCGCCGTGCCGTCGGCTGCTCCGGATTCGATTGCCGCTGCAGCACAGGCGCGCATTCGCCTGTTGACCGTGCCTGCTGTGTGTAACGCGACAGATAGACAGCCCAGCACGCAGCAGCTGATGCCATTACATGTACTGAGTCCATGAACCTTTTAGCATATCGAGTGCAGTAGCGCATGTGCCGATCCACGTCTGGAACGGCCCAAAGCAGTAAATCTCTCTCGAAATCAGATCCAGGCCGCTTTCATTTTCGGCCGCTCGGGAAGCTGCGTGGTGGGGCTGCGCACTATGGCAAGCACTATGGCAAGCACTATGCACTATGGCAAGCACTATGGCAAGCAGGACACGGGCAGGGGCCAGACCGTGCTGCTCAAATCGAACAGATCTCAGGTTGCACACCAGCGCTGAACTCTTGCAGCAGGCAACGGCCGGCAACTGTAACACAGCTACATTTCGATGTTGTTGTACCAAGTTGTCAAGCGGAGGACGTGGCTGCAGGTGGACCCGGCGTATATCGCGCACGCGCAGGCGGCCGCGCTCGCCGTGCATTACGCCACGCAGGCTGGCTACGCCTCCGATCCCGCGCAGCTCGCCTCCCTGCCCGCCTCGGCCGCGCCCGCCGACGACTCCATGGACCCCGCCGCCGCTGTCGCGCGCCACGCTGGCCTCGACCCGGCAACGCTCGCCGCCATGGCCTCCGCGGCCGCCCTCGCGCAGCCCGGCGACGCCGCGCACGCAGCGGCAGCGGCCGCCGCCGCCGCCGCCTCATGGCCACCGGCAGACGAGCAGGCGGCGGTTGCGTGGCCACCGGCGGACGTGCAGGCGGCCGCCGAGCTTGTCGCCGTGGCAGTGCCCCCTGGCGCGAACATGTACGCGGCAGCGTACGGAGCACAGCACCACGCGGCCGAAGACGGCGTGGCCGCCGAGGTAGTGGCTGCCGCCGCCGCTGCGGCCACGGACGCGGCCGCCAACGCTGCCGCCACGCCGCCGCCGGCCGCTGATGAGACTGCCGCTGATGGCCCACTGGCGCCACCCTGACCTCAGCCCAGTTGGCTCCCCCGACTCCTTCACAGCCCACGCCCGCAGCTGGGGGCTTACCTCCTGGCCACAATGCACGTTCTGTGGCATGCCAACATCATCGAAATAACAGCAGATGCGAGAACAAGAGGGCCTACTGGTTCGTTGTGACCCGCCAGCAAACAGACGGTGCTGTTTGACAACCGACTGTTGCCGATTCCGATCACTGTCTGTTTGCTGAGCGCCCTCAGCACAACACTTCTTGGCATTTGCCTGCGCGGGGACCATACTTACCACAGGGGATCATGTGGCCATTGTCACTGGCTCGCTCTCGTGGCAGCCTTCTTGCCACAGTGCAAGCTTCCAGATGCTTCTGCCCACAGTGCAAGCACATGTTCTCTGCATTTTATCTCTTCTTCCGCTCTTCAGTGCAGCTTACGGTCTCGCCAGGGCATGTGCACAATGAATGCTTGGCATGCATCATGAGTCAGTCTGTAGCAAGGCCTTGCAAGGTGGGAAGGTATGGTATGCAGGTAGTACTCTGGTATGTAGGTAGTAATTGTTTGCCTACTCACAGCTCGCCTGTAGGATGATGGATGCCGAAGCACTGCACTCCTAGTGCAATGCCAGCATCGTTCCCAACTTCATTGTGGAGTCTGCCCTTTGCACAGGAAGCCCAGGTCAATATGCCAGGCTTTGAGGGCGTTTACCGGCGGAACGCAGTGTCCACGCTCTTTGTAAAGCATCAATCGCTGCTAGTTTGCGGCTCAAGCTGCTTTGATTCACACAGTGGGGGGGTGTTGGTTGACAGAGGTCGGGTTGCAATGATGCAGCAAAGTTCACATGAGCATGATGAAGTTGGGTGCACCCTGCGACCAAGATGTCCTGGTCACTCGGTGACAAGCTCTCGCGAGATCTCGGAGCACATGAGCTATACCCATGCATGATGAGAGCTGAGCCAAATCAGTCTTTTGCACATATCTTTGCAAGCAAGTTGTTTGGCGATGGGGTTCCACCATAACATAGCAGAGGATACGGCTGGGCTATGTGTGGCTCTGCTGCCAACATAACCTGCAATAAAAACGTGAAGACCAGTCATACGTATCTAATGCCATGCAGGGCCAAAACAATGTGGCGCATGTCTGAATCCAACTGCTATGAACGGTCAGCATGTGGACAAGACAAAGAAACATGGTACCCTGCCACCATCCATCTAGGCACGTCGGGGTAGCTGCACTACACCAAATACCCATGTGCAATGGCAAGATCATGCTCGATAGCCTGGCAATGATAGGCACTGTGGATACACCCGCCCCCCTGTCTAAGCTCAAGTCTCTGCTCCCGCAGATACAAGACTCGCAGCCCATTGTTTGTCTTCTGCAGGTGCTGTGTATACTGCCCTCGGCGCTGTGGCTGCGATGGGGGATGTCACACCATGTTCAACCGCTCTTATCGTTCAGCCAAGGCCCATGTAAGCCCTGGGGATGAAGCGGTGTACAGGTGGCAAGGAACTGTACTCTTTGCACACACGAACTACTTTAAGCGTAGGAGTAGCGCTGGTCACAATTGCCTGTCATTGAACAGGCGATCTCCAGAGCAGGGTAAGCAGGTCGCTGCTGGGAAAGTGCATATCACCATAATTGACCATCACGAGAGCGGTCCGCATGGCCGTCATGCTGTGCTCAGTCCACCTTCTTGGCGCGTTGAGGACGCTTCTTGGCTCCCTGCACACAACACACAGAACGTGTTCTCACCTACGTTGTGCAGGTGGTACAACATGTGGACTAACAATACTTAAGCTGATCAGTCTGGCGTGAGTTGTACACAGAGAGCAAGTACGACAGGTTGAGGGATTTGTGGCCTATTTGCAGATGTGCAAGGGGTTAGCAGACGGGTGCTGCCCTGAGGTTTCGACGTTTCTCAAAGATGTGGCTGGCGCAGTATTGAGGCGGGCATTCGTGCGGGCAGACTGCACCAGCCGCCGGAATCAGAGCTCGAGAACACATCGACAGCAGCATCATACCACTGTCCTGGCTGTGGATTGCGGAGCACCGCTGGCCCTCAACTGTGCTTTGCTGTCCTGCTGGAGATTGTGCAAGCACAGAAGCAGCCCTGCATGATCGTAGCTAGTTCGCCACATCTAAGATGCTGTGCAGATTGAAAATCCGCAGCAGTGGGGCGTCCGCATGATCGACAGAAAAGTTCTGACAGGCACTGTCTGCACCAACTGCATCCCTGGTGGACTTTGTCATAACATGATGCAGGCCGTCATCGGCACGACCGGTGTATGTGCAGTTTGCAGCCTTCCATGAAGTGTGTTTTTGGCTGGCATTTGGAGGAGGTTGGAGCTTGGTCTCACCCAGGATAGCAGGATTGCACGCACCAAGCATTCCTCCAACCACAGTCAGTGGAATGAAGGCGTAATTGAATGCAACGAGGTCTTGCCACAGGTGCCCAAAAGAACTGTTATACAGCCATCCTGTCTTCCGTTTGTCTGCAATTGGCAGTGGCGCATGTTGAGTGTCGGCCACAGCATCGCGACTGCGCCACATAGTCACCAAGCTTTACCCAGGCAGAGTCGCACCCGTAACAACCAGGATTCCACCGATACCGAAAATTAGCAGAAATGCCGCTACAAATGCGCCGCCCTGACACAGCGCGCGCTGCCACACTCGCAGCGGGCGCGCCCACTCAATCTCTTTCGGCATGATGAGTTCAGGCGCTCCAAATGCCTTCTGACGCAGCGATGAACCACACCCTCACCCGGGCGTAGCACCGTTACGGTAGTATGCTGGACGTTAACGGTAAAGACAGCAAATATGCTCGAACAGTTCCAAGAGTCAATTTGGTTGTCGATCGCGAGGGAAGTCAGATCAGCGACGCAGAAACTGTTCATCACGGTGGGTCCGGGATGGTTCGTGTGGTCACATTCCTGTCGGCTTTCCAGCGCAGCGTGCAGCGTGGCAAGAGCTGCGTGTTGTGCACAGAGCTCGCTGCAGCTGCAGCATGCAGTCGTGCGCGCGCACACCCAGGCCACTGCGATACATGCACCTGTCACCTGCCGAACATGCTGGAACCCAGCCTCGTCTACATGCTGTGGGGATCACGCTGTGGCATCGAGCGGCTGTGATGATTATTCCCCGTGGTGTCCATATGATATCGTACGGCGTATGTATAGATAGGGGCTGCTCAGCTGATCAAACAATTTTCTTGAATGTATGTGTTACACAGTGATAGATCTAGGACTCAGCAGCGCCGAGGCAAGAGACCAGACAACAAGCAAACAGACAAACTGGCCACCGTAAGCACAAAAGCCACTCTCCGCACAAGCAAGTGCCAGAACGAACTAGCGCCGGCTCGAAAGCAGACACACACCACGCAGTACCACGCAGCCCACGCGCACACCAAACACAGTCAGCACTCGCCGGGCCGACCAGTGGGCGTCAACTCGACACTAGCAGTCTGCATGGACGCGCCGGCGCGCGCTACGGCCATCTCCGAGGCCACGATCGCAGGCACCGGTCCCAGGGGCTGCAGCCACAGCCAGCCCGGCAGCACGAACGGTGTCCGGGAAGGGGGGCAGAGGAGAAACGGCGGAGGTGCGCTGGGAGGAGGGAAGAGGGAGGGAGGAGAGGGACGGGTGCGGGGGGGCTGCAGGGCGAAATGGGCAGAGGTGGAGGGGGGTGGGCACGACGCAAGCCTATGCGCGATGGCCTGTCAGCGCCGGCTTGAATGTATGTGCACCCGGTGAAGATTTGAGTCCCGGAGAAAATTTGTTGAGCAAGAGATTCCAAGCTTCGACTCGCGCCGCGAGTACTGTACATGTACCATCGATATCGCGATGGAGGCTCATATTGCCACACTAGACTCTGCATCTTTCAGTATCGAAGGGTACGAATCTCCAATACGTGTGTTTTCATCGCTCATGCGAAGTCTGGACAGCATCAGCAGCTCTAGATCTGGCCATGGAGTTCGAGTTCGTACACATGCGGCGTCCTTCTGTCGACCATGGCGCCATGCATGGCCGGGCCAGCAGAACTTCCAACTTCGCGAACCACCTGGGCACGGATGCTATATATGCTATCCGAATGCCTTTCTTCAGGTCCCCATGCAGGCATCTGGACCGCTGGCCAGGTTGTTTTGCATCTGCGTTCGTTACCGATCGGCGCATGCGCAGCGCTGACGTCGTGCTGACAGTCGAGCAATGATCATATCAAAAGCAATATTGCGAGCCGCCACTCTGGTCAACGCTTCAGAAACCTGTGCCTACCCCGATGCACGCCACGGTGCAGGCTCTTCAGCATTGCTACTTGCACAGTGGCATTCCGATGACCGCCGGCGGGCCCGTACACGTGGTAGTAATTACGATGCACCGCGGCAGCTGGCACTGCAACTTGCCATCCATATGCATGGGCCGCTAGCGGCCGATCTTGAAACATCCGCAACACACACGACCGAGCACCATATGCACTTGCGATGACCGCACAGACACTGCAGCACGTAATGTGCTTTTCTGCAATTCTCCAATGCCTTTCTGGATGCGTGAAGCGAGTTGGCTCTTCGTGGCAGTTTCTTCGTGCACGTACATCCCCGGCTATAGCAGTGTCAGCCTCAGTCACCTGTGAACAGGGCATCATGCGTGGGGCCTAAAACGAACATCATCTGCCGTGCCTCAGGCCCTCGAACGGAGTGAATGAGCTCACAAGGGTCGTATTGCAGCGTGTACTTGCTTGTATGGCCATCAGGGTTCAAGTCACAGCTAGCACCCAGCCATGGCTAATTAATTTGTTAAAACAGCACAGCAGAGAGAAAGTCAGTGGAACCATCGGCCTTCTTGAAGACGGGCAGCGGCAAGGACAACTGAGCTTCAAAGGATTTTAGCTCAGTGTGTGACAACTTGTAAAGCCTCGGTGCACACTTGGCGCCCTCCGCTGTGACGCGTGCGCACATGTAACTTGAAAGTATTCTCCTTCTGGACGGCAGCGCTAGCCTGAGCCCACGTTATTGGGGGACGTCCGGACCACGCCGGTATATGTACTGGCAGGACCCTTGATCTTTGTGTTCCTCGATCAGCTGTTGCAGCTCTTCTGCAGGACAGCTGTCCACTGCGGGGCCAACTAGTTGCCTTTAACGTCTTCTAGTAGTACTGCTTTCAACGTCTACTAGTAGTACTGCGCCGCCGACGCGTACTAGCAGGCAGTATATATACCGGCGGATGCCCCTGCCGCATCCTGGCTGAAATTTCAGACCAAGTTGACCTTGTGGACGTTGAATCTGAGCACTGTTAACGTTCTAGCGCTGACATGCGCACGGAGTGTATGTACACGTGTTCCACCCGCAGCTGCCGCTGCCGCTCCGTGGTTCTGTGTCCTCCAGCAGAATGGTTTAAGTAGGCAATTGCCGGCGCGATCGCAGCTTCATCAGCATCCGCGCCAGCGGCTGACCTTAACATGTTGACAATTGTTTATGTTGTCAATTGACAGCTCTAAGCATTGTGGCCGGGGTGTGACGGCATCCACCAGGGTGCTGCGTTCCGGGTTGACTCTGCCAGTATCAGAGCCGAGTCTGGCGTCGAGGGACAAGCCCGGCATGCGCAGTGAGGACTGCGCAGCAGCAATCTCCCTCTCCTCGGGCATCAGGCTGTCCTCGTGGACGTGTGATGGGCACTACTAGTAGTAGTGCACGCATTGCAATGTGTGCATGCATGTGCATGCATGTCAGTGCGGGGGCCCCGGTCGGTGCCGATATCGCCAAAGCCGCTACGTGTGCACACTCTTCCAGTAGTGTTAATTTAATGAGTTTGCCATTCCTGCTGCGCAATCTCTGCATTCGGTGTTGAGAGAAGCTGTGTCTAGTCTGCTGAATGTCTAGTCTCGTCTGCTGAGTGCCAGTGGCTGGTGCATGCATGACGTACGAGTCCATGCTAGTCCATGATCACAGCTGTGACTCCGGGACGTTGATTGCATATAGTCTAGCTGTGGCTGGTGAGCAACATCGAGTGTTCACTGACTTCCGGTTTCATGACATTCGAGCACCTGCATGCGCGAATGTAGAGACGGCGCAGCAAGATGGCGCTCTCCAGCCCACATGCAGCGCTGTTCAGACCCACATGCCGCGCTGCTGTACAGACGTACCACTGGCTGCTGTTCAGACGAGGATCGCTTGCGGGCAGCTGCACTCCGCCAACACCGCCGTGCGGCAGTCAAGAGCTCTCGAGCATGCCTGGCAGGCACTGTGTGTACATTTGCCCCCCTGTCTAAGCTGAACTCTTTGCTCCCGCAGATGCAAAAGTCACGGTCCGTTTTCCGCCTTGCAACAATTATGTGTACGTGTACGTTGCCATAACTTTGGCGCTTTGGCTGGGATGCAGGGATGGCACGTCTTGTTCCACAAGCCAGCTGACTGCTCTTATCGTTGACCCCAGGTCTATGTTGACTGTGTGAGCGACGAGGCATGCAGGCGGCAAGAAATTTTGTTCTTTGCAACCACAATGTCGTCCAAGCATAGGAGTGCCGCAGGCCACCGTGACCGTTGCCTGCCAATGCTCCGGAGTAGGGGAAGCAGGTCGCTGCTGGGAATGTGTACGTCACCACAATCGACCACGGTCACCGTTAGAGCGGCCATGTTGGCCGACCTGCCGTGCTCAGTCCCAACTTCTCAGCGCGCTGTGACCGCTGCTTGCCTCCTTGCACACAGCACACAGCATGTGTTCTCCCGTGCGGTGTTCAGGTCGTGTCCAACATACAGACCTACTAGTAGTAGTGAAACACACAGGCTGATCAGCCTGGCGTGACTTGACACTTGTACACAGATATCGAATGTGACAGATTGAGGGCTTTGCGGCACAGTTGCAGATGTGAAGGGTTGGTAGATGGGTACCGGTGCTGCCTGACGATCATGTTCTCTCAGTGTCGGCCACGGAAATCAGTGATCTGGTTGGCACAGTGTTGAGTTGGGCACATGGGCGGCCAGACTGTATTGACTGTATTGACTACCAGCAGCAGAGCCCGAAAACATGTAGGCGACAGCATCATATCACTTGTCTTCAGGCTGGCTATGGATTGCGTAGCACGTGGTCCTCAACTGTGCTACTGTAGCTGCTACTGTGCTGTGCTGTCCTGCTGGAGATTGTGCATGTGCAAGCACAGAAGCAGCCTTGCATGATCGCAGCTAGGTGCTATCAAACAGGCATAAGCATCACTGAATTGGTGTGCTGGAACTGAACCGAAAGGGCAGCGAATGTGCTCCAACAGTGCCGTTCGTCGCGCTGGTTGTCGAGAGAAGGCACACCAGCGGTGCCGAGACTCCTAATCACAGTGAAATTCGGGATGTATTGTATGGCCACATGCCTGTCGGCTTCAGCGCAGCAATGTTGCCAAGGCTGCGTGGTGTGCACAGCTGTAGTGGTGCGCGCACACACCCACGCCACTGCGATACATGCATCATTCATCTTCGGCAATATTAATCGTCGAACACACACTATTAGGAACCAGACTTCGTCTACACGCTGCGGAGAATACGCTGTAGCATTGAGCTGCAGTTATGACTATGCGCCGTGGTGCCTGTACACATGTCGGATCGCATCGGCGAGCGTCTATATAGGCTCATGATCAGCTGATGGCAAGCATGCATGTGCACAGTCCTGTGAAAATTTGACAATAGATCTGTCGAAGACGCACAAGCTTCCACTTGTATCGCTGTACCACCGAGGGGGAACTGACAAACAAGACTTATACTGCTTCCATTCTGAAGGGTGCGATTCTCTGGCAACAGTGTTGTGCGATTGCTGCTCTCAGCTGGCCTTGTCCTGTACCTATTCGCATCTCGACAAGCAGCAGCAAGGCAGCTGCAGCCTCCACTGGCAGCCGCCATGACACCATGCCTATGGCAAATCCAAACAGTCAATCTCCAGTACCTATTGTTAGCCGACCACCACGTCTCTCCGTGGTCTGGCAAGTAGCTCTAGGCCTAGAGGCGTGGATTCCGCGGAAGTAGCAGCCTCTGTTTGCTCTATGCATTGGAGTATGTAGTATGCTTACTGAGCTCAGTTACAATACCAGCCATGCCTGGTAACGCTTGTCGACTGTTGCTATGCTAACTTCTGACGGCCGGGCTTCTCTGATTGAGTGTCAACGTGCATCAGCATAGTTGGTTGTGGTTAGTAGTGTACTCTTTCCCACCGCAATTGGCGAGCCAGATCTCCATGATTCAGCTTGTTCAGTGGCTGGCCACCATAAATTGTGACAAGAAATCCTTGGACAATTCATGTGTATTACAAAGCCTTATGCAGGATCAAAGATGGCCAACCTAGGCATCGCTCGAGTCAGGGAGTCAACATACGTGACGACCTGCATGTTGATTCTCAACTGTGCCGGCGTCCTGTCTTGGATTTTTCTTATGGCAGGCACAGCCGCTGTCGAGGCTCTTAGGAGGGGCGCTGTTCTCGGCAGCCGTGGGCTTGGGATCGCGCTTGACGTGGACGTCGGGTTCTCGTGGTGGCTTCTGGTGTACACCGGCACTCTCTACGTCGCCACGCTGCTGGTCTGGATAATGAGCATGAAAAAGGGCCTGTCAGTGTTTGTGATCTTTTCACAGCCACTGGCATTCCTGTTCGGAGTGGCGTTCGCATGGGCGGGAGTTGATTTGCAGTACGCCAGATTAGTGACAGGCACCGTGCGTTCCAAGCCAGTTTTACCACGTACGTTGTCGCATGCTCCTGCATGATCACAGCACTAGTCCCCCTGCTCACACCAGGAGGTAGATAGCTACTTGGCTCGACCGTGCCCATCACGAACTCGCGTTCATCAGTGCTGCGAGAGCTTGCGTGTGTATGCATGCCCTCGTCTCCGGATATCACGGGGTGATATCTCTCCCGATCGAGATCTCAGTTGTGAACCCCACGATACACAGAACTAGCCGGCCTTACAGTGGAGATCAGGTATCCCTTCGCATGCCCTGTGTCCAACTTGCCCTATCCATGGCTAGCCTGCGTGATGTGACAGCACAACCCGAGCGGGATGTAGCTCTGCAACTCACTCTCGGCAGCTTTGCAGCTCAGGCCCAGTGTTGTACCTACCTATCTGCAGCTTACCCTCTGCAACTCAGGCTGGTGCCTTTTGCATGCATTGGCAAGTCCTTGTACTGTGCTTATGCATCACAGCTAGCTGTCCAACACAGCTCCCTATCACGGCCCATCTAGCTGAGGTCGTCCTACATCTATCACAGTGTAACACATGTATGTACCACATAGTGACGATCACAGCAGTGGCTCACAGGGGGAATCATGTGCGACCCGCCAGCCCGCACAAACTGCACAGGAGCTAGCGCTGCTCAGAACCTGCTGCTGAGAATCTGCTTTGTCCCAGTGCAACACAGGCACTAAGGCTACCGTTCCTGGCGGAACTGAAGGAGTTTAAAATTTCCCTGAGTTCTTTCTTTTTGCAGTCCTCCCAAGTGGATGCCTGGTTCACGGGGCTCCTCTTCACCGCCTTCACTGTCCTCGGCTTCATGCTCTTCTTCGCCTCCTGGCGAGACATCCTCACCATGAAGGTGCGCCCAGCCTGCCCCTGGTAATTGCAGTATCAACCAGCCAGCGACTCAGGGCACACCATGGGCCCGCAACTCTGTGGTTGGCATTGTGGCTATACACCATGGGCCCGCAGCCCTGTGGTTGGCGTTGTGGCTATTCCCCGCGCATAGCCCTTGCCAGGCCAGGACTTTTGATCACTTCCATTATACACACAGAGAGATCAGTTCTGATGGTTTAATCTGCCTGTGGTGCATGGCATGTGTCGGTTTGTTTCCTGCTTTTTTTCTCGGCGCTGCTGAGGCCTTGATCTATCACAGTGTAGCACGTGGCATGCAAGATGCATGTGTTACACAGTGATAGATGCAAGATGCATGTGTCACGAGATGGCACAATCTCTCCCGTAAGCAACTGCAACTGATCAGGAACACTGGGCACATGAATCTGGCTTCTCAATGACACAGTGTGGGGTGCATCTGCAGGCATCCTCGGCAGGTCAGGTCTCGGCTGAGCCGAAGTACCCGGAAGGGCAGGCAGGTGCTCCTGCGTATGTGGAAGCACAAGCCGCCCCTGCTGCTGCGCCGCAAGGCCCTCCAGCCGCTGTGATGTACCACACTCCTGCATCATACGCAGCTGACCCTCATCACAATCCCGCTACAGCCTACGTGGCTCAGATGCACCAGCCTCCGGCTGAGCCGTAGATGGGAACAGTTTTTGCTCCGCTGCATGAAGGCGGGGCGCCTGTGGACGTGTGGCTCAGCGTACTTGCTGGGCCTTGATAGATGGACGGCTGTGGACGGCCACAATGGAAATTTGCCTTTTACTCCTGGCAAGCAATGCGGCATGAAGGTACTGCCAGCTTGAGGTGGAATGCGTCTCGGCTGTCTGCAGATGCTCTATGGTGTCGAATGATGTTGCGTTTGGAGATCAACTCGTACAGTGCAGAGCATTCGCCAGGCTCTTGTATTTGAGGTGGGAGGGGTGAGAAGTCCATGCAAATACCTCGATTGTTTGAGTCTAGGTCCAATTCCAAATATGGGAGTGTCTATCTGCGACCGACATGCCACACGGGGCATCCGAACACCGCTGTTTTCAAATTTGTGCGAAAAAGACACAGCAGGAACTGTGTTGTACACCTCACATCTGAGTGCGAGGGGGGGGGGCGCTGTGGGTGCTTATGATACTATTCTTTCCATTCTTTCTTTCTGTAATGACCCAAACCTGCTGATCCTTCTCTACATGCCAGCATGTGTTAGCACTCCAAATCACATGCAGCGATGCTGCACCATGGCTGCAGTTCAGCCGGGCATGCTGACTGGTTGCCAAGCATGACACACAGGACGAGCCGAGTAGCGTTACACGACACTGTCAAGAGGAACAGGCAAGAAAGAAACTAGAAAACTCGGGCCCACAAGACGCTCAAGAGCATACTACGCTGTGCTAACTGAAAATGGACGCTAGGCTTGCCCGCAAGGAGTCCTTTGCGGTCTTGTTGTCATCAAAGCTGAGGGCAGATATGCATGACTTTGCCGATCGCTGCGAGCTGTCCCTCTGGCTGTACGACAGGCTTGGCGGCGCTGGCGGGTGGCCGCCCGGCACAGGCTGGACTGGTGCCCCTGCACGCAGCAGCTGTGCCGTCAACACCCAGCCAGCAGCACCCCGCGTCACCTGGTTGGTGCAGCTGTGGGTCAAGACGGCAGGATGGCCAGCTGCTGTGAGGTGGTGGGCGGCAGCAGCAGGCGTGGCCCAGCGATGACTCCACCGCCGCCACAATGGCTGCGCGTCCGCATCGGCGCACGCACGGCATGCATTCAGAGTGGCAGCAGGAAAGTGGAATCTGGGAGACGCAGTGGTGACGCGAAATGGCAAGCGCGGGCGCCTTGCCACTGCGGCACACAACCATCTCTGCTACAAAACTACTTCTGCTGTCATGTTACTGGACAGGTGTATATCGGATAGGTTTACATAGGATAGGTGTACATCGAACAGGCTGATGCGAATCATGGAGGCCGAGGGGGAGAGAACACGGGGCCGTGAGCGCGCGCGTGCGCAGCAGGGAAAGGCCGGCAGTGCGCGTGACGGACAGAGGCAGCCAGAGGGGGGGTCACGGCACACCCAAGGCCGCCAGCGCGCCGCGCAGCGCGTCCACAGCAGACTGCACATCGTCAAAGTTGAGGGCGCTGATCGCCTGCTTCGCCGCCTTCTTCGCGGCTTCCTTCTGCGCGTGCGTCAGCGGCCCAGACGCGGCGGCCGCAGCCGGCTGCAGCGGCTGGTACTGGTACGTTGCCGCCGGCGCCTGCTGCGGCGGCGGCTGCGGCGGGGCGGCGTACGTCGGCGGAGTCGGGGATGCCGGCGGGGACGGGGCAGGGTATGCGGAGGAGGGGGCGGATTGATACGCGGGGGGTGCCGCAAAGGCGGGCGATGGGTAGGCACTGGAGTGTGGCGGGGAGGCAGGGGCGGCATGCGTCAGGGAGTTTGCATCAGGGGTCGCGAGACCAAAGTTCTGGCGCGGGATGCCTGCAGCACAAGAGGAACATTACAGAGGCATCTGCCTTGCGATGCCGGAAGCGTAGCATGGCTGTCACCTACCCCGACTCGATCGTGTGAGTAAGTACTACTGTCATCCCGAGGCCTCGGGGCCCGTGCCAGTGGCCTCATGCATGAAGCGAGCTGGTATGGCAGCCAAGCGGCAGCCGAACTGGCAATGCATGGGGGCGAATCAAAGTGGTGCGCGCCGCAGCAGGCGCAGCACAGAGACAACCCGCCGCACCTGGCAGCGTCGGCGGCGCAGACGGCATTTCATTGGGCGCGGCCGAGGCCATCGGCGACGTGACGCCGCGGACCGGCGGGCCGCCGCCAGCGCCGGGCGGCAGCGTCACCGCAGTGAACAGCGAGTGCAGCACTGTCGCCGACGACGCGTCTGGCAGCCGCACCGTGTACTGCGGCGGCCACCGGGAGTCGCTGTCGTCGTGCAGAACCGTTGCGGGGATGGTGCGGCCGGGGGGCAGGCCGGCGGGGGGCGCTTCGATGATGCCCTCTGGGGTGCCGTTGGTGCCAGGGTGCAGCGGGACGGAGATCATGACCTCGGAGCCGCTGGGCAGGTACGGCGCGAGCTGGTCAGCGGCCGCGTCGGCGGTTGCAGAGGTGGTCGTGATGGTGGCACGGCCGTCATGCGTGCGGATGACGCGGCCGTGCTGCGGAGCGTGATGTGGCCCAGCACGGTAGAGGATGTGGGCGCCTGCAGGGCCCGCGGTGTCGTCCGTCAAACGCAGGCGAATCGTGGCGATTGTATCAAGAATGTGAAGCCGGCATGACAGCAACGGCAGTGGCTTGCGGTGCACCAGTGCAGCAGGCAGTCCGCGACATGCTTGTGAGCCTGGGAGGCGCCGGCGAGTGGTGCAGAACGAGCCAGCAGACTGAGGGCGCACCAGCGGTGTAGTAGGCTGGGAAAATGTTCCGTGGCTCGATGTACTGCGGAACCTCTGGTGCTGGTGGAGGGGTGGGGAGGTCTGGAATGGAGGTGGACACGGGCGGCGGCACCGGCCTGGGTGCAGCCGCCCGTGCTGCGTCGTCTGCTGTCAGCTTGGCTAGCTGCTCGTCTAGGATGGCGTCGCTGGACCCATCTTCTGGTCGGGTGTCTGCTCCTGGTGGTGCTGGCGGTGGGGGCACCGGCTCGCCTGCCTTCAGAGCCTTGCTGAGCTGGAAACAGCGCACGTTGCAGTACTTGAGCAGCTCTGTCTCCTTGGAGGGCAGCTCGTCGTCAGAGATGGCCTCAAAGGCTTGCAGGAACGTTCGAGCAGACATGTACTTGTTGAGGAGCTTGGCGTCGCGCGCGCCAAGCTGGTCAGTCCTGTCAGCGATGGCAAAGACCTTCAGGGCGAATGATCTCAGTTCGTCTTCGTCTTCCGCCTTTTTAGCCGGATCTTTGTCTCCGGAAAGGCCCAGCCGGGTTTTGTCTGCTTCGAGCTTGGCCATCATGGCCAGGAGCACACTCTCTATGTCTGGGTGCAACGGTTTGATAGCCAGGCCTTTCAGCATCCCCGCATATCGGGTGTAATAAGCTGCTATGGGAGCTACACTTTCGCATTGACTTGCTCGCTGCACACGTTCGGCTGCCTGAAGCATGGTGTGCAGAGCAGAGGAGCGCACATCAATCCGTTGTTGGGGCGTTGTCAAACGATCTGATGCAGTGGATGTTACAGAGGAGCCACTCGAGCATACACATCACACTCATGTGGAATTCTAACTGCGTACATGTGGCACCAGAGCCCATTCGGGTCAGATCTTGGGTCATTGGCTAATCACGCAGCGCACATGGAACGCCCATGCGATCGCAGGCAAGGGACACGCAACGTACACTGTTGCATGGGGCATATATCTTGTGGTCTGTAGACAACGCGTGCATCCCTGCTTAACAGTTACGCTGGCCATGTGTGACCATGACTTCCTGGCGAACAACTAAACCGGCAGTGAAACCCGCGCAATCGCCCGTAACCGCAAGAAAAACGCACGTCAAAGAAAGGCATGATGATCTTCTTCTGTTTGGTAACATCGCCCATCCTGAGCTGGGTGACTTGCTCTGTCCAGATGAACTGAGTGGGGAACCAGCTGTTCGACCTCAAAATACAGATGAGCACACGAAGGAAGCAAAGCACTCGAAAATCCGGCGGGGCTTTGGCCAATCACGCAATATGATCGAGATGAGGTGGTCGAACAGCACGGTGTGACAAGCAGCGCCTTGCAAACGAGCGCTTTCGCAAATAACAAAGGTGCTGGTGCTTATGTCAGCTCGAAACAGCAGGTGCTTGTTTGCGGGTTGTAAATGTGTTTGCTTACGCGACCTTCGCACTGAGATGTAGGTCCAGGCATTCTGAATTAGCGCGCCACTGCGTGGCCCAGGTGTGATGGCAACAGGTTCACAGCGCTCGATCCCTGTTTGCCGTTTCAATCAGAGCACACATGCACAAGCGTAAAGAAAACTGACTGGACCAGAAGCGCGATGATGGCCTTCGTTTCTGCTTGTATTCCATAGTTGTTCTGCATTCAATACGTACTAGTCTGGAGCGATCAAGGCTCGTGAGTAACGAGATTGTCCAACTTGTCAAACCTGGCGCGACTGGACATCTAGTACAAGCGGCATGGACATGAGCTCATAAACGATCTTCATCCTTGGACATGTTTAATGGTTATCGACCGCGGGTCAGCACGCAGTGTAGGAACAGCTACACTGGATGCACACCAATTCAAGCCAAAGACAGATCCGGCTGTGGCTCGCCGGCAGAAAACTTCGAGGTACGTAAGCCTATTGATTGTCTGGTGTACTATTTTTGAGTATGTGCTGGCAACGTCGCCAGCTGCAGCTAAGCGGGAGCTGATGTCAATCAACGTGCACGTATATGATTGGTGCAGGATGGACACTTTTTAACGCAGCCTCCACCGCATAGTGCCTCCAACGAAAGCAAGCAGGCGGGCAGCAAGCTTTCTGCTCTGGCAGGCACGCACACAAGCACACTGACTGACAGCTCCGCGCTGATGTCCTGGAAGGTCCAAGCTGCATATGAGCTAAGCAAGTGTGCACCAGCACGCACAACGCCCGTCTTACGTCAACTTCTGCATATGCTTGATCAAATATCAATCCCACATCCGTGGCTACACACGTCAGGCGGTCTGGGTGCCCTCATCGCCACAGTACGTGAGTGTCGATGTTGAATTACGCCAGTGCAAAGCTTTGCATGGCATGACAGCACACACCGAAACGTGCCGTCTGTGTCGGCAAAGCTCGCTCCAGTAGCACGCTCTCGAATGAGGGTGTGGCATGTTGCAGGTTGTTTCTGGGCCTGGGCTCGCTCGCTGCAGCAGAGGAACTGGCGGAAAGCATCGCCAGCAGAGCTGTATTTGAGGCCCTGGCGGACGCCCTACTGCAGGCTTCAAGCTGTGCAGCAGTTCTGCTGGGCCTTCTGGCGCAGCTGACCTTCAGCAGTGCTGCTGTAGCCACACTGAAACGTGCCGTCCCTACTGCATTGCAATCCCATTGGATTTAGAGTCCGTCCTGGTGTTTGTGTATGCTTTGCAGTACCTCTGTTGCAAGCGGCTGTACTTCTGAGAGATCGCGCTGCAGTACGTGGTTTGATGGAAGCCCGCTAATGATGCAAGTGGTGCACCGCTGTATGTGGCTGGCAGCTTCACCCATGCATGCATGCTGGCACCTCCCCGCCTCACACCCCTCCATTTGCATTGACATTGAAACCGCTTTTTTACGGCCATTCGTGTGGGGCTGCAGGCACGGAAGAAGGCAACGGCAAGCTGCAAGGAGCGCTGTGCGGCATGTTCCGGGCGCTGCGGTCGCTGCCGCAGCCCGTAGCAGCGACATTGGTGCAAGTGTGTGCAAACATTGCCAACACACGTGGTGGCATCACCTGGCTCAGCACCGCAGGCATCACGTCGGCCGCGGCCCTGCGACTTGCGCATGCCTTGTGCTGCCAGCTGCCAAACACAGTTCGCCATGGCCACCACACAGCCGCAGCACAGGCGCAGCAGGCTTGCTCTGCTGGGCCCAACAACGTGCAAGCATGCCCGGTCGGTGCTGACGCCACTGATGAAAAGCGAAGCCGGAGGCCGCCGCAACGAGCACGTGTGGTCGAATCTGGAGGTGGCAGGTCCGAGGCCCCAGAACAGGAGACAAACGTGCCGCTTGTGGCCCAGGCCGGAGTGACGACTGGTGAAACAGGGAGGGTGCTGGCGCAACTGAAACAGGTGGGACATCTGAGTCGTGCCGGGTGCAAGATCCTTGTGGCCATGCCAGGGAGACACCCTTGGCCATGCCCTGCTTTCACAGAGCATCTACATCCTGGAATGCGCGATCTTATTGCCATAGTATCATGATGTGGTCACAGGTGCGCGCATGGCCTGGTGCTGTGGGCACTGCTGCGACGTCCAACGTTGTGCGTGTGGTTGTTTCTCTTGAGCCCTTGCTTGCGCAGGTGCCGTGACCGATGCCCATCCGGGTCTGGCGTGATGCCCGACTTTCATGTCCGTTGTCTGGTGTGTTGTTGTGTGTTGTCTGGTGTGTTGCTGAACATGCACTGGCATGTGCTGGCGGGCCATACATTCCTGTCCCCATCATGGGGTGATGATCACCCGTGTGGCGTCAGATGAAAACCTACCAGGGCAAATGGTGTGCTGCTGTGTGATGCTGGCCACATACTTGTAGACAGATGCTTGTAGACAGATGCTTGTAGACAGATGCTTGTAGACAGATGCTTGTAGACAGATGCTGGCCACATACTTGTAGTCAGTCGCACAAGACATCGCATGTAGTGCTTGCGATGGTTTGGATCTGATGAGCATGGGTCATGTTGATTGGTCTGACTGTGTCCCTGCCTAACATTGAACCCCCCAGCTCTGGTTTTACGGTCGGCTATTCCCGAACGCATTGACTTGAATGGACACTCCTGAGAGCAATCGTTCGATGACGCAGTCCTTCGCAAGGATAGGGTGTATGTGGTCCACATCTGCCTGGACTTGGATCCGGTGATGGTGGCGTGCCAGACATCGAAACAGTGTCAGCCAATTCGTATTTCCGTATGCATGCGATGGTGGTGTTGCTGTCATTGCGTGTGGGATTGTGACTTGTCTGCAATTGGTGGGTGGTGGGAAGGCACAGGTGCGTTCGGTCTCACTCGAAGCACAGAGATGCATGTTTGGCAGGCTGGTTGCCATGTTTGACTGTGCTGCGCGTACGAGCCAAAGACGGTCAAGGCAGCTGCGCAGGACCGCCTGCTGTGGTTGGTTTGGCTGACTTTCAAATTGTTGGGCTCAAGAGCTTGATCAACCGGTGGGGAGCTGCTCCTGATGATCTGTGCGGCTGCCCAATGGGAAAGCAGCACAGTGGCGTCTGCTGAATCGCACTGCACATCAGCACACAGAAAACAGAAGGCAGGTCACATGGCACAGCGGAGCATACAGGTACAACATACAGGGAGGCAGCTTTGGAGCATAGTGATGTGACGGCTGATGCCATGTGCAGGTGGCCTTGTTACTGGCAGACTCTGCATTTGGGCGGACGGCCATTCAGCAGAACCCGTCGCTTCAGGCGCTCCTGGAAGACCTGAGGTCAGTGGCCATCTAACCTGTGCAGCTGTAGCCGCCTGAACATCAGCGCCTGGAGTACATTGAGAGCCAGCTTCAGATGAAATCTAGCTCGAACAAAATGACGGCCTATGGTAAATGACACGACGGAACAGCTTCCTGGTGCAGACGTTGGTTGAAATACAACACCTTATGGCTGGGATGACTCGTATGGCCAATGGGGTTGAACTAGGCATCATGTTGTAGTGCAAATACATTGGACAAAATACAATGTACTTGGTAGCAGCACCAGCACTTGTTGAAGGATCACACGTTGGCCAATGATACATATTTCTGACCATGAGCCGTGAACAAGACCAATCTGGGATGAGCAGCACACATGCACATACAGCTTTCCCGCACTGTGCAAGACCAAGCCTGAGCAGGCAAGACCAAGCCTGAGCAGGCTGTGCCATGGGAAAAAAATCGTCAGATAAGTGCAACGGCTGTTACACGTTCACAGGTCGAAACTTTCAACCGTGCCCCCCACCCATCCACTCGGCCCCACACGATGCAACCACATCCAATGCCCTGTTGCAAAGCATGCAGCGTGTCAACCCTCGCCCAAACCAGAGGAGAGCCTGTGGAGCTACACTACTGCAGCCATTATCATGTGAAACCACCTGCCGTAGCCACAAGGTATTGTAGGTACCAGGTAACATAGGTACCACGTAACTAACACGCATGCTCACGTGGTCTGCAGCGGTCCACAGGCGTGCCCACCACGACACCACCGCGAACACAATCGCGGCTCTTACGCGCCACCGGATTAAAAGCTGCTGGAAGGAGAAGCCTCTAAAAGGAGGAGAAGCCCTTCTTGGCGGAGGCCCCCTGGGGGATGACGCGCAGCACGTTGAATCGCACGGTCTTGGAGAGGGGCCGGCACTGGCCGATCACGACGTTGTCGCCCTCCCGGCAGCGGAAGCAGGGTGAGATGTGGGCGGGCGTGTTGGAATGACGCTTCTCGTACCTGCACACACCGAGCCTGCTGTCTGGCACACGCTTGCAGGCACGCTTGCAGTTAAGACGCGCTCGGAGATCATTGAATTTGAAACAGGTTTTGAGACAGGGCTAAATGATTCCATGGTCGTGCTGACTAGGGGCACATGTGCTGTGAGTCCCGGCGTGAGGGTGTGGCGGAGCACTCTAGGGCCGACATAGGCGTTCTGAGGTATGCAATGACAGTGTGATTGGGCTTTGGCAGCCGGCCTGGCCAATCCTGCTGCCAGCTGCTGGAGGACAGGGCTGCTTGTGTAGAGGGGGACTAATGGATGGCAGGCGTTTGCAATGAGTGCCACTCAGGGGCTCGAGAGTGCCGAAAGAGACTGGAAGGCATGCTTGTGGCTGTGGCGGCTTGACATGCGGATGGAGATAGCTCGGCCATGGCTGAAGGCTACAGCAACAGTGCGACAGCGGCGAGGATACTCAAGCCACAGCTGTCAGGAAGAGGGGCAGTGGGGTGGCAGTCCCTAGCTACGGCTGGAACTCTCTAGCCACGGCCGAGAACCGGGAACCGTAAATCGGAGGAACACAAATGCACCCGTGATGGCACAAGCCACGGCTGCAGCCTTGCAGCAGCCACTGGAACATGCAGCATGACGCAGGTATGAGCAAGGGGAGGCTGCGGTGAACTCCTCAAAGGAAGTTGTACATGGCTGCTGCTGGACCAGAGCTCTGCAGAGCAGCCGCCGCGCCACAGCCATGCACGAATCGCCGATTTGGACGGCGTGAATCCTGCGAGCGGCGTACGCAGTGGAGGTTTGGTGAGAGAGGCATCAGAGCACGAGTTGTCATCTGAGATCAGGTGGTTGATCGTGTGATCATCTTCTGCCTCTCGGCACGCAAAAATCGTGATCCGCTGTGCATGTGAATTGCACAAACATTAGAAGGCACGCACCGTTGGTACTTCTTGATGTAGTGGAAGTAGTTCCTTCGCACAATGATGGTCTGCCTCATCTTGGTGGACTTGACAGTGCCTGCCAAAATACGTCCACGGATGGACACATTGCCAGTGAAGGGGCACTTCTTGTCAATGTACTTGCCTACACGACCAGAAGCATGTCAATGGCAACGTGGTTATTAAATCGAGCTTCCCGTCACATGCTGACCATGGCATCGACGATGGGGAGAGTCTTGTGAGGCAGGAGCAGGTAAAGCCGGGTATGCTTGATCGATCATAACTCCACAACTCCTGCCAACTCTATCATCAGCACAATTGGTGGTATGGAGGTACAGAAGAGAGCTGCCGGAGAGCGGGCTGACCTTCGATAGCCTCCTTCGGCGTGCGGAAGCCAAGTCCTACATTCTTGTAGTACCGCAGCCCAAACTTTCCTGGGACACGCTTGACAGGCTTGCGGAACCTGCAATTGAAAGCGGTGCTCACTCGAAGGGCTGCTTGTAGAGACCTCCACCACTGTACGACAACGAGCACGGGTGCGAGAGCTTACCCTTGGTTCACGCCAAGCTGCTTCTGATAAGCCCTCTCTGTTTGCTGCAATTAACGATTGAAGTCAGTAAACAACACAAATGCGCAGATCTTGTCGAACTGGAATGACATCGCGTGCTGCGGCATACCTGATCAGCCATGGTGCCGGCTTGGATACAAAAAGATCAACGAAAGGACCGCTTGCACGATTGTCGAGGCAAAATATGGCACGGTCGTGAACGGGGATCTGAAGCCAAATACTGGTGCACCTGCGCGTCGGCACGCGTTAAAGTAGATGACGTCAGGCACACCTCGCCACCCGAATCGTCGGCCATCAACAACAACAGCACCTTACACACAGCACATCTTTCCTTGTGTTGCGCTCGCTGCCGGGCTATTGCGTTCATCTCCGTATAACACACAGCACATCGCACCTGGCGCCAACTATTTGATTGAGAACTGCATTCGCGAATTATGCAATGGCAATCCGTGAACACGCATGGACCAGCAACCTGGACTTGCTGCACCCTGCAGACATCTGATAGGTGGTATATCAAATTGTGTGGCCAAGAGCTTGTTGTTGTTGACTGTTCTGTGACTGCCATTGTGTGAGATACGTTACAGCTGTATGCTCCACAATTTTGTGGCTGGCACCAATGCTCAAGATGCTGGGGTTGGTGGCACACAGTTGATCAAGCATTCGTTCTCGCCTGTTGCAAAAGTACACACCTGAGGCACCTTCAGGCCATCCCGAGCTGGTGCGAGCTCTGTTTTGCTGCATTAAACAGTGCACCCGCACAGTATGCCATTGCACCCATTACCAGCACTAGCTCCATCAAAGATTACACGCCTCCACGATGACAGGCCCTGCAATGTGATGATACGTATACACACAAAAACAACTTCACACGGTGACATCCCCGGCCCACCGATTGGCCTGACATGAATCACTGCTTCCCTGACATGAATCACTGCTTCCCATAAACGAGCCACGCTCAGCATTGGCACACGATCAAAACGCCAAAACCATATACATCCACCTCACATTCGCATCCGAAGTTCACTACTCGCCTCTGATGACGCCAGCCTATTGCATATGCTGAGCCGGCTGTCGATGCCCATCGCCCGCGTGCCCCGCTCCAGCGGCATCTGTCATGACGGCATCCACTGCCGTCCCCCCCTTCGCGGCCACGGCCACAGCTTCCGCGGTCGCATCTGCGATCGGCGCCACAACAGCTTCAGGCGCAACTGCAGCAGATGCGGCGGTGTCAGTTGGCGCCGCAGCCGGCGCCGCGGCTGCCTTCTCTGCGCACGCAGCCTCATACGCGGTCGCAACAGCACGGAAGTCAGCGAGCGCTGCGGCTTCCTCTGCGGCGGTGTCCGCGGCGGATGTGCCGCCGGCATCTGCTGCAGCGGCCTCCGCATCAGCCGTCGCGGCCGCAATGTGGACCGCGGCGGCCGCGGCAGCGTCCTCCCCGGCAGGTGGTGCGCCGGCCTGGGCGTCCACGGCCGCCTGCAGGTGGTCGTTGACGAACGCCTCAAGGTACTCGAGGTAGCCTCGGGGGATAGTCACGTGCTCGTCGACGGTGGGCGGCCGTGTCGGATCCGGGGGGAGCATCGGCAGCGCGAGCTCGATGCCCTCTCCGGGCTTCTGCGGGACTGCGATGCTCGCAAACGTTGGGTGATTCCTGTGGAATGCGGCGATGGATGCAGGCGGCAGAGTGTCCTGCATGTCAACCGGCACTGTCAGTGCTGTCAACACCCGCTTCACAGAAACGCGCGTGCCGCAGTCGGCTGCGGCAGGCGCACACTGTCCAAGCGATGAGAGCTCTGTTGCGCTGGATTAGGCTGATTGCCAGCCTGGGCTTCGACAAACAACACGTTGACACCAACACTGGACCACACAGGCAACGCAGCAGGCTACGCTGTGGAATCATTCACAGCGCAGGCCAGTCGGATGAACCCCGGACAACCTCTCGCTGCATGTGACCTGCATGTGTGACCTGCATGTGTGTGACCTGCATGTGTGACCTGCATGTGTGTGACCTGCATGTGACCTGCCACCGATCCAAACCAATACATACCCGACAGAAAATAAGATACAGATAAGCAATAGACGTAGCTCCTACAGACAAGCATCTTGCTGGGAAGGAAGCAGAGGGCGGGGGGGGGGGGGGGGGGGGGGGACGCGAGACAGGCGGAGCGGCAAACGCACCGCCCAGACGAAGCGTTGCCCCGCGCGGCCGGCGCACACGGGGCAGATGAGGCGCTTGGGCTCCTTCTCGCGGGCGATGCCGAGGCAGGCGAGGTGGTACAGCGTGCCGCACGCAGCGCACGAAGTCATCGCGTCCGCCACCTTCTGCGGCAGCCCGCACAGGCAATACGTGGTGGACGCGTCCTGCAGCGTCGCGAGCAACGCGTCGTCGCGGATCGGCAGCGCCGACGCCTCGGCGCGCAGCGCCTTGGCGGCCGCCACATCCTGTTTCACCTGCGGCAGGGAACGGTGTCTGGCACAGCGTGCATGCTGCCACACGAAGCTGCACAGGTGCTGCGGGACGTGCCCCGCCATGGCAGCTGTTGTGTGCGCATGTTCACTCCATGGCCACACGTTACGATGCTCTCTCTGTGAACGAGATCGAGCTCACACACCAATGTGCCTTGCTGGTGCTCTACCACAACCTGGAGAGCGCCCAAGCAGTGGCATTTCTGATCCAGACCGCAGTAGAGCTGTGCAAGGAGCTCGGCAAGTGACGGTGTGATTGAACACAAGCCTCAGATGACGCATACCCAAGAACATGGAGACTTGGGCTGATGAAGAATCGGGGTACAACGCGTCTAGGTGACCGATCTGCTGCATCATGGTGATGAGGCCAGTAGTAACAAAACTGTGTGACGTGGCCAGAGCAAGCATGTTGAGGCGGGGAGTTGGGGTACACCTGCTCTGGAGTACGGGACGAGGCAGCCTTGATGGCGGTCATGATCGCCTTGCCACGCTCCTGTACACGACGCACGTCCGCCACAGCGCTGCTCGCGCGTTTGAACGCGACGCTCTCAGCCGCACCTTGCAGCGCGGCCCCCTTTGCCAGCACCGTCTGCATCTCCGGCAGGGGCACCCCGCCGGCACGTGACAGCGTAGCCGCCGCCTTGGCCGCCCACCGCTCCACCCGCAGCCGGTGCAGCGCCCGTGTGCGCTGCGCGCTGGCGTCCACCTCCAGCGCCGCGGCCTGCCGAGCGATCTCACTCCACGCGTCCGGCCCCGGCGCCCCGGGCCGGCCGGGCGGCGCGGCCGCCGCGGCCGCCACCGCGTCCTCCCACGCACTGAAGTCGGCGAGCGCCGCACGCAGCACGCCCTCCTCGGGAAGACGTGCAGCGCATGCATACAGCTCTTGCAGCGCCTCTCGCAGCTCCGCGACAGAGGGACAGCGCGTGCGGTGGATGCGCAGCAAGTGCGGCTCGACGTGGTCCACAGCAGGCTCGCACGACGCGCTCTGGCACACGGGGCATTCCCACGTCTCGGCGTTGCGGGCGGTGGCTGCCGTCACGGCGCAGCACTTCAGGTGGTACCACCCCCCGCAGGTGTCGCAGCACACCATCTGCTGCCCCTCCTCGTATTCCTGCAGCACAGCACACCGCGTCATGCGTGCTGATGACAGCCACAGGGGAACGCCGCTTATATCCACCTGTGGTCAATGCACACCACATCGTGTCGGCTACTAGCCTACAGCACATACACGCCATGGCGACGAAACAGGCACCGCAGCCCCACGATGGTGGACCGCTGATCGGGCTCGGCAGACATGCACATGGGCAGGGGGGAGGGGGGGGGATGCACCTGTTGGCACAAGCAGTTGAGCTCCACATCAGCGGCAGCGCCCGCCGGAGCCGAGGCGCCGGTCGCCATCCGCAGCACGCGCTGCATCGCGCCACGGGCTTGCCGCACGCTCTCCGCGACAATCGCGATGCACCGGTCCATCTTCTGCCCCGCCCCGCGCTTTGTCAGGGTGCGCCGAAGCGCGGCGAGCGCCTCCGCCGGCGCCTCCAGCAGCTCCCGCAGCTCATCCACGCGCTCACACGAGAACCGCGACTGTTCCGCCGCCGCGATGTGCGCGGCGATCTCGTGCACGGTTAGCCGCTGCACGCCCGGGGGCTGCTGCGGCGGCGGCGCAACGCCGGGCGTGGCCGCAGCACGGCTCGTGTTCTGCGCGTGAAACGCGTGCCAGGTGGTCGCGCCGCCACAAATCTGTGCCGTCTTGGCCTCCCAGGCTGCGTGCCGGCTGACGGCGGTTGTGACAGCCTCCGCTGACGGCGGAGCGACGCGCAGCGTGGGCAGCGCGGCCACGAGCTCCTGTGCAGAAGAGAGCAGCACGCGGCCGCTCTCGTCGATGTCGAGCGCCGGCGGCTCGTACGCGGTGCTGGCTTCCTCGTTCTCTCTGAACAGGGTCACCGGGATCGATGGCCTGCATACAGTTGCCCATGCATTAGCAGGTTCTCAAATCGACTGATCATCTCGCCGCACCAACGCGTACACAACTAGCAAACACTTCACGGCCAACACAATACCGTACACAGCACGCAACAAGGACAACTTTACTGCAGCATCAGATGCAGGCGTGAATGTCGGTGACCTTGTGTGCTCTGAGATCACGGCGCCAGCTGAGGTCATGTGGTCAGCCACAGGCACAGTGTATGTGATGGCTGCGCACGGTTTGTTGCCGAGGAGCATCGCTGCAGTAGTCTCCCACACCAGCGCCTGAAGCGCAGCGTCCCGCAGCGCGACGCGCATGCCGTCACTGACCTCCAGCTCCCGCGCCTCCTCCACCATCTCGCACACGTCCTCCAGCTTTGGCCGCACTGTCGCCACCGGAGCGTCAGCGGCCGGCGCCTCTCCGGCAGGCGGCTCCGCAGCCGGAGCCAGAACGCTGGCAAACACACTGCGCACGCGCGCCTCCCACGCCAGCGCTGCAGCACGGCCCTTCAGCCCTGCCACCTCCGGCACAATCACCGGCAGCGCCGCAGCCGCGGCCCGCAGCGCCTCCAGCTGCGGCCCCTGCTCTGCCGCCGCCGGCTGCGCGAGCAGCGCCGCCGCTTCTGCGCTGACCTTCCGAGCGTCCCCAAGCTGTGCTTGCAAATCTGTCAGCTGCCGGAGGGACAGCCCCAGCGCGCTGCCGGTTGCTGCGAGCGCCTCTACGACCGCAATCGCCGGCGGCGTCCCCCCTGGCGCCATCCTCCGCGCACAGTCCTCCAGCCACCCATGGGCCTGCGTCTGCAGCCCCACCAGCGCCGACTGCCGCTCCGGCCGCAGCCGCAGCCCGGACGCCTGTGCAATGCTCGTTGCGATGTCATCCAGCGTCGGCGGCAACGCCGCCGCATCACCGCTCGCCGCAGCATCCCGCCGCCTGATCAGCGCCGCCGCGCTGCTATCCCATGCTTCTGCCTCCGTCAGCGCCGCTGTCAGCGCCTGCACCGACGCTGCGTCCTCGGCAACTCCCATTCGTGGCGCGTCCGCCAGGATCCCGGCGGCCGCTGACGCCGTCCCCTTGCCGGCCAGGACCTTCCCTGCCGAGTCTTCCCACTCCCGCCGCCGAATGCACTGCTTCAGCTCCTCTGCAGCCTCCATCTCCACCGGCATGCGCTCCCCCGTGTGCAGAAGCTTGCGCATCTCCTTCAGCGGCCGCCGGCCGCCCATCGCCAAACGCGCCTGCATGATCCACCGTGTCGCATTCGCAACAACCCCGGCCAGCGCATCGGCCTCCGCGCAAGCCACTGGCAGCCGCCGCGCCGCCTCCAGCAGCGCCTCCACCTCGCCGAGCGCTGTGCGCGCTGCGCCTGCAACGCGCGCCTGCTCCTTCCACGCCTCCACCCCCTGCACCGATTCTGCCAGCACCTGCAGCTCCGGAAACCGCAGCTTCAGCGTCGCCGCCAGTTGCTGCAACTCCTTGAAATCGCGGTCAATCATGCGCGGTGGCTTTGGTGGCAAAGCCGGATCCACAGCCGCCATCCCCACCGGCGCCACCTCCGCGATCTCCCGCGGCACCGCGTTCTCCTGGTCCCCCGCGCTCGCGCTGCCCCCGCTCCCACCGCTGCCCTCCCCATCCGCCATCACCACGTCTGCCGGGGCCTTTCCGGACAGCTCCACCACCGCGATGCCCTTGTCCGCATCGCCAGCCGCGGCCGCCTCCGCTGGGGCCTCCTTCACCGCCGGCGGCGACACGTATGGCACGAGTGACGCGCGGATGACGTCCCGGGCCTTGCGCGCTCGGGTCACGGACTCGAGGAGGGCCGCGCCGACTTCGGTGTGCATCGGCACCTTGCTGGTGCGTGCGAGCAGAGCCTCTGCGGCCGCGAGCTCCATCGTGCCGTCCTCGGCCTGGCCGGCGAGCACGTCGTCAACCCAGGCGCGCGTCTTGCGCACCGCCTCGCACAGCCGCGTAACCGGCTGCGATGCGATCGGCAGCACGTCGCCGGACACGTACGGAGCGGCCGTCTCCAGGGACACAGTCGTCTTGAGCAGCGTCTGCAGCACATGAATCGCGGATACAGCGTCCAATGCGTCCAATGCTATACACTGTGCCATACATAGCATCCGGACAAGCAGCTGATCGGAGACGGCGATGCGCCCAGGCACAGACCAACAGCACAAGATTCCATCCCAACGGCACGACATGACATGCACCGGCTGCAGGAATGGGAGTGCCATGTCATCATGCATCTTCGCAATTGTGTAGCACTGACATATCCCTCGCAAGTACATGCATCCGCGGCACTGCCGAACAACGAGTGGCACTGCACACTGTTGGGTGTAGAGCACCGTGGCCTGCGGTGTGTAGCACCGTGTGTAGCACCGTGGCCCACCGTGGCCTGCGTGTCACTCGCACACATAGGAACATGGCAGTGCAGAAGCACATGCCAGCAATCGACAGATCTGGGCTCACCTGAACATCGGCATACCAGTCCTTCGCAGACAGCAGCTTGTTCCGGGCCTCGTTCAGCACGTCGGGGTCGATATCGCCCCACTCAAACTGGTGCTGCGCCTCGAGCAGGTCGTCCACCTCCGCAGGCCGGTAGCCGCCCACCCGCTCCACATCAAGCGCCCGCTGCCGCCACGCCTCCGCAGCCTCCGCGATCGCGCTGCGCACGAGCTCAGGGTCCGCCATGTGGCGGGTCTCATACACCCCGGCTGCACCGCCGTCGTCAGTCGCCACAGCACGCAGCATGAGCTCAGCGCTGTCCGGCAAGGCCAGCGCCGGCGCAGTGGGAGCGGCGTCCATGGGAGCCACGCCCTTGTCCGCGGCGGCGATACTGGGTGGGGGTGCGCCGGAGAGCGCAGCCTCCATGGCCATCAGCGACGCGGCAGGATCGGCCTCGAGTGCTGACGGCGTCGGCTCAACAGGCACACGCGCAGCGGCGTCTGGCTTGCCTGCAGCGGCCTCCTTGTCGGTGCCACACACGAGGTCGACGCAGCGGGAGACGAGGGATTTGATGACGGCGGACACGCTGTCGCCAGAGCCGTCTGTGTCCGCAGTCACTGTTGGCGCTGCCGTCGCTGGGGCGGGCTCCGGCACCTCTGCCGAGGCTGCCGCCTCCGGGGCGGCCACTGGAGCCCGGGCGAGTGCTGTGCCGATTTGGCGGTCGCTGGCAAGCAGTTTTGCGCTGGGGGATGCGGGCTGCGCTAGCAGGTGTGCAGGGATCACAACGGGGGGCGTGTCGTCCTTGCCAATCAGGACAGGCGGACGCCACTTGGCTGGGGAGGTGTTACCGGGCGGTGGTGTCACGGTCTCGGCCGTTGACTTGACACCCTGCAACCACAGAAAGCCCATCAAGCACGCAAGGTTGCGTCAAACGCTGTTGGCACTGGTGTGCCACAAAGATGGCATCAGCATCCAGGTTGTGCTCAACCTACACTTTGTAGACATTTGTGCAAGCTGCGATCACGAGTGCACGCAGGTGCGATACATGCAACGTACTCGGCACAACCATCTGCTGGCTGCCATTATCAGGGAAAACACATGCTCGAGTCACAGGGGCCACGACCCGGGCTGCTGAGCTGCTGTGCATTGTCCCTGGCCGGCCGCACAGCCTACTCCTGCCGCAAAGGCGAAAGAAGCCAGATACGAAGAGTGTGATCGCACCTTGACGGTGTTGCGCAGCTCATGGATGCTGTGCCGGTAGTGCAGCGTCCAGCGGGACGGCGGCAGGTCGCAAAGGGCGTGTGCGTGGTGCGCGCAGCAGTAGCGGCGCGGCGCAGCCGCCGGGCACTCCACAGCATGCAGGTAGAGGTACGCTTTGCACACCGCACACTCAGGGTGGTCCTGCGTCGGCTCCGCCAGGAAGCCCACCGTCGTCGCAGCCTTCTTGAACTTGCGCACGCCCTGTACAACGCACCCCTCTCAGCATCTTGCTCGGCAGCGGTGTATACTACAGCTGCTGCTGGAGGCTGCAGCACCAGCTGCTGCACAGGCACAGGTGCCAGCGAGCAGATCGGGCGTCTGTCCACGATAGGCGAGACGGATGGCAGATCGAATGGGTGCAAAATGCGGAGGACATCCTGGCAGAAGCGACTCGATTGTGCTGCTTTGCAGCGTCTGGGACAGTGGTGCAACGGGGCGGAACGATGCGCCCGGTAGGTGGCATGGTGGGGAGTCCAAAGGCGCGCTCGGAAGCGCGGCAGCAATGGCGCGAGGAGCGCACCGCGGCCCAGAGGTTGTAGCGCAGCTGGATCTCCTCGTCCACCGCGCGGGAGAGCTCCGGCAGGACCCAGAACGAGGTGAGTGCGCTCTCGTTGCGGCGGATCGCGTCGAGGAGCAGTTCCTCATGGCACAGCACGCCGGGCTTCCGGAAGGCGCGGTACCGCAGCTGCGAGGCCGCACCAAAGCGCAGCCAGTCGGCCGGCACAAAGTTGACGGCCTCGGCGGCGTTGACGCCGCAGTTGAAGCCGCCGTGGTACGCGTTGGGGAAGGTGATGACAAACTCGCCGGCGTTCTGCAGGCAGGAGTGCACCGGCACGCCGTGCTTGACAAGGCGCCGCGGGGAGAGCATGGTGACGAGGTGGAACAGCACGTCCGGCTGGTGGGCGCAGAGGTCCGGCTGGCAGGCCTTGAATGTAGACTCAAACTCAGACGCGGCGGAAGATGGCACTCCATACCTGCAGTAGACATCAAGGGGTCAGCAGCGGTGCTATTATGCATGAAGGCAGTAGCAGAGCCAGCATGATCAAATAGATCAATGTCCAACCGACATGAATTTGAGGGTAATGGACAATGAAGAAGGGGCTGCGGCATGGGTGGCTTGCACAGTCATATCGCTACCAACCAGCGGAACAGGGACTAGATTGGACATTCGAATCTAGCGCGATTGCGAGATTCATGATCCAAGCAGCGCATAGGCGAGCTGGGTCGTACCATTGCTTAGGCGCTCCATAGTGATTGTAGTTGATGCTGTAGAACATGTGGTCCTCAACATGCCAGCAAAATGCGCTGAAGCACATGCCAATGTACAGCCAAGGCACAATGACCCCCTGGATCGCCTCGTCCACATGGTTCAGCAAGCTTTCGTGCTTGCCGGTGAGTTTGGGGAAGTTGTTGACGTTCCACTTGTGCGTGGCGTAAGGGTTGTCGCTCTCACCGCAGCGAGGGAAGCCACTTCCGACAGTTCCGGTGTTCAGATCTGCGCCGTAGTAAACCTCGACCGGCTCCTCCCCGCGCTCCACAATATTCCAGAACTCTGTCTCAAGCTCAGCTGGTGTTGGCGGATTTCCCTGCACGATCCGATTGACTGTTGATTGGCGGGTGACCACAAGTTTGAGGTGTGCCGCCGCGCAGCGTGACAGTGCAGACGGGCGTGGTCACAGGCGCGAGAGGAACAAGGCGACGGATGCTAATCGACAATCACATGATCGCACGAAGCTCCGTGGAGAGCCAGATGCAACTGGTCGCGTGTCATGTCGCTGGGAGGAACCGGACACGCATCTTGATGGGCACGCTCACGCAAGCAGTGCGGATGATGATCTGCTCCACGGCATAATATTTGGGACAGCAGCAGACAAGAGAGACGCGGATGCAGAAGGAGAAGTGTCCGCGCATCTATTGACAAGATTGCGTGCTTGTGAACGCTGACAAGAGCGTGACGTGCGGTCTCGAGCCAAACGAGCACATCGAACATCTCGCCGACCTCGTAAGAGGCAACGCAATCAAACGAAACACACACCTCCATTCTGTCGCCAAACCACCCCTTCATGAAAGAGTCGTTCCATTCGCGGATCTCTTTGAAGGTCATCTGGCAACCTGACTTGAAGAACAGGTTGTCACAGTCCC
Organism: Ulva mutabilis; assembly: GCA_900538255.1. Taxonomy (NCBI): domain Eukaryota; kingdom Viridiplantae; phylum Chlorophyta; class Ulvophyceae; order Ulvales; family Ulvaceae; genus Ulva; species Ulva mutabilis. Next base: position 295,350 of record UNSF01000092.1, read on the forward strand.
TTTGAATACAGTGAGGGCAGATCCACTCGCCTTCAGGCACATCATCCAGGGGCGGTGACAAACAAAAGAGATGAAATCCTTTGTCGCATCTGTCACAGAGTATGATCTTGTCCTCACAATGGCCGGCGGAACATATCTCACACAAGAGGGTGTCAATGTTGGCTGGTATGCGAGTGCCATCAAGTGCTTCAACAACTTGCAACTTCTTGTTTTTGGTGGACTTGCGTTTCTGCATAAGGATGACAAGGCTGAATATGGACACACCTTTACTCAGAGCAAGCAGCTCAAGTCACAAGGAGGGCAGCAAACCTTGGATGAGAGACTTTTCCGTTCTGGAGCCTTTCGTTTCTTAATTATGTCTGGCTTTGGCTCTGGTTTTGGTTCCGGACGGGGTGGATTGCCACCAAGCAGTTCAAGGATTGCTGCTGCTTCCTCGACATCCGCATCGATGCCAGGCGCTGCGGCAGCAGGCTTCGCCTCCTCTTGGACAGGTTTATGGAGTATGCTCATGTCGCCGCTGAGCCACTTGTCGAAGCGCTCAAAATGACGGGCGTAAAGCGTCCTAATACCGTACGTCAGGTTGCTGCCACCGTTCATCACCTGCACTTGCCAACATCAGTACCGCCATAGCCCACAGCGATCGTTAAGGCCCACAAGTGGATTTTGATGTCCTCAGCATGGATGGATCCGCTCCTGAACAAAGAAAGCAGGTAAAGCAACATACCCCGAGCAATCGAGCCACCTCCCGCCAAGCCTTCCGGTCACAACACGATTGATAGCCCCCTCGCTTCTCCACAAGCCTGTAAAATTTGTAGAGATCAATTTCCCTGCTGCAGAAAGTAGGATTGCGTTTCCTCTCTTTGCCCACAGCTTTCAAGAACTCCAGGTACTTCGCATTCCAGGCTTTGTACTCTGGAGTAGATGAGATCTTGTTCTGCAGCTCATTGACTGACTGGATGCGTGTATCAAAGGAGAATTTCTCCGTATCCACCATGAAGGGAGGGCTCCAGGAGCTGGGAGGAACAATTTTGCATATGCCATACTTCTCCGCTTCCGGTCTGATACTAGCTATGTACTCCAACGGATTCAAGAATTCCTGCTCAGTGGGCCTAAATACTGGAGCTGATGGTATACCTAGGCCAGGCCCTGGCTCCTGGGCTTGGACAGTGTCTATCATGCTGCATAACGTTTGGGAACGAAAAGAACCAATTGAAGGAGGTGAATTCAATTTTGTGAGCAACTGCTGTGATGCCTCCGATATTGCTCAATTGTCCGGGTGGGCGCTGTCTGTTTGGGACACAGTTGCGAACGCGGGAGAATGCCCTTGAACCACTTGCCCGGCCGCATGTGTTGCCCCTCCGCAGGTTTCGCCCGAGTGTCGCTCAAGCTGGTGATCAAGCAAATTGTGAGGGCACTAAATATATCTATATTGCCGGTGGATCTGGCTGCAATGTGTACTTGCTGATCATACGTGTGTAGCTTGCGTGGCCTGCTACGTGGGCCTAGGCAGTATGGGCCGTAAATTCCGGCCTCGGTATGAGAAGAACTTCTTCGATCCAACTCTAGCAGTGATCGGGGGTGGCGGGACACGCTACATTGACGCCTTTCACCGCGATGCGGCACAGCGAATACAGCTCCAGAATTTAACACAGCGAGTTCGAGAATCCGTGAACATAGCCGCTCCTGAGCACGCCCACATCCCAAAAGATGCCGTCATTTACGGTATTGCCAACACGGACATATGCAAGCCAATCACCATGGAGACGCTGACGTCGCGCATGGGCATAGCGCAGACGATCGCGCCGCACACGCGGCCTCCTCGGGAAAAGATGAACTACAGAAAGATGATCAGAGCTAGAAGATTTACTGAAATGCATGAGCCTTTTTTGCAAAGTGCCGATGGGCCGTGGGAGCGTTGAGATACACACTCACCATCCCTCGCGCGCTCTGATGCTCGCTCGCCTTGTCTAGGTGGCTGGCGATGCATGTGATTTAAACAATTTTTCAGTATATGTCAGGGCAGGACGACGGAATATTTGTCACTGATCCCATGCTGGTTGCTCACAATGCGTATCGGAGTGTAATGTTGTCTGAACAGTGCCGCATTACTCTAGAACTGCCCAAACCGCTGGGTCATCGACAGACACAGAGCGTGAGTGCATCACCACTATGTTGGTACACATATATTGTACTGCAGCCAAGCACTGCTACCTTCCCCCGGCGTCTGCCAAGATTGTGAATACTGCTCGTCGTTCTCAGTCAGTCCCTGCAAGCACTGAATGACTCAGCAGTGTAGGAGAAAGGATTCCTGCTACTGAGATCATTCACATTCATGGTCATGTGAGGGCTCAGGCACGTAGACGTTTATGTGATCATTGATAGGGCCCGGTGAACCGTCCAGGATCCACGCCTCATGTCTGAGTTGCTGTGCACTGCACAGTGCCTGTCAAGCTAATGGTGGATGCGCGAGAGCGACTTCGTAGACCCTGTTGTGTCCAGGTTGACAGGTGCACAGTGGCTGCTGCGCTGGGTCCACGCTTGCGTTGCTGCCATGGTGGACACCGCCATCACGTGATCCAGAGACGCTTGACAGCAACTCATCCCACACAAAATGCAGAGCTGAATGACCGACAGGGCACCCAGGAATGGCCTATGAACAGGATGCACTCTGCCTTTTGAGACCAGGCTCAGGCTGGCACCCAGTTTGCCCCATCTTTGCGCACCTGGCGTGGTACACCCAACACCGTGCACGCTGGAGCTGGAGGTAGTCACGTGCCCCAGAGTAGCTTGGAGTCGTGATTGCAGAGGTGACAAGACTGGCCGGTTGTGCAGGCACACTTCAGCCTTGGTTGCAATGGCAAGGCTGGTGCACAAGAGTGGGGTACATTAGCATGTACACAAAACGACGCTCAGTCTTATGCGCATTCCTGACGCACTGTCTTAACGGACCAATATAAATCACTTTTGACGTGTCACATTGCCGGTTCTGCTTCCCTTGGTGTCCAGCGGTTGGAATCCCAACCTGAAACCCCGAATCCACACTGCAACCACGTTTCCTGCCGTTGCACTCCCCCAAATTTCTGCTGCAGGATATTTTTCATGTTTGCTGTGCGTAGCACTGTGATCAGGTATTGGGTCTCGGCTCAGTTTGCCCAGTAGCAATCCTGCAGATTCTCTGTATGGGATGGCATACGGAAATCCATCTGTTAACAATCAGTCTTTCACCTGTGACCAAACTCCTGGATAGGCATGCGTCTAAGGATGACAGAGGCATGGTGTCGAGGCCTTGTTTCTTGAATGCCTCCTATTCGTTTGCCCCGTTCAATGTCCACAATGCGAGCGTTGTTGTCATTGCACCTGCCTGTCTAGACATGTCTAAAACCTTCAAGCAGAAACATGCGGGACGAGTTGGACAGACAGCACGTTCACGACTGGCTGCAGAGATTGGCTAGGGGATGTAGCACTACTAAACATTGTGCCTAGCCCTCAGGTCATATTTGGCCAACGCACATTCAGCATATCAATCATTGATCACTTCAAGCGGATCATCCGTGATAAGACATGCTTTGGCATCGGGAAACTACAAGGTCGTGTGCCGTCATCTCCCTCAAGACCTTCAATTCAGATCACTGGATTCCATTGTGTGCAGCGGACGACGGACTCTGACGGTCACAGCCTATACCTCAACACAAGCAGCAACAGAAGCATTTTCCAAATCGGCATTCTTGTGGATGAACAAGTTCGAAATCTGTAGACACACGAGGCACATGATCCATGGATGCAGGGCGATGGGCAAGTGTCCCGACAGCTGGGACCACATGGTTCACCTACGCTCGTCACATACGAGGACAGGCCTCATGTCACAGATGATCCCTCTGATGCCTGGCTACTACATTCCGCTGCAGACATTCGTTCCGCGATCTTGGATATTGGAGCGAATCGGGACATCGCGATCAAGGCTGTGCATGCGCTCCACAATCGTTCCGCGAAATTCCGGTCCGAGACAGAGTCCGTGCATCTCAGGATTCGCGTGGTAGAACTGCCTTCGGATTTCTCGAATCGTGGATAATTGCCGACATTTGTGATCATGACGTATGATTCATTCAGTATGAACCACGTGTAGGATGTGATGTCGTAGTACCGGGCTGTTTGCCCGGCAGGGCACTGCCCGACACAAATCTTGACGCAGTGCCGCCTCAAGTCACCTACGTATGAGCTGCACTGCTTCAAATCGGGTCTCAAGAATGTGCATGCATCTCCTGGGCGATCTCACTCAAACCTACAGTAACTGGCTGACCTCAGGTGGGGTGCTGGGGACTTGCCCTCGACTCCAGTTACATCAGCCAGGCACCAGCAAGTGCATGGCGTAGCAGTTCTCTTTTTCACCAGCTTGTTCACCAGCTCTTGTTCACCAGCTCTTGTTCACCAGCTCTTGTTCACCAGCTCTTGTTCACCAGCTCTTGTTCACCAGCTCTTGTTCACCAGCTCTTGTTCACCACCACCAGAAGCTGCTGTGTTGCTGTTCGTGTACGGCACTCGGCCATGGTGAATGTTTTTGATGCATTGCCATGAATCATACCTCTGTGTTCTACCACCTTGTGGAGCATACATCTGTAACGTATCTCTCTGTTCACCAGCTGCAGAAGCCGGTATTGGCACCAAGCGGCTGTTGTCATCGACGTATGTGACTCCGGTGTACTTGCAAGACATGCGAACAAGATACGTTATTACAGCGTGATGCTCCACAAGGTGGTAGAACACACGGACAAGCAAGAACGGTAATCCACGAAACTCATTCACCATGGCCGAACGCTGTACGCAAACTGAAACAGAACAGCTCCGGTATCACGCTATTGTCACCTCGAAACATTCTCTTACACAAGACTCCTGTGCTGCTCACAGCACGGCCAGACATGTTGCCCTGGAGCCCAGGCTGCTCCTCCATCCTGAAACTCGTGCCCTTCTGAGCAGTCCCACTGGTGCGTGTATGCCAACAGCCCCGCCGCCACCATCCCCTGGAGAAACTCGCAAGGATGCAAGTGGTACCATGGCAACTGTGCTATGTCCGCTGATGGGCAAATGGCCAAGGAGCTGCATGCGTTCGCACCTGCCCGCACTCTGCCGCTGCAGTCCCGTCCCAGAATTCCCAGTGCACACGCCTGCTGCGTGGAATCACCGCCGCTGCTGCGGCGAATGCAGCAGAGTGCAGGTTGCACAAGCCAGTGCGAGGGTGGACACAGGCTGGACAAAGGTGCGAGGGTGGACACATATACGACTGAGCAACTCGACCACAGGCGCATGCCATTTAGCAACTCGACCACATGCGCCGGGACAGATAGACGAGCTGGGGTGGCATTTGTTGCGGCAGGGGCAGTGGAATGCCGAAGGAGGCAAGACAGGGTTGGCTGAGATACAAGTAGGATTGCCGGCAGCGGCGGGGTGTGTAGCTGGGACAGCTGAACCATAGCCAGATGCTGCGGCTACCAACGTCGTATCTTCAAGGTGCTGGAGAGCCTGAGCGCTGGACGGTGTGGGATCGTGTGGAGCCTGCAGATGTGCTCTTGGCAGTGCAGATCCAAGGTGGTGTGACGCTCTAGACCTGAATGCCTCAGGTGTGGCTCAGCTGTGCTCTTGGTACCGCTGCTGGCATGGCGGGTCCGACGTACTGGGCCATCATGCTATGTGCTGGACCAGGGTATATATTTCTGTTAGGCTTGGGGAGCCAGTGGCGATTGCTTGCAATGGCAGTGAGGGGCGCATGCTTGCAACGGCGGTTAATACGGCGGCTGCTGTCAGGTGCCGTTCTCAGTGGCGCATGCACCTGCAGCTGCAGGCTGTTGCGCCTACAGGCATGCACCTGCAGGGAGTGTTTGTGGCTGCGGCCCATGTCGACTCCATGGCAGCAAGGAGTCAGGCCACTTGAAAGGGGACTGTTTTGCCGCGATGATGCTGGCATGATGCCGCATTGGAGCTGAATTCTGTGTGTGGCGAGACATGTGACTAGGCCACCAGCAGTACGCAGCAGACATACGTGCACTATTGCCTCTTAGTGCAGTGTCTGCTATCGGATTGACATGCGCAAAGCATGAATCGTAAGGGCTTGCTTGTGCCTGTCCTTGTGCTGGTTTCAGCCATGTAAAAAGTGAATCAGGTGGATTCATGCAGTAAACATCAAGCATCAGCCTAGGATGCTTAGGAAGTGGAAGGTATATGCACTTTCAGCAGTGAGAAGTTTTAAACATGAACGGTTGTTTCAACAGCAGCAAATGGAATTGTATGGGTGCAGACATTCATTGACAACAACAAGGATTACGAAGTGTCTGTTCCTGTTGGTCTGCTGCCATGGACCTTTGTTGTGCTGTGTTAGTGCCACTGCCATGTAGTTCACAGCACTTGAATCTCATGCTGTGATCAGAATTCGAGGTCAACTTGATGCCCACAACAGGTGGATCCCACTGGCCTCCCGAGATGATGCACGAACACAGTGTGGTTCAGCTCTAGGTGAGATAATGTGAAATGCTTCTTCTTGGCAATCCAAGTCTTGGCAATCCAAGATATACGAGAGATGTGAAAGGATTGCAGTCAGTGTGCATGGCAGACATTCATCATGTATGAGGAAGGCGGTGGGAGTGCCAGTTGCCAATCATGAAGCGAGAGAGGCGCTGATGCACTAGCACAGTGCTGTAACGCAGATCATACGACCTGGTTGCTTACGCTTGGACGTTCAGTGGCCATGCGCCGTCACGTGCGGCCGTTCAGCCAATGTGAGGGACCTCGGCCGTGAGGGTACCGGTAGAACGCGAAATCTGCGTTGGAGAATTTGAGCGCCTCTCGCGCGAGTTGTAGCACATGCTGTGAAGGTCCCGTAGACGAGTCGATATCCATGGATCCTCCCGTGTTGACTTAGCGATGGCTATGGACGCTGGCGCGTGAGCACTGCCTCTGAGAATGGTGTTTCGATCGCAGGAATTCAAACATCCAGGCTGACCAGCCCAGCCAGGACCTGGGTAGGCACTTAGGCTGCCTGCACTCAGCTAACACATCATATGCATGATAGACACTTACTCAGGAACGACTAACACTCACAGTGAACTGCTGCGCGAGCCAGTAGGCATCGCTCCTCAAGTGTGTACGTGAATGTGCACGCGTGCACGTACTCCGGGCTCCAATTGGCCAATTGGCGGTATACACGCGTGCCGGGCCCATGGTGGCGGAGTTCTTGAACGTGTGTTAGAGATTCTGTGTGTGAGAGAATCCGCACACTGCTGATGAGTTCATCAACGCGTGAACATAACATTATGGACGAGCGGGACACGCATGCTGACGTGTGATAATGCTACTTACCAATAGTATGGATCTTTCGCCGTACTTCAGCTTGAGAGCTCTAGCAGCACGCCGCTAGGCCTGCGACGTCAACCCGCGTTTGCAAGCAATTGACCCGGGCATGGCGACAGCTAGCGCGCCCTCGAGAGGCAACCCATGGCCACCGTTCGGGCGGTCTTCATCCCGTCAACATCCATGGCCACACGCACGTGCATGGGCAGGATGTATGTTTGCAACTGCATATGCATTGGTGAGTTCACACTTCAGGAAGATTGTCCCAGTCATCGGGGCAGCGCCAGAGAGGAAATACAGGAGCATGCTCAGACAAGCAGGAGGATGCTCAGACTAGCATAGGCGTCCTGGGTACTACTAGTAGGGCTGTGTGCCGTGGTGGCGCCACCAGTGTCCGGGCACGGCGAACGGTTGATTGCGTGTACACATGTTGCCATGGCTGTGTGCCGCTCGGTGGTGGTGGTGTGTGGTGTGGCTGAGTGGTACGTATGGCATCGGTATGGGAGTCATGGTGGCGGTGTGCGTTGGTATGTTACACAGTGATAGATCTAGGACCCAGCAGTGCCGAGGCAGCAGACCAGGCAACACGCAAACAGACAGACATGCCACCTCAAGCACCAAGGCCACTCTCCGCACGAGCAAATGCCATAACGAACAGCGCCGGCACGAAAGCAAACACGCACACACGCACACACGCACACACGCACACACGCACACACGCACACACGCACACACGCACACACGCACACACGCACACACGCACACGAAGTCAACGCCGGAACCGAGCGCAGCACTACACAGAACCACACACTCCACGCGCACGCCAAACACAGTCAGCATGCTCCGGGCCCGCCGGCGGGCGCCGGCTGGACACTAGCAGTCTACACGGGCGCGCAACCGCGCGCTACGGCCATCTCCGAGGCCGCGAGGCGCCGGTCCCAGGGGCTACAGCCACAGCCAGCCCGGCAGTACGAGCGGTGTCCGGGAAGGGGGGCAGAGGAGAAATGGCAGAGGTGCGCGGGGAGGAGGGAAGAGGGAGGGAGGAGGAGGGACGGGGGGGGGGAAGCCAGCGCGTCGCGTAGGGTGCGTTGGTGTGCGGCTGTTGCAGTACGACGGCCGATGGGCTCTTGCGCGTTGCTGCTTCCTGCTGGCCGCCTGCTGGGATTCGGCTGCTAGCTTGCTTATTGTTGCTGTCACTGTCGGGCTCCTGCGCCTCCGTGTCATGACATGTAACACGCTTTCCCTGGTCACATGCATGGCGCTCACGAGGCCTGCGTTCTTGTTCATCGCATTCGAGCATCTCCCTCACGAGTGACCGGTCGGTCGACACGAACCGTCCGGATCGCGACCACCCCGGACTGGCTCGAGATTTGGCTATGTTGTACACAAGGACAGTGCCCCTCAGCCAGGGCCAGAGCTCGTGCACATGCCAGTCCCCCCCTACCCCAGAGCGGGCAGCAGCAGCCCCTCGACAGGTGCCTTGTTGCGGATGGGGGCGGATCATGCTGACACGGACGGTGACTGTGCTGCTTGTGATTGTTTGCTTGTTGTCTTTCTTCTGTTCCCTGCTGTGTTCACACATACCCACGGCGCTGCCGAGGCCTTGATCTGTCACAGTTGAACACACCAGCCTGGCGGAGATGCTAGACTATGAACACCACGCGTCGACGTTCCCCTGCCCTCCATACAGCCCCCCTGCCGTTGCTGCTCCGCCGCGGCCCTTGCGTCAACGCAGGATGGTGCGCGGGCAGGCCCTGCCGCAGATCTGGATTCGACTGCATGCACGATTCGAGTGCATGTGCTGGTGTGTGTTCCGTCGTTGATTGGTCGGCTTTCATGGCACAGAGGCTGATGCTAGCTGTGCGCTGCAATGCGCTGTCGCTGTGCCCTATCTTGGCTTGCAGCTCTATATGCAGAGCGACCGGGACTCACACGTACCCACAGCGATCCGCAAGGGTGAGATACGTTACAGATGTATGCTCCACAAGGTGGAAGAACACAGAGGCTCGATTCATGGCAATGCACCAAAAATCAATCCTCATGGCCAAGCGCCGTACACAGACAGAAACACAGCAGCTTCTGTATTGCGCTAAAGTTCCCTCGACACATTCTCACACGCTATTCACTAGTGCTGCTCACAGCACGGCTCACAACACACTCAGAACTGCTCCACCGGCACGTCCAGGCCCGGCATGAAGTGCTTGCCGGTCACACGCGCAATGGCCGACAGCGACTGAGCATACATGTTGGCATTCCCCCTCTGCAACGCACAAGACAACTTCTTGTACGTGTTCATGACAAACACCGACTTGGAGATCCGCCCCGACATGGCAGCGGTGTCCCCAAGCCTTTTCACATACTCAATCGCCTTCTGGCCCAGCCGCCGCAAGGGTTGGCACAGGGGAAATAGCTGCCTGTGCTGCGCAGCACGCAGCTATCTGCCATGATCAAAACTGCAATCATCCGCGCGCGTATCGCGCCATGTATAGTCTATGTAGAGTATATATAGAGTGTATGGCATGGAGTCGTGGCGAGTTCATGCCGCGGCATGCGCCCGAGGACACCGATCTCCGAGAGCCCACTGGCACAGCGCCGCCGTCTGGCGACTAGAGTGTATTCCAGCCCTGGCTCTGTCGCGTGGTGCAATTCAGCTGCACCTCGTGACGTGACATGCTTCTGAACTTGGTATAATGGTGGCGAGTGAAAGCAGTACTCACGTGAGCCACAATTATTGGTTTCATGTGTTACACAGTGATAGATCTAGGACTCAGCAGCGCCGAGGCAACAGACCAGGCAACAAGCAAACAGACAGACCGGCCGCCGCAAGCACTAAGGCCAGGCGCCGCACGAGCAAATGCCAGAACAAACAAACGCCATCGCGAAAGCAGACACGCACACACCACGCAGTACCACGCAGGCCACGCGCACACCAAACACACAGCCAGCACTCGCCGGGCCCACAAGCGGTCGTCGACGCGACACTAGCAGTCTGCACGGGCGCGACAGCGCGCGCTACGGCAATTATTGGTTTCATGTGACATGCCCCTCCCCGTGTCCGGCAAGCTCACACTTGTGCGCTGCATTGGTTGCTATGTATACAAGCGTGTGGCACATTGTGTTACACGGAGATGAACGCAATAGCCCGGCAGCGAGGGCAACGGAAGGAAAGTAGACGGCCAAAACCCCCGAAAGTAGACACCAGCAAAAAGCAATCACTCTCCCAGGCGAAAAAGCCACAATGAACCGACACAGCCGACACAACCACACCCACGCACCCACACGCACGCGCACTCCCGCACCCCTCCACTACGGCACCCGCGCCACAACCGCGCACAGCAACAACCACCACCGCACTACTGCCCACCCCAGCAAAACCAGCCACCACCGACCCCCCTACAGCAGCACCCCCACTCCATCCTGCCCCACTGGAGCATTCCATCACGGGCCCCCCGCACATGAGAGCCCGGGGGCGCACGCCCCCCACAGTGCAAGGCGTACCAGCCCTCCCCCTCCGGCCGCCCGACAGGGGCCTCGGGGCGGGGCGCGAAGGGCACTAGCGGCGCCGCATCACTCCCCCCACGGTGGCTCGCGGGAAGGTTCGGTGGGCCAACACGACCAGACGCGGGGCCGGCCTGCGCTGCTGCAGCCGCGGCACCCGGTCCAGCAAGGCGGCCAGCGACCGCCTATAGCACGTCCGACGGGACATCGTGGCCAGGCAACACCGCCCTGCCCGCCAGCCGCATACGCAGCGGAGCCGCAGCGAGGACCTGGCGCGTCACACCACGGCACAGAGTGGTGGAGAGTTCGCACATGGCATTCTGCAAGAACGCTCGCCTGGACACGGCCCCCGAAGCCGCAGCAAAGTCAGCGATCTTATTCAGGAAGGCGAACGCACCCGTGCCCACACGGCCAAACGTCTCATGCGACAGGGACACGAAGCGACATGCGCCTGTGCCGGAGCGGCCGTACTTGTCTCGCTTCCGGTCGTCCATCAGCTGGGCGGCAGCGCCTGGCGTGTTTGCCGCGGCGACGACCCGGGAGGGGGCCACCGGACAGGTCACGCACACATCGGCCACAACGGTGTCGCAGGGCAACATCACAAGCAGATCACCCCGTTCCGGGTCGCGCTGCGAGCGGGGGGGTAGCGGCCGGGCGCAAGCCGCGGCCGCGCGGCCCCGTCGACCCTCGGGCAGGCGTCGCGGCGGACTAGTGGCCACCGGGCCCACCTGTGGCAGGTGCTCACACCGCACCGCGCACTCGCCGGCCGGGGCGGCCGCCTTCACGGCCACTGCGGCGGCGGCGGCAGCTGCCGCGCCGAGCTCTCGCGCGCCCTTGTAACCGACAGCCGCCTCGCCGGGGACGTCTACGTCCATGGCGCCTGCCGTGTCGGCCGCGGCAGCCTTGACCTCGGACGAGGCAACAACGGCTGAGATGGCAGCAGCGACGAGTGCAGCCGCGGCGGCTGGTCCCTCTGAGGTGCCGTCCGCCGTGGCGGCGTCGCCGAGCGGGGCAGCGTTGTCCGCCGGTCCGGAGGGGCGCAAGGGGGCAGGCGGGGAATGCGCCAGCGTCTGGGTGCCACATGGGGTGGAAGGCACGGCCGAGGCGCTGGGGGCCGGGGTGGGTGGAGTGAGCGCACCAGCGGCAGCACAGCTGGCAGGCTCACAGGAGGGGCCGGGCGGCTGTGCGGGCGGCCGTGCGCCCGGCACATCCGGGTACTGCGGGAGGCTCTTGATGTTGGGCTCAAGAGACGTGGAGACGCCCGCCCGCATGATGAAGCGGCGCCATGCCTGCGTGATCGCATCATGGCGGGCGACCACCGTGCGCCACACCGCATTGCACACCAGGGCATGCGAACCATCAGCAGGCGATGCCCGGCCGCACACGCAGTCGCCGTCCGCCTCTGGGCCGGTGAACAGTGACTCACCTAGGCGCAAGCGCACATTCACGCGGAACTCTGTGGCAGGCAGCTCAGTCGCACCGGGCCTGGCTTTCAGGAAAGCTGAGGCCATCGAGCCTGCGCAACTATGCAAGCGCGCCTTGCTGGTAAGGCTGTGTTCGCGTGTTGCTGACGACGGGCTGCGCGTCCCTTGATCCAGCGCTGCAAGCAGCGCAGCCGCCCGGGCGTCAGAGTCGGCCCGGCCGACTGCATTCTGCAGCCGTCACATGCGGATGGCAGACCCACATTGTGTCTGGTGGCACATTGTGTCTCTCAGCTTGTTGGCAGCATGATGACCCTGACTCGCATGTTGTCACCGTACGCGTGGTCACATGTAAGCTTGGGATGATTGACCTTATCCTGGCCTACACTTACCCCCTTTCTCATAGTGCTCTCTGTGACTGTACATGTGTCCTCCTTCTCGTCCGCCCCTATCTGTAGGGGTGCTGTGGCCAATGTCCAACTGGGTTTAGCGTGGTACCGGGTATTGTTCTTGGATTCTGTTTGTGCTTCAGGCATCGCTCTGGCCATGTGGACGGCCATGCCAGCAGTGTAGAAGTCTGTCCCGCGACCCCTACATGCATTGATGTGTTACACACTAGTGATAGACCTAGGACTCAGCAGCGCCGAGGCAACAGACCTCGGCAACGCGCCGAGGCATGCATTGATGTGAAGTGTGCAACACACGCGTCAGCGTCATGATGGTTCAGTTCATTATAGCATGCAGCTAAGCAGTCCGCGCTGTGGCGCGATGTTCTTACACTTAGGTGCACCTGTTCATGCCCGCGGCTGCGCGGCGATTCCGCAACGGGACTGGCACTTTTGCGCGTGCACTCACGGAAAAGGTACACAGGCATGCGTGACGTGAGGCGGCTGCCTCACGAAAGGCAGAACCGCAGAAAATTGTGGGAATAGGTGTAGCACCAAAAATAGTGCACACAAATCACTGCATGCTGGTGACTGACCAGCGCTGCTAGCCAAGAGGAAGGGATGCGAGAGGTGATCAGCACGCATCGATTCGGCGTGAAATTCGCACATCATACGTGTCTTGCAGCAGTAGATGACGCCCACGCTTGCACCGGGGTCGGACACTCTTGTGATATTGCTGCGTAGCGGTTCGCAGGCGCATGAGCATCAGGTCTGTATGATGCTGGCTTCGTGCGAAGAGATTGACGTGATTCTGGTTGTTGATCTAACGCGCAGCATAGTAGGCTCACTGTTACGGATATGCTTGTATACGGGGATCGATCTCCTTTTGGAGCCTAGCAGCGAGGGCGCCCAGAGCTCCGCCAAGTTAGCTGGCGCTCTCGTCCGGCAACGACAAGCAAGCGAGCAGCGAAATCCCAGCACAGGGCGTCAACAAGCAATATCCACTGTTGCGGATGGGCATAAAAAAGACAAAAAGTGTTTGTGACGGCTGTGAATTCGAGCCCGCGGTCGGCGTCGTGGTCACGACGTGTACTGTCAGCCCTTAGCGACCACATCCGGGACGCTCGAAACACGCATGCCATGTGCGTGACGCGTCGCCATGATTGCCGCCACTGCCCATGTCGACTAACATGTCATCATTCTCTCCACGTACGGTGGAATCGCATTGATTAGTGATTCCGTTCCGGTGAATGTTGCTGAATTGTGAATCTGAGTGCCAAGCAGCTTTCCGCGAACAAAAGCGTCAACCAGGCGCGAACTCGGGGGTCATGATGCACGAGAAATGGAATTAGAGGGAGGTTTGCAGCTTCTGAGGCGCAACTGCTCAGCAATGATCAAGCATGGAGCTAATGCAGTTCAGGGAGGGAGCCATTGGCAGATGGAGCACATGAAGTTTTGGGCTAGGCCACGGGCACTGCAGGTTGCAGACCATGGAAGCAGGTGGACAGGGGTCGTTTGGGGAGCATTGCTGTCCTGCGGGGATGGGTAGCTAGTGATTTGTGTTAAATTGGACCTCCAGGGCACCACAAAATGCATCAAGCTGAATTGGAATAGGCAGTTGGGACTTGCACAAGCCACACAGACGCGGTTTTGCTGCCGGTTTTGGGGGTTGGGCCGGCCACATGATCTGCTCCTTGCACATGACATCTACTGGAAGTCAGCCAGTTTGGTCCCGGATGACTCTGTAAGGGAGAGAAGGTAGGGAGAGGGCTGTGGCTTCCGGGGTGCCTATTGAGGAAATGCACAACATCTCCTCGCAAAATCAGCAATTACAGCAGCTAACAAGATCAACACTTTGATTTTGGTGGAAAGTAGCCACCCGTGCCAATTTCTTCTTCATTCGATTGCACGATCACTCCTGTTTGTGGGTCCGGAGGCAGAAACGGAAAGAACCGTTCGCCCCTAGGACGAGCGACTATCTGTGCAGTCAACCACGTCTTAGCGACAGACGCTTTGATGGCGTCTTTGTCGGAGCTGAAGGGCTTTGGAGTGTCGTCATTGCGCACTGCGCACGCGGTTGCTGTATTTACTGTCTTCAGCTTCAAGCAGGCCAATGAGTTCTCTGTGCTTGTTCTCCAGTTCCTCATACTCCTCGCATTTGCCACGGACACTCGGCAGTTCCGCCGAGACAATGAATTTAGGGAGGTCTTTGAGATCGAGTGATCGCACGTAAAAGAACAGAACCAGCATGCGCTCCTCCGGGCGTAGGCGATGTGCACACGAGGCATCCTCGACATCCATTGCCGCCGCTTCATCGTCGTCTGTAGTGGTCCAAGTGTTCATTCGTGGTCTCTGTGAGTGTACTGGAACGGTTGCGTGCGCATGATCGATACGTACCAGCCATTTCCAATGGATGCCACCGGGCAGTGATTCTCCACGATGCTCACTCAACCATGCCGGCACGAAACAAAATCCCACACCCCCTATGGCAATATATATGTAATATATGATCAGTTCATGGCGATTTGAGCGCCATCATTCCGTGAATCGATGCTCACTGAACGTGCCTTCAGAAGGTAGGGAGAGGGCTGTGGCTTCCGGGGTGCCTATTGAGGAAATGCACAACATCTCCTCGCAAAATCAGCAATTACAGCAGCTAACAAGATCAACACTTTGATTTTGGTGGAAAGTAGCCACCCGTGCCAATTTCTTCTTCATTCGATTGCACGATCACTCCTGTTTGTGGGTCCGGAGGCAGAAACGGAAAGAACCGTTCGCCCCTAGGACGAGCGACTATCTGTGCAGTCAACCACGTCTTAGCGACAGACGCTTTGATGGCGTCTTTGTCGGAGCTGAAGGGCTTTGGAGTGTCGTCATTGCGCACTGCGCACGCGGTTGCTGTATTTACTGTCTTCAGCTTCAAGCAGGCCAATGAGTTCTCTGTGCTTGTTCTCCAGTTCCTCATACTCCTCGCATTTGCCACGGACACTCGGCAGTTCCGCCGAGACAATGAATTTAGGGAGGTCTTTGAGATCGAGTGATCGCACGTAAAAGAACAGAACCAGCATGCGCTCCTCCGGGCGTAGGCGATGTGCACACGAGGCATCCTCGACATCCATTGCCGCCGCTTCATCGTCGTCTGTAGTGGTCCAAGTGTTCATTCGTGGTCTCTGTGAGTGTACTGGAACGGTTGCGTGCGCATGATCGATACGTACCAGCCATTTCCAATGGATGCCACCGGGCAGTGATTCTCCACGATGCTCACTCAACCATGCCGGCACGAAACAAAATCCCACACCCCCTATGGCAATATATATGTAATATATGATCAGTTCATGGCGATTTGAGCGCCATCATTCCGTGAATCGATGCTCACTGAACGTGCCTTCAGCCCTTAGCGACCACATCCGGGACGCTCGAAACACGCATGCCATGTGCGTGACGCGTCGCCATGATTGCCGCCACTGCCCATGTCGACTAACATGTCATCATTCTCTCCACGTACGGTGGAATCGCATTGATTAGTGATTCCGTTCCGGTGAATGTTGCTGAATTGTGAATCTGAGTGCCAAGCAGCTTTCCGCGAACAAAAGCGTCAACCAGGCGCGAACTCGGGGGTCATGATGCACGAGAAATGGAATTAGAGGGAGGTTTGCAGCTTCTGAGGCGCAACTGCTCAGCAATGATCAAGCATGGAGCTAATGCAGTTCAGGGAGGGAGCCATTGGCAGATGGAGCACATGAAGTTTTGGGCTAGGCCACGGGCACTGCAGGTTGCAGACCATGGAAGCAGGTGGACAGGGGTCGTTTGGGGAGCATTGCTGTCCTGCGGGGATGGGTAGCTAGTGATTTGTGTTAAATTGGACCTCCAGGGCACCACAAAATGCATCAAGCTGAATTGGAATAGGCAGTTGGGACTTGCACAAGCCACACAGACGCGGTTTTGCTGCCGGTTTTGGGGGTTGGGCCGGCCACATGATCTGCTCCTTGCACATGACATCTACTGGAAGTCAGCCAGTTTGGTCCCGGATGACTCTGTAAGGGAGAGAAGGTAGGGAGAGGGCTGTGGCTTCCGGGGTGCCTATTGAGGAAATGCACAACATCTCCTCGCAAAATCAGCAATTACAGCAGCTAACAAGATCAACACTTTGATTTTGGTGGAAAGTAGCCACCCGTGCCAATTTCTTCTTCATTCGATTGCACGATCACTCCTGTTTGTGGGTCCGGAGGCAGAAACGGAAAGAACCGTTCGCCCCTAGGACGAGCGACTATCTGTGCAGTCAACCACGTCTTAGCGACAGACGCTTTGATGGCGTCTTTGTCGGAGCTGAAGGGCTTTGGAGTGTCGTCATTGCGCACTGCGCACGCGGTTGCTGTATTTACTGTCTTCAGCTTCAAGCAGGCCAATGAGTTCTCTGTGCTTGTTCTCCAGTTCCTCATACTCCTCGCATTTGCCACGGACACTCGGCAGTTCCGCCGAGACAATGAATTTAGGGAGGTCTTTGAGATCGAGTGATCGCACGTAAAAGAACAGAACCAGCATGCGCTCCTCCGGGCGTAGGCGATGTGCACACGAGGCATCCTCGACATCCATTGCCGCCGCTTCATCGTCGTCTGTAGTGGTCCAAGTGTTCATTCGTGGTCTCTGTGAGTGTACTGGAACGGTTGCGTGCGCATGATCGATACGTACCAGCCATTTCCAATGGATGCCACCGGGCAGTGATTCTCCACGATGCTCACTCAACCATGCCGGCACGAAACAAAATCCCACACCCCCTATGGCAATATATATGTAATATATGATCAGTTCATGGCGATTTGAGCGCCATCATTCCGTGAATCGATGCTCACTGAACGTGCCTTCAGCCCTTAGCGACCACATCCGGGACGCTCGAAACACGCATGCCATGTGCGTGACGCGTCGCCATGATTGCCGCCACTGCCCATGTCGACTAACATGTCATCATTCTCTCCACGTACGGTGGAATCGCATTGATTAGTGATTCCGTTCCGGTGAATGTTGCTGAATTGTGAATCTGAGTGCCAAGCAGCTTTCCGCGAACAAAAGCGTCAACCAGGCGCGAACTCGGGGGTCATGATGCACGAGAAATGGAATTAGAGGGAGGTTTGCAGCTTCTGAGGCGCAACTGCTCAGCAATGATCAAGCATGGAGCTAATGCAGTTCAGGGAGGGAGCCATTGGCAGATGGAGCACATGAAGTTTTGGGCTAGGCCACGGGCACTGCAGGTTGCAGACCATGGAAGCAGGTGGACAGGGGTCGTTTGGGGAGCATTGCTGTCCTGCGGGGATGGGTAGCTAGTGATTTGTGTTAAATTGGACCTCCAGGGCACCACAAAATGCATCAAGCTGAATTGGAATAGGCAGTTGGGACTTGCACAAGCCACACAGACGCGGTTTTGCTGCCGGTTTTGGGGGTTGGGCCGGCCACATGATCTGCTCCTTGCACATGACATCTACTGGAAGTCAGCCAGTTTGGTCCCGGATGACTCTGTAAGGGAGAGAAGGTAGGGAGAGGGCTGTGGCTTCCGGGGTGCCTATTGAGGAAATGCACAACATCTCCTCGCAAAATCAGCAATTACAGCAGCTAACAAGATCAACACTTTGATTTTGGTGGAAAGTAGCCACCCGTGCCAATTTCTTCTTCATTCGATTGCACGATCACTCCTGTTTGTGGGTCCGGAGGCAGAAACGGAAAGAACCGTTCGCCCCTAGGACGAGCGACTATCTGTGCAGTCAACCACGTCTTAGCGACAGACGCTTTGATGGCGTCTTTGTCGGAGCTGAAGGGCTTTGGAGTGTCGTCATTGCGCACTGCGCACGCGGTTGCTGTATTTACTGTCTTCAGCTTCAAGCAGGCCAATGAGTTCTCTGTGCTTGTTCTCCAGTTCCTCATACTCCTCGCATTTGCCACGGACACTCGCAGTTCCGCCGAGACAATGAATTTAGGGAGGTCTTTGAGATCGAGTGATCGCACGTAAAAGAACAGAACCAGCATGCGCTCCTCCGGGCGTAGGCGATGTGCACACGAGGCATCCTCGACATCCATTGCCGCCGCTTCATCGTCGTCTGTAGTGGTCCAAGTGTTCATTCGTGGTCTCTGTGAGTGTACTGGAACGGTTGCGTGCGCATGATCGATACGTACCAGCCATTTCCAATGGATGCCACCGGGCAGTGATTCTCCACGATGCTCACTCAACCATGCCGGCACGAAACAAAATCCCACACCCCCTATGGCAATATATATGTAATATATGATCAGTTCATGGCGATTTGAGCGCCATCATTCCGTGAATCGATGCTCACTGAACGTGCCTTCAGAAGGTAGGGAGAGGGCTGTGGCTTCCGGGGTGCCTATTGAGGAAATGCACAACATCTCCTCGCAAAATCAGCAATTACAGCAGCTAACAAGATCAACACTTTGATTTTGGTGGAAAGTAGCCACCCGTGCCAATTTCTTCTTCATTCGATTGCACGATCACTCCTGTTTGTGGGTCCGGAGGCAGAAACGGAAAGAACCGTTCGCCCCTAGGACGAGCGACTATCTGTGCAGTCAACCACGTCTTAGCGACAGACGCTTTGATGGCGTCTTTGTCGGAGCTGAAGGGCTTTGGAGTGTCGTCATTGCGCACTGCGCACGCGGTTGCTGTATTTACTGTCTTCAGCTTCAAGCAGGCCAATGAGTTCTCTGTGCTTGTTCTCCAGTTCCTCATACTCCTCGCATTTGCCACGGACACTCGGCAGTTCCGCCGAGACAATGAATTTAGGGAGGTCTTTGAGATCGAGTGATCGCACGTAAAAGAACAGAACCAGCATGCGCTCCTCCGGGCGTAGGCGATGTGCACACGAGGCATCCTCGACATCCATTGCCGCCGCTTCATCGTCGTCTGTAGTGGTCCAAGTGTTCATTCGTGGTCTCTGTGAGTGTACTGGAACGGTTGCGTGCGCATGATCGATACGTACCAGCCATTTCCAATGGATGCCACCGGGCAGTGATTCTCCACGATGCTCACTCAACCATGCCGGCACGAAACAAAATCCCACACCCCCTATGGCAATATATATGTAATATATGATCAGTTCATGGCGATTTGAGCGCCATCATTCCGTGAATCGATGCTCACTGAACGTGCCTTCAGCCCTTAGCGACCACATCCGGGACGCTCGAAACACGCATGCCATGTGCGTGACGCGTCGCCATGATTGCCGCCACTGCCCATGTCGACTAACATGTCATCATTCTCTCCACGTACGGTGGAATCGCATTGATTAGTGATTCCGTTCCGGTGAATGTTGCTGAATTGTGAATCTGAGTGCCAAGCAGCTTTCCGCGAACAAAAGCGTCAACCAGGCGCGAACTCGGGGGTCATGATGCACGAGAAATGGAATTAGAGGGAGGTTTGCAGCTTCTGAGGCGCAACTGCTCAGCAATGATCAAGCATGGAGCTAATGCAGTTCAGGGAGGGAGCCATTGGCAGATGGAGCACATGAAGTTTTGGGCTAGGCCACGGGCACTGCAGGTTGCAGACCATGGAAGCAGGTGGACAGGGGTCGTTTGGGGAGCATTGCTGTCCTGCGGGGATGGGTAGCTAGTGATTTGTGTTAAATTGGACCTCCAGGGCACCACAAAATGCATCAAGCTGAATTGGAATAGGCAGTTGGGACTTGCACAAGCCACACAGACGCGGTTTTGCTGCCGGTTTTGGGGGTTGGGCCGGCCACATGATCTGCTCCTTGCACATGACATCTACTGGAAGTCAGCCAGTTTGGTCCCGGATGACTCTGTAAGGGAGAGAAGGTAGGGAGAGGGCTGTGGCTTCCGGGGTGCCTATTGAGGAAATGCACAACATCTCCTCGCAAAATCAGCAATTACAGCAGCTAACAAGATCAACACTTTGATTTTGGTGGAAAGTAGCCACCCGTGCCAATTTCTTCTTCATTCGATTGCACGATCACTCCTGTTTGTGGGTCCGGAGGCAGAAACGGAAAGAACCGTTCGCCCCTAGGACGAGCGACTATCTGTGCAGTCAACCACGTCTTAGCGACAGACGCTTTGATGGCGTCTTTGTCGGAGCTGAAGGGCTTTGGAGTGTCGTCATTGCGCACTGCGCACGCGGTTGCTGTATTTACTGTCTTCAGCTTCAAGCAGGCCAATGAGTTCTCTGTGCTTGTTCTCCAGTTCCTCATACTCCTCGCATTTGCCACGGACACTCGGCAGTTCCGCCGAGACAATGAATTTAGGGAGGTCTTTGAGATCGAGTGATCGCACGTAAAAGAACAGAACCAGCATGCGCTCCTCCGGGCGTAGGCGATGTGCACACGAGGCATCCTCGACATCCATTGCCGCCGCTTCATCGTCGTCTGTAGTGGTCCAAGTGTTCATTCGTGGTCTCTGTGAGTGTACTGGAACGGTTGCGTGCGCATGATCGATACGTACCAGCCATTTCCAATGGATGCCACCGGGCAGTGATTCTCCACGATGCTCACTCAACCATGCCGGCACGAAACAAAATCCCACACCCCCTATGGCAATATATATGTAATATATGATCAGTTCATGGCGATTTGAGCGCCATCATTCCGTGAATCGATGCTCACTGAACGTGCCTTCAGCCCTTAGCGACCACATCCGGGACGCTCGAAACACGCATGCCATGTGCGTGACGCGTCGCCATGATTGCCGCCACTGCCCATGTCGACTAACATGTCATCATTCTCTCCACGTACGGTGGAATCGCATTGATTAGTGATTCCGTTCCGGTGAATGTTGCTGAATTGTGAATCTGAGTGCCAAGCAGCTTTCCGCGAACAAAAGCGTCAACCAGGCGCGAACTCGGGGGTCATGATGCACGAGAAATGGAATTAGAGGGAGGTTTGCAGCTTCTGAGGCGCAACTGCTCAGCAATGATCAAGCATGGAGCTAATGCAGTTCAGGGAGGGAGCCATTGGCAGATGGAGCACATGAAGTTTTGGGCTAGGCCACGGCACTGCAGGTTGCAGACCATGAAGCAGGTGGACACGGGTCGTTTGGGGAGCATTTGCTGTCCTGCGGATGGGTAGCTAGTGATTTGTGTTAAATTGGACCTCCAGGGCACCACAAAATGCATCAAGCTGAATTGGAATAGGCAGTTGGGACTTGCACAAGCCACACAGACGCGGTTTTGCTGCCGGTTTTGGGGGTTGGGCCGGCCACATGATCTGCTCCTTGCACATGACATCTACTGGAAGTCAGCCAGTTTGNCCCGAGGAGCGCATGCTGGTTCTGTTCTTTTTACGTGCGATCACTCGATCTCAAAGACCTCCCTAAATTCATTGTCTCGGCGGAACTGCCGAGTGTCCGTGGCAATGCGAGGAGTATGAGGAACTGAGAACAAGCACAGAGAACTCATTGGCCTGCTTGAAGCTGAAGACAGTAAAACAGACAGCACCGCGTGCGCAGTGCGCAATGACGACACTCCAAAGCCCTTCAGCTCCGACAAAAGACGCCATCAAAGCGTCTGTCGCTAAGACGTGGTTGACTGCACAGATAGTCGCTCGTCCTAGGGGCGAAACGGTTCTTTCCGTTTCTGCCTCCGGACCCCACAAACAGGAGTGATCGTGCAATCGAATGAAGAAGAAATTGGCACGGGTGGCTACTTTCCACCAAATCAAAGTGTTGATCTTGTTAGCTGCTGTAATTGCTGATTTTGCGAGGAGATGTTGTGCATTTCCTCAATAGGCACCCCGGAAGCCACAGCCCTCTCCCTACCTTCTCTCCCTTACAGAGTCATCCGGGACCAAACTGGCTGACTTCCAGTAGATGTCATGTGCAAGGAGCAGATCATGTGGCCGGCCCAACCCCCAAAACCGGCAGCAAAACCGCGTCTGTGTGGCTTGTGCAAGTCCCAACTGCCTATTCCAATTCAGCTTGATGCATTTTGTGGTGCCCTGGAGGTCCAATTTAACACAAATCACTAGCTACCCATCCCCGCAGGACAGCCAATGCTCCCCAAACGACCCCTGTCCACCTGCTCTCATGGTCTGCAACCTGCAGTGCCCGTGGCCTAGCCCAAAACTTCATGTGCTCCATCTGCCAATGGCTCCCTCCCTGAACTGCATTAGCTCCATGCTTGATCATTTGCTGAGCAGTTGCGCCTCAGAAGCTGCAAACCTCCCTCTAATTCCATTTCTCGTGCATCATGACCCCGAGTTCGCGCCTGGTTGACGCTTTTGTTCGCGGAAAGCTGCTTGGCACTCAGATTCACAATTCAGCAACATTCACCGGAACGGAATCACTAATCAATGCGATTCCACCGTACGTGGAGAGAATGATGACATGTTAGTCGACATGGGCAGTGGCGGCAATCATGGCGACGCGTCACGCACATGGCATGGCGTGTTTCGAGCGTCCCGGATGTGGTCGCTAAGGGCTGAAGGCACGTTCAGTGAGCATCGATTCACGGAATGATGGCGCTCAAATCGCCATGAACTGATCATATATTACATATATATTGCCATAGGGGGTGTGGGATTTTGTTTCGTGCCGGCATGGTTGAGTGAGCATCGTGGAGAATCACTGCCCGGTGGCATCCATTGGAAATGGCTGGTACGTATCGATCATGCGCACGCAACCGTTCCAGTACACTCACAGAGACCACGAATGAACACTTGGACCACTACAGACGACGATGAAGCGGCGGCAATGGATGTCGAGGATGCCTCGTGTGCACATCGCCTACGCCCGGAGGAGCGCATGCTGGTTCTGTTCTTTTACGTGCGATCACTCGATCTCAAAGACCTCCCTAAATTCATTGTCTCGGCGGAACTGCCGAGTGTCCGTGGCAAATGCGAGGAGTATGAGGAACTGGAGAACAAGCACAGAGAACTCATTGGCCTGCTTGAAGCTGAAGACAGTAAATACAGCAACCGCGTGCGCAGTGCGCAATGACGACACTCCAAAGCCCTTCAGCTCCGACAAAGACGCCATCAAAGCGTCTGTCGCTAAGACGTGGTTGACTGCACAGATAGTCGCTCGTCCTAGGGGCGAACGGTTCTTTCCGTTTCTGCCTCCGGACCCACAAACAGGAGTGATCGTGCAATCGAATGAAGAAGAAATTGGCACGGGTGGCTACTTTCCACCAAAATCAAAGTGTTGATCTTGTTAGCTGCTGTAATTGCTGATTTTGCGAGGAGATGTTGTGCATTTCCTCAATAGGCACCCCGGAAGCCACAGCCCTCTCCCTACCTTCTCTCCCTTACAGAGTCATCCGGGACCAAACTGGCTGACTTCCAGTAGATGTCATGTGCAAGGAGCAGATCATGTGGCCGGCCCAACCCCCAAAACCGGCAGCAAAACCGCGTCTGTGTGGCTTGTGCAAGTCCCAACTGCCTATTCCAATTCAGCTTGATGCATTTTGTGGTGCCCTGGAGGTCCAATTTAACACAAATCACTAGCTACCCATCCCCGCAGGACAGCAATGCTCCCCAAACGACCCCTGTCCACCTGCTCTCATGGTCTGCAACCTGCAGTGCCCGTGGCCTAGCCCAAAACTTCATGTGCTCCATCTGCCAATGGCTCCCTCCCTGAACTGCATTAGCTCCATGCTTGATCATTGCTGAGCAGTTGCGCCTCAGAAGCTGCAAACCTCCCTCTAATTCCATTTCTCGTGCATCATGACCCCCGAGTTCGCGCCTGGTTGACGCTTTTGTTCGCGGAAAGCTGCTTGGCACTCAGATTCACAATTCAGCAACATTCACCGGAACGGAATCACTAATCAATGCGATTCCACCGTACGTGGAGAGAATGATGACATGTTAGTCGACATGGGCAGTGGCGGCAATCATGGCGACGCGTCACGCACATGGCATGCGTGTTTCGAGCGTCCCGGATGTGGTCGCTAAGGGCTGAAGGCACGTTCAGTGAGCATCGATTCACGGAATGATGGCGCTCAAATCGCCATGAACTGATCATATATTACATATATATTGCCATAGGGGGTGTGGGATTTTGTTTCGTGCCGGCATGGTTGAGTGAGCATCGTGGAGAATCACTGCCCGGTGGCATCCATTGGAAATGGCTGGTACGTATCGATCATGCGCACGCAACCGTTCCAGTACACTCACAGAGACCACGAATGAACACTTGGACCACTACAGACGACGATGAAGCGGCGGCAATGGATGTCGAGGATGCCTCGTGTGCACATCGCCTACGCCCGGAGGAGCGCATGCTGGTTCTGTTCTTTTACGTGCGATCACTCGATCTCAAAGACCTCCCTAAATTCATTGTCTCGGCGGAACTGCCGAGTGTCCGTGGCAAATGCGAGGAGTATGAGGAACTGGAGAACAAGCACAGAGAACTCATTGGCCTGCTTGAAGCTGAAGACAGTAAATACAGCAACCGCGTGCGCAGTGCGCAATGACGACACTCCAAAGCCCTTCAGCTCCGACAAAGACGCCATCAAAGCGTCTGTCGCTAAGACGTGGTTGACTGCACAGATAGTCGCTCGTCCTAGGGGCGAACGGTTCTTTCCGTTTCTGCCTCCGGACCCACAAACAGGAGTGATCGTGCAATCGAATGAAGAAGAAATTGGCACGGGTGGCTACTTTCCACCAAAATCAAAGTGTTGATCTTGTTAGCTGCTGTAATTGCTGATTTTGCGAGGAGATGTTGTGCATTTCCTCAATAGGCACCCCGGAAGCCACAGCCCTCTCCCTACCTTCTCTCCCTTACAGAGTCATCCGGGACCAAACTGGCTGACTTCCAGTAGATGTCATGTGCAAGGAGCAGATCATGTGGCCGGCCCAACCCCCAAAACCGGCAGCAAAACCGCGTCTGTGTGGCTTGTGCAAGTCCCAACTGCCTATTCCAATTCAGCTTGATGCATTTTGTGGTGCCCTGGAGGTCCAATTTAACACAAATCACTAGCTACCCATCCCCGCAGGACAGCAATGCTCCCCAAACGACCCCTGTCCACCTGCTCTCATGGTCTGCAACCTGCAGTGCCCGTGGCCTAGCCCAAAACTTCATGTGCTCCATCTGCCAATGGCTCCCTCCCTGAACTGCATTAGCTCCATGCTTGATCATTGCTGAGCAGTTGCGCCTCAGAAGCTGCAAACCTCCCTCTAATTCCATTTCTCGTGCATCATGACCCCCGAGTTCGCGCCTGGTTGACGCTTTTGTTCGCGGAAAGCTGCTTGGCACTCAGATTCACAATTCAGCAACATTCACCGGAACGGAATCACTAATCAATGCGATTCCACCGTACGTGGAGAGAATGATGACATGTTAGTCGACATGGGCAGTGGCGGCAATCATGGCGACGCGTCACGCACATGGCATGCGTGTTTCGAGCGTCCCGGATGTGGTCGCTAAGGGCTGAAGGCACGTTCAGTGAGCATCGATTCACGGAATGATGGCGCTCAAATCGCCATGAACTGATCATATATTACATATATATTGCCATAGGGGGTGTGGGATTTTGTTTCGTGCCGGCATGGTTGAGTGAGCATCGTGGAGAATCACTGCCCGGTGGCATCCATTGGAAATGGCTGGTACGTATCGATCATGCGCACGCAACCGTTCCAGTACACTCACAGAGACCACGAATGAACACTTGGACCACTACAGACGACGATGAAGCGGCGGCAATGGATGTCGAGGATGCCTCGTGTGCACATCGCCTACGCCCGGAGGAGCGCATGCTGGTTCTGTTCTTTTACGTGCGATCACTCGATCTCAAAGACCTCCCTAAATTCATTGTCTCGGCGGAACTGCCGAGTGTCCGTGGCAAATGCGAGGAGTATGAGGAACTGGAGAACAAGCACAGAGAACTCATTGGCCTGCTTGAAGCTGAAGACAGTAAATACAGCAACCGCGTGCGCAGTGCGCAATGACGACACTCCAAAGCCCTTCAGCTCCGACAAAGACGCCATCAAAGCGTCTGTCGCTAAGACGTGGTTGACTGCACAGATAGTCGCTCGTCCTAGGGGCGAACGGTTCTTTCCGTTTCTGCCTCCGGACCCACAAACAGGAGTGATCGTGCAATCGAATGAAGAAGAAATTGGCACGGGTGGCTACTTTCCACCAAAATCAAAGTGTTGATCTTGTTAGCTGCTGTAATTGCTGATTTTGCGAGGAGATGTTGTGCATTTCCTCAATAGGCACCCCGGAAGCCACAGCCCTCTCCCTACCTTCTCTCCCTTACAGAGTCATCCGGGACCAAACTGGCTGACTTCCAGTAGATGTCATGTGCAAGGAGCAGATCATGTGGCCGGCCCAACCCCCAAAACCGGCAGCAAAACCGCGTCTGTGTGGCTTGTGCAAGTCCCAACTGCCTATTCCAATTCAGCTTGATGCATTTTGTGGTGCCCTGGAGGTCCAATTTAACACAAATCACTAGCTACCCATCCCCGCAGGACAGCAATGCTCCCCAAACGACCCCTGTCCACCTGCTCTCATGGTCTGCAACCTGCAGTGCCCGTGGCCTAGCCCAAAACTTCATGTGCTCCATCTGCCAATGGCTCCCTCCCTGAACTGCATTAGCTCCATGCTTGATCATTGCTGAGCAGTTGCGCCTCAGAAGCTGCAAACCTCCCTCTAATTCCATTTCTCGTGCATCATGACCCCCGAGTTCGCGCCTGGTTGACGCTTTTGTTCGCGGAAAGCTGCTTGGCACTCAGATTCACAATTCAGCAACATTCACCGGAACGGAATCACTAATCAATGCGATTCCACCGTACGTGGAGAGAATGATGACATGTTAGTCGACATGGGCAGTGGCGGCAATCATGGCGACGCGTCACGCACATGGCATGCGTGTTTCGAGCGTCCCGGATGTGGTCGCTAAGGGCTGAAGGCACGTTCAGTGAGCATCGATTCACGGAATGATGGCGCTCAAATCGCCATGAACTGATCATATATTACATATATATTGCCATAGGGGGTGTGGGATTTTGTTTCGTGCCGGCATGGTTGAGTGAGCATCGTGGAGAATCACTGCCCGGTGGCATCCATTGGAAATGGCTGGTACGTATCGATCATGCGCACGCAACCGTTCCAGTACACTCACAGAGACCACGAAATGAACACTTGGACCACTACAGACGACGATGAAGCGGCGGCAATGGATGTCGAGGATGCCTCGTGTGCACATCGCCTACGCCCGGAGGAGCGCATGCTGGTTCTGTTCTTTTACGTGCGATCACTCGATCTCAAAGACCTCCCTAAATTCATTGTCTCGGCGGAACTGCCGAGTGTCCGTGGCAAATGCGAGGAGTATGAGGAACTGGAGAACAAGCACAGAGAACTCATTGGCCTGCTTGAAGCTGAAGACAGTAAATACAGCAACCGCGTGCGCAGTGCGCAATGACGACACTCCAAAGCCCTTCAGCTCCGACAAAGACGCCATCAAAGCGTCTGTCGCTAAGACGTGGTTGACTGCACAGATAGTCGCTCGTCCTAGGGGCGAACGGTTCTTTCCGTTTCTGCCTCCGGACCCACAAACAGGAGTGATCGTGCAATCGAATGAAGAAGAAATTGGCACGGGTGGCTACTTTCCACCAAAATCAAAGTGTTGATCTTGTTAGCTGCTGTAATTGCTGATTTTGCGAGGAGATGTTGTGCATTTCCTCAATAGGCACCCCGGAAGCCACAGCCCTCTCCCTACCTTCTGAAGGCACGTTCAGTGAGCATCGATTCACGGAATGATGGCGCTCAAATCGCCATGAACTGATCATATATTACATATATATTGCCATAGGGGGTGTGGGATTTTGTTTCGTGCCGGCATGGTTGAGTGAGCATCGTGGAGAATCACTGCCCGGTGGCATCCATTGGAAATGGCTGGTACGTATCGATCATGCGCACGCAACCGTTCCAGTACACTCACAGAGACCACGAATGAACACTTGGACCACTACAGACGACGATGAAGCGGCGGCAATGGATGTCGAGGATGCCTCGTGTGCACATCGCCTACGCCCGGAGGAGCGCATGCTGGTTCTGTTCTTTTACGTGCGATCACTCGATCTCAAAGACCTCCCTAAATTCATTGTCTCGGCGGAACTGCCGAGTGTCCGTGGCAAATGCGAGGAGTATGAGGAACTGGAGAACAAGCACAGAGAACTCATTGGCCTGCTTGAAGCTGAAGACAGTAAATACAGCAACCGCGTGCGCAGTGCGCAATGACGACACTCCAAAGCCCTTCAGCTCCGACAAAGACGCCATCAAAGCGTCTGTCGCTAAGACGTGGTTGACTGCACAGATAGTCGCTCGTCCTAGGGGCGAACGGTTCTTTCCGTTTCTGCCTCCGGACCCACAAACAGGAGTGATCGTGCAATCGAATGAAGAAGAAATTGGCACGGGTGGCTACTTTCCACCAAAATCAAAGTGTTGATCTTGTTAGCTGCTGTAATTGCTGATTTTGCGAGGAGATGTTGTGCATTTCCTCAATAGGCACCCCGGAAGCCACAGCCCTCTCCCTACCTTCTCTCCCTTACAGAGTCATCCGGGACCAAACTGGCTGACTTCCAGTAGATGTCATGTGCAAGGAGCAGATCATGTGGCCGGCCCAACCCCCAAAACCGGCAGCAAAACCGCGTCTGTGTGGCTTGTGCAAGTCCCAACTGCCTATTCCAATTCAGCTTGATGCATTTTGTGGTGCCCTGGAGGTCCAATTTAACACAAATCACTAGCTACCCATCCCCGCAGGACA
Organism: Ulva mutabilis; assembly: GCA_900538255.1. Lineage (NCBI taxonomy): Eukaryota > Viridiplantae > Chlorophyta > Ulvophyceae > Ulvales > Ulvaceae > Ulva > Ulva mutabilis. The sequence goes on from UNSF01000092.1 coordinate 324,701, forward strand.
GCAATGCTCCCCAAACGACCCCTGTCCACCTGCTCTCATGGTCTGCAACCTGCAGTGCCCGTGGCCTAGCCCAAAACTTCATGTGCTCCATCTGCCAATGGCTCCCTCCCTGAACTGCATTAGCTCCATGCTTGATCATTGCTGAGCAGTTGCGCCTCAGAAGCTGCAAACCTCCCTCTAATTCCATTTCTCGTGCATCATGACCCCCGAGTTCGCGCCTGGTTGACGCTTTTGTTCGCGGAAAGCTGCTTGGCACTCAGATTCACAATTCAGCAACATTCACCGGAACGGAATCACTAATCAATGCGATTCCACCGTACGTGGAGAGAATGATGACATGTTAGTCGACATGGGCAGTGGCGGCAATCATGGCGACGCGTCACGCACATGGCATGCGTGTTTCGAGCGTCCCGGATGTGGTCGCTAAGGGCTGAAGGCACGTTCAGTGAGCATCGATTCACGGAATGATGGCGCTCAAATCGCCATGAACTGATCATATATTACATATATATTGCCATAGGGGGTGTGGGATTTTGTTTCGTGCCGGCATGGTTGAGTGAGCATCGTGGAGAATCACTGCCCGGTGGCATCCATTGGAAATGGCTGGTACGTATCGATCATGCGCACGCAACCGTTCCAGTACACTCACAGAGACCACGAATGAACACTTGGACCACTACAGACGACGATGAAGCGGCGGCAATGGATGTCGAGGATGCCTCGTGTGCACATCGCCTACGCCCGGAGGAGCGCATGCTGGTTCTGTTCTTTTACGTGCGATCACTCGATCTCAAAGACCTCCCTAAATTCATTGTCTCGGCGGAACTGCCGAGTGTCCGTGGCAAATGCGAGGAGTATGAGGAACTGGAGAACAAGCACAGAGAACTCATTGGCCTGCTTGAAGCTGAAGACAGTAAATACAGCAACCGCGTGCGCAGTGCGCAATGACGACACTCCAAAGCCCTTCAGCTCCGACAAAGACGCCATCAAAGCGTCTGTCGCTAAGACGTGGTTGACTGCACAGATAGTCGCTCGTCCTAGGGGCGAACGGTTCTTTCCGTTTCTGCCTCCGGACCCACAAACAGGAGTGATCGTGCAATCGAATGAAGAAGAAATTGGCACGGGTGGCTACTTTCCACCAAAATCAAAGTGTTGATCTTGTTAGCTGCTGTAATTGCTGATTTTGCGAGGAGATGTTGTGCATTTCCTCAATAGGCACCCCGGAAGCCACAGCCCTCTCCCTACCTTCTCTCCCTTACAGAGTCATCCGGGACCAAACTGGCTGACTTCCAGTAGATGTCATGTGCAAGGAGCAGATCATGTGGCCGGCCCAACCCCCAAAACCGGCAGCAAAACCGCGTCTGTGTGGCTTGTGCAAGTCCCAACTGCCTATTCCAATTCAGCTTGATGCATTTTGTGGTGCCCTGGAGGTCCAATTTAACACAAATCACTAGCTACCCATCCCCGCAGGACAGCAATGCTCCCCAAACGACCCCTGTCCACCTGCTCTCATGGTCTGCAACCTGCAGTGCCCGTGGCCTAGCCCAAAACTTCATGTGCTCCATCTGCCAATGGCTCCCTCCCTGAACTGCATTAGCTCCATGCTTGATCATTGCTGAGCAGTTGCGCCTCAGAAGCTGCAAACCTCCCTCTAATTCCATTTCTCGTGCATCATGACCCCCGAGTTCGCGCCTGGTTGACGCTTTTGTTCGCGGAAAGCTGCTTGGCACTCAGATTCACAATTCAGCAACATTCACCGGAACGGAATCACTAATCAATGCGATTCCACCGTACGTGGAGAGAATGATGACATGTTAGTCGACATGGGCAGTGGCGGCAATCATGGCGACGCGTCACGCACATGGCATGCGTGTTTCGAGCGTCCCGGATGTGGTCGCTAAGGGCTGAAGGCACGTTCAGTGAGCATCGATTCACGGAATGATGGCGCTCAAATCGCCATGAACTGATCATATATTACATATATATTGCCATAGGGGGTGTGGGATTTTGTTTCGTGCCGGCATGGTTGAGTGAGCATCGTGGAGAATCACTGCCCGGTGGCATCCATTGGAAATGGCTGGTACGTATCGATCATGCGCACGCAACCGTTCCAGTACACTCACAGAGACCACGAATGAACACTTGGACCACTACAGACGACGATGAAGCGGCGGCAATGGATGTCGAGGATGCCTCGTGTGCACATCGCCTACGCCCGGAGGAGCGCATGCTGGTTCTGTTCTTTTACGTGCGATCACTCGATCTCAAAGACCTCCCTAAATTCATTGTCTCGGCGGAACTGCCGAGTGTCCGTGGCAAATGCGAGGAGTATGAGGAACTGGAGAACAAGCACAGAGAACTCATTGGCCTGCTTGAAGCTGAAGACAGTAAATACAGCAACCGCGTGCGCAGTGCGCAATGACGACACTCCAAAGCCCTTCAGCTCCGACAAAGACGCCATCAAAGCGTCTGTCGCTAAGACGTGGTTGACTGCACAGATAGTCGCTCGTCCTAGGGGCGAACGGTTCTTTCCGTTTCTGCCTCCGGACCCACAAACAGGAGTGATCGTGCAATCGAATGAAGAAGAAATTGGCACGGGTGGCTACTTTCCACCAAAATCAAAGTGTTGATCTTGTTAGCTGCTGTAATTGCTGATTTTGCGAGGAGATGTTGTGCATTTCCTCAATAGGCACCCCGGAAGCCACAGCCCTCTCCCTACCTTCTCTCCCTTACAGAGTCATCCGGGACCAAACTGGCTGACTTCCAGTAGATGTCATGTGCAAGGAGCAGATCATGTGGCCGGCCCAACCCCCAAAACCGGCAGCAAAACCGCGTCTGTGTGGCTTGTGCAAGTCCCAACTGCCTATTCCAATTCAGCTTGATGCATTTTGTGGTGCCCTGGAGGTCCAATTTAACACAAATCACTAGCTACCCATCCCCGCAGGACAGCAATGCTCCCCAAACGACCCCTGTCCACCTGCTTCTCATGGTCTGCAACCTGCAGTGCCCGTGGCCTAGCCCAAAACTTCATGTGCTCCATCTGCCAATGGCTCCCTCCCTGAACTGCATTAGCTCCATGCTTGATCATTGCTGAGCAGTTGCGCCTCAGAAGCTGCAAACCTCCCTCTAATTCCATTTCTCGTGCATCATGACCCCCGAGTTCGCGCCTGGTTGACGCTTTTGTTCGCGGAAAGCTGCTTGGCACTCAGATTCACAATTCAGCAACATTCACCGGAACGGAATCACTAATCAATGCGATTCCACCGTACGTGGAGAGAATGATGACATGTTAGTCGACATGGGCAGTGGCGGCAATCATGGCGACGCGTCACGCACATGGCATGCGTGTTTCGAGCGTCCCGGATGTGGTCGCTAAGGGCTGAAGGCACGTTCAGTGAGCATCGATTCACGGAATGATGGCGCTCAAATCGCCATGAACTGATCATATATTACATATATATTGCCATAGGGGGTGTGGGATTTTGTTTCGTGCCGGCATGGTTGAGTGAGCATCGTGGAGAATCACTGCCCGGTGGCATCCATTGGAAATGGCTGGTACGTATCGATCATGCGCACGCAACCGTTCCAGTACACTCACAGAGACCACGAATGAACACTTGGACCACTACAGACGACGATGAAGCGGCGGCAATGGATGTCGAGGATGCCTCGTGTGCACATCGCCTACGCCCGGAGGAGCGCATGCTGGTTCTGTTCTTTTACGTGCGATCACTCGATCTCAAAGACCTCCCTAAATTCATTGTCTCGGCGGAACTGCCGAGTGTCCGTGGCAAATGCGAGGAGTATGAGGAACTGGAGAACAAGCACAGAGAACTCATTGGCCTGCTTGAAGCTGAAGACAGTAAATACAGCAACCGCGTGCGCAGTGCGCAATGACGACACTCCAAAGCCCTTCAGCTCCGACAAAGACGCCATCAAAGCGTCTGTCGCTAAGACGTGGTTGACTGCACAGATAGTCGCTCGTCCTAGGGGCGAACGGTTCTTTCCGTTTCTGCCTCCGGACCCACAAACAGGAGTGATCGTGCAATCGAATGAAGAAGAAATTGGCACGGGTGGCTACTTTCCACCAAAATCAAAGTGTTGATCTTGTTAGCTGCTGTAATTGCTGATTTTGCGAGGAGATGTTGTGCATTTCCTCAATAGGCACCCCGGAAGCCACAGCCCTCTCCCTACCTTCTCTCCCTTACAGAGTCATCCGGGACCAAACTGGCTGACTTCCAGTAGATGTCATGTGCAAGGAGCAGATCATGTGGCCGGCCCAACCCCCAAAACCGGCAGCAAAACCGCGTCTGTGTGGCTTGTGCAAGTCCCAACTGCCTATTCCAATTCAGCTTGATGCATTTTGTGGTGCCCTGGAGGTCCAATTTAACACAAATCACTAGCTACCCATCCCCGCAGGACAGCAATGCTCCCCAAACGACCCCTGTCCACCTGCTCTCATGGTCTGCAACCTGCAGTGCCCGTGGCCTAGCCCAAACTTCATGTGCTCCATCTGCCAATGGCTCCCTCCCTGAACTGCATTAGCTCCATGCTTGATCATTGCTGAGCAGTTGCGCCTCAGAAGCTGCAAACCTCCCTCTAATTCCATTTCTCGTGCATCATGACCCCGAGTTCGCGCCTGGTTGACGCTTTTGTTCGCGGAAAGCTGCTTGGCACTCAGATTCACAATTCAGCAACATTCACCGGAACGGAATCACTAATCAATGCGATTCCACCGTACGTGGAGAGAATGATGACATGTTAGTCGACATGGGCAGTGGCGGCAATCATGGCGACGCGTCACGCACATGGCATGCGTGTTTCGAGCGTCCCGGATGTGGTCGCTAAGGGCTGAAGGCACGTTCAGTGAGCATCGATTCACGGAATGATGGCGCTCAAATCGCCATGAACTGATCATATATTACATATATATTGCCATAGGGGGTGTGGGATTTTGTTTCGTGCCGGCATGGTTGAGTGAGCATCGTGGAGAATCACTGCCCGGTGGCATCCATTGGAAATGGCTGGTACGTATCGATCATGCGCACGCAACCGTTCCAGTACACTCACAGAGACCACGAATGAACACTTGGACCACTACAGACGACGATGAAGCGGCGGCAATGGATGTCGAGGATGCCTCGTGTGCACATCGCCTACGCCCGGAGGAGCGCATGCTGGTTCTGTTCTTTTACGTGCGATCACTCGATCTCAAAGACCTCCCTAAATTCATTGTCTCGGCGGAACTGCGAGTGTCCGTGGCAAATGCGAGGAGTATGAGGAACTGGAGAACAAGCACAGAGAACTCATTGGCCTGCCTTGAAGCTGAAGACAGTAAATACAGCAACCGCGTGCGCAGTGCGCAATGACGACACTCCAAAGCCCTTCAGCTCCGACAAAGACGCCATCAAAGCGTCTGTCGCTAAGACGTGGTTGACTGCACAGATAGTCGCTCGTGCCTAGGGGCGAACGGTTCTTTTCCTTTCTGCCTCCGGACCCACAAACAGGAGTGATCGTGCAATCGAATGAAGAAGAAATTGGCACGGGTGGCTACTTTCCACCAAAATCAAAGTGTTGATCTTGTTAGCTGCTGTAATTGCTGATTTTGCGAGGAGATGTTGTGCAATTTCCTCAATAGGCACCCCGGAAGCCACAGCCCTCTCCCTACCTTCTGAAGGCCACGTTCAGTGAGCATCGATTCACGGTTCGCCTCCGTTCTCTAGAATGATGGCCGCTCCAAATCGCCCATGAACTGATCATATATTACATATATATTGCCATAGGGGGTGTGGGATTTTGTTTCGTGCCGGCATGGTTGAGTGAGCATCGTGGAGAATCACTGCCCGGTGGCATCCATTGGAAATGGCTGGTACGTATCGATCATGCGCACGCAACGTTCCAGTACACTCACAGAGACACGAATGAACACTTGGACCACTACAGACGACGATGAAGCGGCGGCAATGGATGTCGAGGATGCCTCGTGTGCACATCGCCTACGCGCCGGAGGAGCGCATGCTGGTTCTGTTCTTTTACGTGCGATCACTCGATCTCAAGACCTCCCTAAATTCATTGTCTCGGCGGAACTGCCGAGTGTCCGTGGCAAATGCGAGGAGTATGAGGAACTGGAGAACAAGCACAGAGAACTCATTGGCCTGCTTGAAGCTGAAGACAGTAAATACAGCAACCGCGTGCGCAGTGCGCAATGACGACACTCCAAAGCCCTTCAGCTCCGACAAAGACGCCATCAAAGCGTCTGTCGCTAAGACGTGGTTGACTGCACAGATAGTCGCTCGTCCTAGGGGCGAACGGTTCTTTCCGTTTCTGCCTCCGGACCCACACAGGAGTGATCGTGCAATCGAATGAAGAAGAAAATTGGCACGGGTGGCTACTTTCCACCAAAATCAAAGTGTTGATCTTGTTAGCTGCTGTAATTGCTGATTTTGCGAGGAGATGTTGTGCATTTCCTCAATAGGCACCCCGAAGCCACAGCCCTCTCCCTACCTTCTTCTCCCTTACAGAGTCATCCGGGACCAAACTGGCTGACTTCCAGTAGATGTCATGTGCAAGGAGCAGATCATGTGGCCGGCCCAACCCCAAAACCGGCAGCAAAACGCGGTCTGTGTGGCTTGTGCAAGTCCCAACTGCCTATTCCAATTCAGCTTGATGCATTTTGTGGTGCCCTGGAGGTCCAATTTAACACAAATCACTAGCTACCCATCCCCGCAGGACAGCAATGCTCCCCAAACGACCCCTGTCCACCTGCTTCCATGGTCTGCAACCTGCAGTGCCCGTGGCCTAGCCCAAAACTTCAATGTGCTCCATCTGCCAATGGCTCCCTCCCTGAACTGCATTAGCTCCATGCTTGATCATTGCTGAGCAGTTGCGCCTCAGAAGCTGCAAACCTCCCTCTAATTCCATTTCTCGTGCATCATGACCCCGAGTTCGCGCCTGGTTGACGCTTTTGTTCGCGAAAGCTGCTTGGCACTCAGATTCACAATTCAGCAACATTCACCGGAACGGAATCACTAATCAATGGCGATTCCACCGTACGTGGAGAGAATGATGACATGTTAGTCGACATGGGCAGTGGCGGCAATCATGGCGACGCGTCACGCACATGGCATGCGTGTTTCGAGCGTCCGGATGTGGTCGCTAAGGGCTGACAGTAGCACGTCGTGACCACGACGCGACCGCGGGCTCGAATTCACAGCCGTCACAACACTTTTTGGTCTTTTTTTGCCCATCCGCACAGTGGATATTGCTTGTTGGACGCCCTGTGCTGGGATTTCGCTGCTCGCTTGCTTGTCGTTGCCGGACGAGAGCGCCAGCTAACTTGGCGGAGCTCTGGGCGCCCTCGCTGCTAGGCTCCAAAAGGAGATCGATCCCNTCGTCCGCACCCAGGTCGCCCCTTGCATGCTGTGTGGCATGAAGCTGGCATGGAGCCACAGGGCCTTTTTCCGCGTCTGCAGCGGATATGCTGCCGTTGTTATGACGGCCGTCGCCAGCAGGGTGGCCGATGTCCGCCGGCATGTAAGCTTCGTGGCCTCCGTAGGTACAAAATGATAGTGTTCGAACGCGGTCATCCTGACAGACTGAAAATGTTTCAATCTGCGCGCAGTCCGTGGTCGAGTCGCACATGCATGCACGGCAGCCTGGTTGCGATCGCGTTGTTGATACGGATATGTCTGCCCAGGGCGTGTGATGCGGATATGTGTGCCCAGGGCGTGTTCTGAGGGATAACATCGATGATGGACTACCATGCCTCCCTTCGCATGCATGACCCTATCTAGAGCTCTGCCATGCTCACTGCCTCGCTCCAAACCAACCGGGTCCCACCTGCCCTCGAGCACAGGTAGTTACACGCTGAGCATCTGCTTGGGTTCCGCCCGTGTGTCTGGCGGGCCTATGTGGGCTTGGCTGCCTGCGTGGGCTTGACTGCCTGCGTGGGCTTGACTGCCTCCGAGAGTCAGGCCGGATCTGTTGTTTGCCGTTGCGGATGATGCTGCACAGGCCGTCGTCTGCCACGGCAGTATGCATCCTTTCCCGGAATGCATCCTTTCCCGCTGCTGCTGTGCGCTGTGGCGGCGTGCATGCGGTGCCTCTCGATCCTCCGTGCCTCTTCTGCCGCCGTGCCTGCTCGTGTCGCCCACGCTGTCCGCCGCAGCCCCAGTACCTGCCTGGTCGCTGCACTTGCTGCGGGGGTGGCTGCAGGGGTCTCTACTCTCTGCGCGTCTACGCCAGCGGTTGCAGCTGCAGTGGGGTGACCTCGCTGGGCCCGGGTGGTTGTGCTTGGACCCCAGAGGCATGCTCGCAGGTCCTGCCTGGGGGCGTGTGTATTGCTTGGTCTTCAGCCTCTGCCCGCAGGGGTTCCGTGGCCGAGACCAGGTTGGGTTTGTCGTGATGCTGGGACTTTGTTTTTTCTGTTGCCCGGCCGACCCTGCAGCAATGCATGTACATGTGTTACGTGGAATTGGTGAGCACCTCTATAACAACACCGTTGTACGCCTCCAATGCATGCAACGTCAGCAGCCAGATGTGGCCACATGTGGGCTGCTCCTGTACGTGCCACTCTTTGACAGAGCCATTGCCCTGCTTTGAAGAGCCCTGCAGCGACATGAGCGGTATCACAGGGGACCAGTAGCCTGAGTTTCTAGGGCAGCAAATGCAGGCATTCTCCAACAGCCCTGTCAGTCCGGTTGCAGGGTCAAGCGCAGCCACAGGCAGGAGCAGGAAGGAATTGCAGGTATCAACGAGTTTGCTAGCCAGGCACAAACAACACGATGTCGCGCGATGAACGGCAGTGCATGCCTTTCAGAGTCTGCATGGCCATTGGGATACCACCTGTGCTTCTGCAGCGAGTCTGCATGCATCGTGCCATTACCTGTGTGAATGCACATGGTACACAAACAGTGTTACACGGAGATGAACGCAATAGCCCGGCAGCGAGGGCAACAGCAGGAAAGTAGACGGCAAAACCCCGAAAGCAGACAACAGCAACAAGCAACAACTGTCTCAGGTAAAAAGCCACAACGAACCGACACAGCCGACACAACCACACCCACGCATCCACACGCATGCGCACTCCCGCACCCCACCACCACGGCACCCGCGCCACAGCCGCACACAGCAACCACCTGCCAAACTGCGCACTACCGCCCATCCCAGCAAAACCGGCCACCACCGACCCCCAACAGCAGCACCCCCACTCCAGCCGGCCCCGCTCGAGCACTCCATCACGGGCCCCCGCACATGAGAGCCCGGGGGCTCACGCCCCCCACAGTGCAGGTGTACCAGCCCTCCCCCTCCGGCCGCCCGGCAGGGGCCTGGGTGGGGCGCGAAGGGCACTGGCGGCGTCGCATCGCTCTCCCCGCGGCAAACTCACGGGAAGGCAGGGCGGGCCAGCACGACAAACAGTGTAGCTTTAGGTAGGTGCCCATCTGCACTGAGACAGATCAGGGCCCAGGAGCAGCAGCACCCAAGGAGAAAGCAAAACCAAGCATCGGACGTACATCATGCCACACGCCAACAGGCATCACCAGAGGCAATTGTTAACAAGCGCGGCCAACGGCAGGCACATGCCACATACTACAGGCGAATCACTGTAGGCTAACCGCTTGTACTTCTTTGTGTCTGTGTGTATGAAAGCCCATGATACAGTGGGACTCGTGGAAGCGGACAGATCTATGCTCAGCTGCACAGGAAACATGTAGCAGCTGTGGCCAGTGCCAGCTCTAGCGCTCTAGTACTTGCAGTCACGCCACCTGCACTGTCTCATATCTATAATCGTGATAGACAGGCGCTCCTGGCATCAATTCTAGTCAACGCTGGAGCTGCGCCTTGAACAGCGTGGTTGCGTGTGGCGACTTGCCTCCTTCGACCCTTGTCCGCATGGGCGCTGCGGCCCTTGAGCGTTGGCGGGACACAGCGGAGCTCCGGTCCTCTGCATGGCCACTGCTCTCGGCATGGGCGTCGGTAAATCTTCCTGGTGATCGGGTCCCGCGTCGCGCCCGACTGGCGCCGAACGCACCAGCCATAATTATGCAATTACGATTCCATTAGCCACATGTAGCCACAAAACAACAGAGGCCTCCAGAGGATGGTATCTAGACATCCGTGAATTGCTGTGGTCCCTGCTGGCGACGTTTCCGCGCTCATTAATATGGAGGCGCAAGTGAATTCGCAAGTGTTTTTATGCGGTGGATCCATAGTCCTTGCTGCGATTGGTGACTGGACAGGTCGTTTGTTTCACTTGTAATTCAAATCCGTTCCGTGCGCAAAGTTATCACCGCCCCAGTGCGCCTCTATCACAGCACGAATTCTCTGCGGATTTCTAGGACTGCGTGAATTATTCTGCAACGCTACCGACAGTCTGCACTGCGCAGCACTGATCGCCCCAACATCCGTGACGCTGCCCTGTGCGGAGCATTCAACGGATAATCACAATGCTGTGCTCATCCCCGGCCACATACAGTCACGATTCGGTGTTTACGTGCAGACATGGGCTACGATATTCCCAAAGTGAAGAGCAAGCACTTCGACAAGTATGTCGCGCAGATGACATCCTGCGAGTCAAATGTCTACGCCATCACAGGCACTACAACAGGTGCGGTCCGCCCCATAGCCTGAATAGCAATCAGCGGCAATAGTGCCACTGAAAGCATGCGCGATGCAGGCATGGGCTTCAATGCCATGAAGGTGCTGTTCTCGAAAGGAGCCCATGTCATGGCCCTGAACAGGCCCTCGGAGCGGTCCACAACGGCCTGCCAGACAGTGCGAGACGAGTGCAGCGAAAGCAACGGAAAGATCACAGAGATTTCCTGCGACCTCCAAAGCTTCGAGTCCGTCAGAGCAGCAGGAGCAGAGGTGCTGTCACAGCTGGGCGACACCGGCCTGAATGCACTGGTCTGCAATGCAGGTGTGCGCAGCAATCTAGCTGATCCAGGCGCTAATCTGCGATGCAACACATACCCACCCGTACATGTCTACCTCGTGAGGCTCACCCAGACCTGCTGATATCTGCTGACCATCACCCATGCAGCAGCAGGCAGCTACAGTTCTACCCCCCTAATGCAGCCTGCACAGCCAGCCGCTGTCCGACGACCACGTCCACAGTGCAACATGATCTGCTTACATCGTGGCACCCAAGTACTGCCAGCTTGATCCTCAGCGGCTTGCCCAAACGGCAACCAAAGGCACGGACGTGCTAGCCACAGCATGTTACAATTCCAGCATAACAGGTGCCACAAGAAGAGCACACCGCTTGCAGGCGTTATGGCGCTGCCAGACAAGGCGACAGGGGATGGTTACGACGTGCAGATGCAGACCAACCACCTCTCCCACTTCCTCCTTGCCTCCTCCGTCTTCCCCGCCCTGCAGAAGGCTGCAGAGGTGTCTGGCAGCGCCCGCATCGTCGGCCACAGCAGCGGTTCCCGGAAGTGGCCGGCACGCCCTGCGATGCCAAGTACTACGGAAAGAACGGCGGCGATCTGGGCGGGGACGAGAAGGCGATTGCCGGTGGGAGCGGTACCACCAGAGCAAGCTTGCCAACGTTCTCTTTGCGGGCGCCTTGAAGGTGTGCTGTGTTCTGACCCGCCAGCATGATCATGTGCAATAAATCCCTATTTGTCCCCTCTCTCTGTCTGCTCTCTGCAAGGCACCGGCTTTGTCCAGCTGCCTGATGGCTGGCTGATCATATGGCAGTCTTTTCGCTGCCTAGGCAACGCTAGGGCCGACATGTACACATGCCTGGATCGGCCATGGTGTGACATAGTTGCAGCACCGCCCGTCACGCTCCATTCCGCACTAGACAGCGCTGATCAGCGGCAACTCATGATCGATGACACCAGCCAACGCCCGTCACACTCCTGTTGCCGCACGTGTCCCTGCATAATGCTAAGACCAAGCGACCGCGGCATCCTGGAATGCTGAGTCTCTTGGTAACAGAACTGCTGCCCTCAATAGCGTGCATGATGTCAGCCACGCGTCCTTGAAGGAGCTGTGCTCAGTCATACGATGGCCTGAAGTATGACATCTCGAAATTGGACTGCAGACAAGCTGGAGGAGCGAGGCATCACCAACATCCTCTGTGTGACGGCCGTGCCTGGGCTGGCGGCGTCCAACCTGCAGGCCACCACCGCGGAGCACGGTGGCGGCATGGGCCTGCAGATGCTGATGCGCTTTGCACAGTCTGCGGAGGACGGCACGCTGCCGCTGCTGGAGTGCATCACGAGTGCCGACATGCAGTCCGGGACATGGTGACCCCGGGGAACAACGGGCCGATCTCGTGGATGTTTGGGACGCAGTGGCCGGCTGGCCGAAGAAGAAGGCTGTGGAGAAGCTGTGCAAAGACGAGGAGGGCAAGAAGATCCTGTGGGAGGAGTCTGAGAAGGCGGTCGGGCCGTTCTCCGAGTGAGAGGCGTGCGGTGGCAGCTGGCTAGGTTGTGGTGTGAGGATAGAGTGGCTGGCTGGGACACTGGTGCCTGCAACACTTTCATACGTTTGATTTGATTTGTCTGTGCCGCGTATGATCGTGTCACCGAGCATGCATGGGAGAGGTGTGGTGCCCCTGTTCACGCAGCATGGTGTAGAGGACCACACATACTGGCATGTGATACTGTACACAAGTATTATGCAAGGAGTCAGACAGGTGTATATTAAGAGAGCCAGCCAGAATTTTGAACAAAGTCAGAATTTTGAACAAAACATTCTGCCATGCCCTTGGGGAGAGGGCTGTGGCTTCCGGGGTGCCTATTGAGGAAATGCACAACATCTCCTCGCAAAATCAGCAATTACAGCAGCTAACAAGATCAACACTTTGATTTTGGTGGAAAGTAGCCACCCGTGCCAATTTCTTCTTCATTCGATTGCACGATCACTCCTGTTTGTGGGTCCGGAGGCAGAAACGGAAAGAACCGTTCGCCCTAGGACGAGCGACTATCTGTGCAGTCAACCACGTCTTAGCGACAGACGCTTTGATGGCGTCTTTGTCGGAGCTGAAGGGCTTTGGAGTGTCGTCATTGCGCACTGCACGCGGTTGCTGTATTTACTGTCTTCAGCTTCAAGCAGGCCAATGAGTTCTCTGTGCTTGTTCTCCAGTTCCTCATACTCCTCGCATTTGCCACGGACACTCGGCAGTTCCGCCGAGACAATGAATTTAGGGAGGTCTTTGAGATCGAGTGATCGCAACGTAAAAGAACAGAACCAGCATGCGCTCCTCCGGCGTAGGCGGATGTGCACACGAGGCATCCTCGACATCCATTGCCGCCGCTTCATCGTCGTCTGTAGTGGTCCAAGTGTTCATTCGTGGTCTCTGTGAGTGTACTGGAACGGTTGCGTGCGCATGATCGATACGTACCAGCCATTTCCAATGGATGCCACCGGGCAGTGATTCTCCACGATGCTCACTCAACCATGCCGGCACGAAACAAAATCCCACACCCCTATGGCAATATATATGTAATATATGATCAGTTCATGGCGATTTGAGCGCCATCATTCCGTGAATCGATGCTCACTGAACGTGCCTTCAGCCCTTAGCGACCACATCCGGGACGCTCGAAACACGCATGCCATGTGCGTGACGCGTCGCCATGATTGCCGCCACTGCCCATGTCGACTAACATGTCATCATTCTCTCCACGTACGGTGGAATCGCATTGATGTGATTCCGTTCCGGTGAATGTTGCTGAATTGTGAATCTGAGTGCCAAGCAGCTTTCCGCGAACAAAAGCGTCAACCAGGCGCGAACTCGGGGTCATGATGCACGAGAAATGGAATTAGAGGGAGGTTTTGCAGCTTCTGAGGCGCAACTGCTCAGCAATGATCAAGCATGGAGCTAATGCAGTTCAGGGAGGGAGCCATTGGCAGATGGAGCACATGAAGTTTTGGGCTAGGCCACGGGCACTGCAGGTTGCAGACCATGGAAGCAGGTGGACAGGGGTCGTTTGGGAGCATTGCTGTCCTGCGGGGATGGGTAGCTAGTGATTTGTGTTAAATTGGAACCTCCAGGGCACCACAAAATGCATCAAGCTGAATTGGAATAGGCAGTTGGGACTTGCACAAGCCACACAGACGCGGTTTTGCTGCCGGTTTTGGGGGTTGGGCCGGCCACATGATCTGCTCCTTGCACATGACATCTACTGGAAGTCAGCCAGTTTGGTCCCGGATGACTCTGTAAGGGAGAGAAGGTAGGAGAGGGCTGTGGCTTCCGGGGTGCCTATTGAGGAAATGCACAACATCTCCTCGCAAAATCAGCAATTACAGCAGCTAACAAGATCAACACTTTGATTTTGGTGGAAAGTAGCCACCCGTGCCAATTTCTTCTTCATTCGATTGCACGATCACTCCTGTTTGTGGGTCCGGAGGCAGAAACGGAAAGAACCGTTCGCCCCTAGGACGAGCGACTATCTGTGCAGTCAACCACGTCTTAGCGACAGACGCTTTGATGGCGTCTTTGTCGGAGCTGAAGGGCTTTGGAGTGTCGTCATTGCGCACTGCGCACGCGGTTGCTGTATTTACTGTCTTCAGCTTCAAGCAGGCCAATGAGTTCTCTGTGCTTGTTCTCCAGTTCCTCATACTCCTCGCATTTGCCACGGACACTCGGCAGTTCCGCCGAGACAATGAATTTAGGGAGGTCTTTGAGATCGAGTGATCGCACGTAAAAGAACAGAACCAGCATGCGCTCCTCCGGGCGTAGGCGATGTGCACACGAGGCATCCTCGACATCCATTGCCGCCGCTTCATCGTCGTCTGTAGTGGTCCAAGTGTTCATTCGTGGTCTCTGTGAGTGTACTGGAACGGTTGCGTGCGCATGATCGATACGTACCAGCCATTTCCAATGGATGCCACCGGGCAGTGATTCTCCACGATGCTCACTCAACCATGCCGGCACGAAACAAAATCCCACACCCCCTATGGCAATATATATGTAATATATGATCAGTTCATGGCGATTTGAGCGCCATCATTCCGTGAATCGATGCTCACTGAACGTGCCTTCAGCCCTTAGCGACCACATCCGGGACGCTCGAAACACGCATGCCATGTGCGTGACGCGTCGCCATGATTGCCGCCACTGCCCATGTCGACTAACATGTCATCATTCTCTCCACGTACGGTGGAATCGCATTGATTAGTGATTCCGTTCCGGTGAATGTTGCTGAATTGTGAATCTGAGTGCCAAGCAGCTTTCCGCGAACAAAAGCGTCAACCAGGCGCGAACTCGGGGGTCATGATGCACGAGAAATGGAATTAGAGGGAGGTTTGCAGCTTCTGAGGCGCAACTGCTCAGCAATGATCAAGCATGGAGCTAATGCAGTTCAGGGAGGGAGCCATTGGCAGATGGAGCACATGAAGTTTTGGGCTAGGCCACGGGCACTGCAGGTTGCAGACCATGGAAGCAGGTGGACAGGGGTCGTTTGGGGAGCATTGCTGTCCTGCGGGGATGGGTAGCTAGTGATTTGTGTTAAATTGGACCTCCAGGGCACCACAAAATGCATCAAGCTGAATTGGAATAGGCAGTTGGGACTTGCACAAGCCACACAGACGCGGTTTTGCTGCCGGTTTTGGGGGTTGGGCCGGCCACATGATCTGCTCCTTGCACATGACATCTACTGGAAGTCAGCCAGTTTGGTCCCGGATGACTCTGTAAGGGAGAGAAGGTAGGGAGAGGGCTGTGGCTTCCGGGGTGCCTATTGAGGAAATGCACAACATCTCCTCGCAAAATCAGCAATTACAGCAGCTAACAAGATCAACACTTTGATTTTGGTGGAAAGTAGCCACCCGTGCCAATTTCTTCTTCATTCGATTGCACGATCACTCCTGTTTGTGGGTCCGGAGGCAGAAACGGAAAGAACCGTTCGCCCCTAGGACGAGCGACTATCTGTGCAGTCAACCACGTCTTAGCGACAGACGCTTTGATGGCGTCTTTGTCGGAGCTGAAGGGCTTTGGAGTGTCGTCATTGCGCACTGCGCACGCGGTTGCTGTATTTACTGTCTTCAGCTTCAAGCAGGCCAATGAGTTCTCTGTGCTTGTTCTCCAGTTCCTCATACTCCTCGCATTTGCCACGGACACTCGGCAGTTCCGCCGAGACAATGAATTTAGGGAGGTCTTTGAGATCGAGTGATCGCACGTAAAAGAACAGAACCAGCATGCGCTCCTCCGGGCGTAGGCGATGTGCACACGAGGCATCCTCGACATCCATTGCCGCCGCTTCATCGTCGTCTGTAGTGGTCCAAGTGTTCATTCGTGGTCTCTGTGAGTGTACTGGAACGGTTGCGTGCGCATGATCGATACGTACCAGCCATTTCCAATGGATGCCACCGGGCAGTGATTCTCCACGATGCTCACTCAACCATGCCGGCACGAAACAAAATCCCACACCCCCTATGGCAATATATATGTAATATATGATCAGTTCATGGCGATTTGAGCGCCATCATTCCGTGAATCGATGCTCACTGAACGTGCCTTCAGAAGGTAGGGAGAGGGCTGTGGCTTCCGGGGTGCCTATTGAGGAAATGCACAACATCTCCTCGCAAAATCAGCAATTACAGCAGCTAACAAGATCAACACTTTGATTTTGGTGGAAAGTAGCCACCCGTGCCAATTTCTTCTTCATTCGATTGCACGATCACTCCTGTTTGTGGGTCCGGAGGCAGAAACGGAAAGAACCGTTCGCCCCTAGGACGAGCGACTATCTGTGCAGTCAACCACGTCTTAGCGACAGACGCTTTGATGGCGTCTTTGTCGGAGCTGAAGGGCTTTGGAGTGTCGTCATTGCGCACTGCGCACGCGGTTGCTGTATTTACTGTCTTCAGCTTCAAGCAGGCCAATGAGTTCTCTGTGCTTGTTCTCCAGTTCCTCATACTCCTCGCATTTGCCACGGACACTCGGCAGTTCCGCCGAGACAATGAATTTAGGGAGGTCTTTGAGATCGAGTGATCGCACGTAAAAGAACAGAACCAGCATGCGCTCCTCCGGGCGTAGGCGATGTGCACACGAGGCATCCTCGACATCCATTGCCGCCGCTTCATCGTCGTCTGTAGTGGTCCAAGTGTTCATTCGTGGTCTCTGTGAGTGTACTGGAACGGTTGCGTGCGCATGATCGATACGTACCAGCCATTTCCAATGGATGCCACCGGGCAGTGATTCTCCACGATGCTCACTCAACCATGCCGGCACGAAACAAAATCCCACACCCCCTATGGCAATATATATGTAATATATGATCAGTTCATGGCGATTTGAGCGCCATCATTCCGTGAATCGATGCTCACTGAACGTGCCTTCAGCCCTTAGCGACCACATCCGGGACGCTCGAAACACGCATGCCATGTGCGTGACGCGTCGCCATGATTGCCGCCACTGCCCATGTCGACTAACATGTCATCATTCTCTCCACGTACGGTGGAATCGCATTGATTAGTGATTCCGTTCCGGTGAATGTTGCTGAATTGTGAATCTGAGTGCCAAGCAGCTTTCCGCGAACAAAAGCGTCAACCAGGCGCGAACTCGGGGGTCATGATGCACGAGAAATGGAATTAGAGGGAGGTTTGCAGCTTCTGAGGCGCAACTGCTCAGCAATGATCAAGCATGGAGCTAATGCAGTTCAGGGAGGGAGCCATTGGCAGATGGAGCACATGAAGTTTTGGGCTAGGCCACGGGCACTGCAGGTTGCAGACCATGGAAGCAGGTGGACAGGGGTCGTTTGGGGAGCATTGCTGTCCTGCGGGGATGGGTAGCTAGTGATTTGTGTTAAATTGGACCTCCAGGGCACCACAAAATGCATCAAGCTGAATTGGAATAGGCAGTTGGGACTTGCACAAGCCACACAGACGCGGTTTTGCTGCCGGTTTTGGGGGTTGGGCCGGCCACATGATCTGCTCCTTGCACATGACATCTACTGGAAGTCAGCCAGTTTGGTCCCGGATGACTCTGTAAGGGAGAGAAGGTAGGGAGAGGGCTGTGGCTTCCGGGGTGCCTATTGAGGAAATGCACAACATCTCCTCGCAAAATCAGCAATTACAGCAGCTAACAAGATCAACACTTTGATTTTGGTGGAAAGTAGCCACCCGTGCCAATTTCTTCTTCATTCGATTGCACGATCACTCCTGTTTGTGGGTCCGGAGGCAGAAACGGAAAGAACCGTTCGCCCCTAGGACGAGCGACTATCTGTGCAGTCAACCACGTCTTAGCGACAGACGCTTTGATGGCGTCTTTGTCGGAGCTGAAGGGCTTTGGAGTGTCGTCATTGCGCACTGCGCACGCGGTTGCTGTATTTACTGTCTTCAGCTTCAAGCAGGCCAATGAGTTCTCTGTGCTTGTTCTCCAGTTCCTCATACTCCTCGCATTTGCCACGGACACTCGGCAGTTCCGCCGAGACAATGAATTTAGGGAGGTCTTTGAGATCGAGTGATCGCACGTAAAAGAACAGAACCAGCATGCGCTCCTCCGGGCGTAGGCGATGTGCACACGAGGCATCCTCGACATCCATTGCCGCCGCTTCATCGTCGTCTGTAGTGGTCCAAGTGTTCATTCGTGGTCTCTGTGAGTGTACTGGAACGGTTGCGTGCGCATGATCGATACGTACCAGCCATTTCCAATGGATGCCACCGGGCAGTGATTCTCCACGATGCTCACTCAACCATGCCGGCACGAAACAAAATCCCACACCCCCTATGGCAATATATATGTAATATATGATCAGTTCATGGCGATTTGAGCGCCATCATTCCGTGAATCGATGCTCACTGAACGTGCCTTCAGCCCTTAGCGACCACATCCGGGACGCTCGAAACACGCATGCCATGTGCGTGACGCGTCGCCATGATTGCCGCCACTGCCCATGTCGACTAACATGTCATCATTCTCTCCACGTACGGTGGAATCGCATTGATTAGTGATTCCGTTCCGGTGAATGTTGCTGAATTGTGAATCTGAGTGCCAAGCAGCTTTCCGCGAACAAAAGCGTCAACCAGGCGCGAACTCGGGGGTCATGATGCACGAGAAATGGAATTAGAGGGAGGTTTGCAGCTTCTGAGGCGCAACTGCTCAGCAATGATCAAGCATGGAGCTAATGCAGTTCAGGGAGGGAGCCATTGGCAGATGGAGCACATGAAGTTTTGGGCTAGGCCACGGGCACTGCAGGTTGCAGACCATGGAAGCAGGTGGACAGGGGTCGTTTGGGGAGCATTGCTGTCCTGCGGGGATGGGTAGCTAGTGATTTGTGTTAAATTGGACCTCCAGGGCACCACAAAATGCATCAAGCTGAATTGGAATAGGCAGTTGGGACTTGCACAAGCCACACAGACGCGGTTTTGCTGCCGGTTTTGGGGGTTGGGCCGGCCACATGATCTGCTCCTTGCACATGACATCTACTGGAAGTCAGCCAGTTTGGTCCCGGATGACTCTGTAAGGGAGAGAAGGTAGGGAGAGGGCTGTGGCTTCCGGGGTGCCTATTGAGGAAATGCACAACATCTCCTCGCAAAATCAGCAATTACAGCAGCTAACAAGATCAACACTTTGATTTTGGTGGAAAGTAGCCACCCGTGCCAATTTCTTCTTCATTCGATTGCACGATCACTCCTGTTTGTGGGTCCGGAGGCAGAAACGGAAAGAACCGTTCGCCCCTAGGACGAGCGACTATCTGTGCAGTCAACCACGTCTTAGCGACAGACGCTTTGATGGCGTCTTTGTCGGAGCTGAAGGGCTTTGGAGTGTCGTCATTGCGCACTGCGCACGCGGTTGCTGTATTTACTGTCTTCAGCTTCAAGCAGGCCAATGAGTTCTCTGTGCTTGTTCTCCAGTTCCTCATACTCCTCGCATTTGCCACGGACACTCGGCAGTTCCGCCGAGACAATGAATTTAGGGAGGTCTTTGAGATCGAGTGATCGCACGTAAAAGAACAGAACCAGCATGCGCTCCTCCGGGCGTAGGCGATGTGCACACGAGGCATCCTCGACATCCATTGCCGCCGCTTCATCGTCGTCTGTAGTGGTCCAAGTGTTCATTCGTGGTCTCTGTGAGTGTACTGGAACGGTTGCGTGCGCATGATCGATACGTACCAGCCATTTCCAATGGATGCCACCGGGCAGTGATTCTCCACGATGCTCACTCAACCATGCCGGCACGAAACAAAATCCCACACCCCCTATGGCAATATATATGTAATATATGATCAGTTCATGGCGATTTGAGCGCCATCATTCCGTGAATCGATGCTCACTGAACGTGCCTTCAGAAGGTAGGGAGAGGGCTGTGGCTTCCGGGGTGCCTATTGAGGAAATGCACAACATCTCCTCGCAAAATCAGCAATTACAGCAGCTAACAAGATCAACACTTTGATTTTGGTGGAAAGTAGCCACCCGTGCCAATTTCTTCTTCATTCGATTGCACGATCACTCCTGTTTGTGGGTCCGGAGGCAGAAACGGAAAGAACCGTTCGCCCCTAGGACGAGCGACTATCTGTGCAGTCAACCACGTCTTAGCGACAGACGCTTTGATGGCGTCTTTGTCGGAGCTGAAGGGCTTTGGAGTGTCGTCATTGCGCACTGCGCACGCGGTTGCTGTATTTACTGTCTTCAGCTTCAAGCAGGCCAATGAGTTCTCTGTGCTTGTTCTCCAGTTCCTCATACTCCTCGCATTTGCCACGGACACTCGGCAGTTCCGCCGAGACAATGAATTTAGGGAGGTCTTTGAGATCGAGTGATCGCACGTAAAAGAACAGAACCAGCATGCGCTCCTCCGGGCGTAGGCGATGTGCACACGAGGCATCCTCGACATCCATTGCCGCCGCTTCATCGTCGTCTGTAGTGGTCCAAGTGTTCATTCGTGGTCTCTGTGAGTGTACTGGAACGGTTGCGTGCGCATGATCGATACGTACCAGCCATTTCCAATGGATGCCACCGGGCAGTGATTCTCCACGATGCTCACTCAACCATGCCGGCACGAAACAAAATCCCACACCCCCTATGGCAATATATATGTAATATATGATCAGTTCATGGCGATTTGAGCGCCATCATTCCGTGAATCGATGCTCACTGAACGTGCCTTCAGCCCTTAGCGACCACATCCGGGACGCTCGAAACACGCATGCCATGTGCGTGACGCGTCGCCATGATTGCCGCCACTGCCCATGTCGACTAACATGTCATCATTCTCTCCACGTACGGTGGAATCGCATTGATTAGTGATTCCGTTCCGGTGAATGTTGCTGAATTGTGAATCTGAGTGCCAAGCAGCTTTCCGCGAACAAAAGCGTCAACCAGGCGCGAACTCGGGGGTCATGATGCACGAGAAATGGAATTAGAGGGAGGTTTGCAGCTTCTGAGGCGCAACTGCTCAGCAATGATCAAGCATGGAGCTAATGCAGTTCAGGGAGGGAGCCATTGGCAGATGGAGCACATGAAGTTTTGGGCTAGGCCACGGGCACTGCAGGTTGCAGACCATGGAAGCAGGTGGACAGGGGTCGTTTGGGGAGCATTGCTGTCCTGCGGGGATGGGTAGCTAGTGATTTGTGTTAAATTGGACCTCCAGGGCACCACAAAATGCATCAAGCTGAATTGGAATAGGCAGTTGGGACTTGCACAAGCCACACAGACGCGGTTTTGCTGCCGGTTTTGGGGGTTGGGCCGGCCACATGATCTGCTCCTTGCACATGACATCTACTGGAAGTCAGCCAGTTTGGTCCCGGATGACTCTGTAAGGGAGAGAAGGTAGGGAGAGGGCTGTGGCTTCCGGGGTGCCTATTGAGGAAATGCACAACATCTCCTCGCAAAATCAGCAATTACAGCAGCTAACAAGATCAACACTTTGATTTTGGTGGAAAGTAGCCACCCGTGCCAATTTCTTCTTCATTCGATTGCACGATCACTCCTGTTTGTGGGTCCGGAGGCAGAAACGGAAAGAACCGTTCGCCCCTAGGACGAGCGACTATCTGTGCAGTCAACCACGTCTTAGCGACAGACGCTTTGATGGCGTCTTTGTCGGAGCTGAAGGGCTTTGGAGTGTCGTCATTGCGCACTGCGCACGCGGTTGCTGTATTTACTGTCTTCAGCTTCAAGCAGGCCAATGAGTTCTCTGTGCTTGTTCTCCAGTTCCTCATACTCCTCGCATTTGCCACGGACACTCGGCAGTTCCGCCGAGACAATGAATTTAGGGAGGTCTTTGAGATCGAGTGATCGCACGTAAAAGAACAGAACCAGCATGCGCTCCTCCGGGCGTAGGCGATGTGCACACGAGGCATCCTCGACATCCATTGCCGCCGCTTCATCGTCGTCTGTAGTGGTCCAAGTGTTCATTCGTGGTCTCTGTGAGTGTACTGGAACGGTTGCGTGCGCATGATCGATACGTACCAGCCATTTCCAATGGATGCCACCGGGCAGTGATTCTCCACGATGCTCACTCAACCATGCCGGCACGAAACAAAATCCCACACCCCCTATGGCAATATATATGTAATATATGATCAGTTCATGGCGATTTGAGCGCCATCATTCCGTGAATCGATGCTCACTGAACGTGCCTTCAGCCCTTAGCGACCACATCCGGGACGCTCGAAACACGCATGCCATGTGCGTGACGCGTCGCCATGATTGCCGCCACTGCCCATGTCGACTAACATGTCATCATTCTCTCCACGTACGGTGGAATCGCATTGATTAGTGATTCCGTTCCGGTGAATGTTGCTGAATTGTGAATCTGAGTGCCAAGCAGCTTTCCGCGAACAAAAGCGTCAACCAGGCGCGAACTCGGGGGTCATGATGCACGAGAAATGGAATTAGAGGGAGGTTTGCAGCTTCTGAGGCGCAACTGCTCAGCAATGATCAAGCATGGAGCTAATGCAGTTCAGGGAGGGAGCCATTGGCAGATGGAGCACATGAAGTTTTGGGCTAGGCCACGGGCACTGCAGGTTGCAGACCATGAGAGCAGGTGGACAGGGGTCGTTTGGGGAGCATTGCTGTCCTGCGGGGATGGGTAGCTAGTGATTTGTGTTAAATTGGACCTCCAGGGCACCACAAAATGCATCAAGCTGAATTGGAATAGGCAGTTGGGACTTGCACAAGCCACACAGACGCGGTTTTGCTGCCGGTTTTGGGGGTTGGGCCGGCCACATGATCTGCTCCTTGCACATGACATCTACTGGAAGTCAGCCAGTTTGGTCCCGGATGACTCTGTAAGGGAGAGAAGGTAGGGAGAGGGCTGTGGCTTCCGGGGTGCCTATTGAGGAAATGCACAACATCTCCTCGCAAAATCAGCAATTACAGCAGCTAACAAGATCAACACTTTGATTTTGGTGGAAAGTAGCCACCCGTGCCAATTTCTTCTTCATTCGATTGCACGATCACTCCTGTTTGTGGGTCCGGAGGCAGAAACGGAAAGAACCGTTCGCCCCTAGGACGAGCGACTATCTGTGCAGTCAACCACGTCTTAGCGACAGACGCTTTGATGGCGTCTTTGTCGGAGCTGAAGGGCTTTGGAGTGTCGTCATTGCGCACTGCGCACGCGGTTGCTGTATTTACTGTCTTCAGCTTCAAGCAGGCCAATGAGTTCTCTGTGCTTGTTCTCCAGTTCCTCATACTCCTCGCATTTGCCACGGACACTCGGCAGTTCCGCCGAGACAATGAATTTAGGGAGGTCTTTGAGATCGAGTGATCGCACGTAAAAGAACAGAACCAGCATGCGCTCCTCCGGGCGTAGGCGATGTGCACACGAGGCATCCTCGACATCCATTGCCGCCGCTTCATCGTCGTCTGTAGTGGTCCAAGTGTTCATTCGTGGTCTCTGTGAGTGTACTGGAACGGTTGCGTGCGCATGATCGATACGTACCAGCCATTTCCAATGGATGCCACCGGGCAGTGATTCTCCACGATGCTCACTCAACCATGCCGGCACGAAACAAAATCCCACACCCCCTATGGCAATATATATGTAATATATGATCAGTTCATGGCGATTTGAGCGCCATCATTCCGTGAATCGATGCTCACTGAACGTGCCTTCAGCCCTTAGCGACCACATCCGGGACGCTCGAAACACGCATGCCATGTGCGTGACGCGTCGCCATGATTGCCGCCACTGCCCATGTCGACTAACATGTCATCATTCTCTCCACGTACGGTGGAATCGCATTGATTAGTGATTCCGTTCCGGTGAATGTTGCTGAATTGTGAATCTGAGTGCCAAGCAGCTTTCCGCGAACAAAAGCGTCAACCAGGCGCGAACTCGGGGGTCATGATGCACGAGAAATGGAATTAGAGGGAGGTTTGCAGCTTCTGAGGCGCAACTGCTCAGCAATGATCAAGCATGGAGCTAATGCAGTTCAGGGAGGGAGCCATTGGCAGATGGAGCACATGAAGTTTTGGGCTAGGCCACGGGCACTGCAGGTTGCAGACCATGGAAGCAGGTGGACAGGGGTCGTTTGGGGAGCATTGCTGTCCTGCGGGGATGGGTAGCTAGTGATTTGTGTTAAATTGGACCTCCAGGGCACCACAAAATGCATCAAGCTGAATTGGAATAGGCAGTTGGGACTTGCACAAGCCACACAGACGCGGTTTTGCTGCCGGTTTTGGGGGTTGGGCCGGCCACATGATCTGCTCCTTGCACATGACATCTACTGGAAGTCAGCCAGTTTGGTCCCGGATGACTCTGTAAGGGAGAGAAGGTAGGGAGAGGGCTGTGGCTTCCGGGGTGCCTATTGAGGAAATGCACAACATCTCCTCGCAAAATCAGCAATTACAGCAGCTAACAAGATCAACACTTTGATTTTGGTGGAAAGTAGCCACCCGTGCCAATTTCTTCTTCATTCGATTGCACGATCACTCCTGTTTGTGGGTCCGGAGGCAGAAACGGAAAGAACCGTTCGCCCCTAGGACGAGCGACTATCTGTGCAGTCAACCACGTCTTAGCGACAGACGCTTTGATGGCGTCTTTGTCGGAGCTGAAGGGCTTTGGAGTGTCGTCATTGCGCACTGCGCACGCGGTTGCTGTATTTACTGTCTTCAGCTTCAAGCAGGCCAATGAGTTCTCTGTGCTTGTTCTCCAGTTCCTCATACTCCTCGCATTTGCCACGGACACTCGGCAGTTCCGCCGAGACAATGAATTTAGGGAGGTCTTTGAGATCGAGTGATCGCACGTAAAAGAACAGAACCAGCATGCGCTCCTCCGGGCGTAGGCGATGTGCACACGAGGCATCCTCGACATCCATTGCCGCCGCTTCATCGTCGTCTGTAGTGGTCCAAGTGTTCATTCGTGGTCTCTGTGAGTGTACTGGAACGGTTGCGTGCGCATGATCGATACGTACCAGCCATTTCCAATGGATGCCACCGGGCAGTGATTCTCCACGATGCTCACTCAACCATGCCGGCACGAAACAAAATCCCACACCCCCTATGGCAATATATATGTAATATATGATCAGTTCATGGCGATTTGAGCGCCATCATTCCGTGAATCGATGCTCACTGAACGTGCCTTCAGAAGGTAGGGAGAGGGCTGTGGCTTCCGGGGTGCCTATTGAGGAAATGCACAACATCTCCTCGCAAAATCAGCAATTACAGCAGCTAACAAGATCAACACTTTGATTTTGGTGGAAAGTAGCCACCCGTGCCAATTTCTTCTTCATTCGATTGCACGATCACTCCTGTTTGTGGGTCCGGAGGCAGAAACGGAAAGAACCGTTCGCCCCTAGGACGAGCGACTATCTGTGCAGTCAACCACGTCTTAGCGACAGACGCTTTGATGGCGTCTTTGTCGGAGCTGAAGGGCTTTGGAGTGTCGTCATTGCGCACTGCGCACGCGGTTGCTGTATTTACTGTCTTCAGCTTCAAGCAGGCCAATGAGTTCTCTGTGCTTGTTCTCCAGTTCCTCATACTCCTCGCATTTGCCACGGACACTCGGCAGTTCCGCCGAGACAATGAATTTAGGGAGGTCTTTGAGATCGAGTGATCGCACGTAAAAGAACAGAACCAGCATGCGCTCCTCCGGGCGTAGGCGATGTGCACACGAGGCATCCTCGACATCCATTGCCGCCGCTTCATCGTCGTCTGTAGTGGTCCAAGTGTTCATTCGTGGTCTCTGTGAGTGTACTGGAACGGTTGCGTGCGCATGATCGATACGTACCAGCCATTTCCAATGGATGCCACCGGGCAGTGATTCTCCACGATGCTCACTCAACCATGCCGGCACGAAACAAAATCCCACACCCCCTATGGCAATATATATGTAATATATGATCAGTTCATGGCGATTTGAGCGCCATCATTCCGTGAATCGATGCTCACTGAACGTGCCTTCAGCCCTTAGCGACCACATCCGGGACGCTCGAAACACGCATGCCATGTGCGTGACGCGTCGCCATGATTGCCGCCACTGCCCATGTCGACTAACATGTCATCATTCTCTCCACGTACGGTGGAATCGCATTGATTAGTGATTCCGTTCCGGTGAATGTTGCTGAATTGTGAATCTGAGTGCCAAGCAGCTTTCCGCGAACAAAAGCGTCAACCAGGCGCGAACTCGGGGGTCATGATGCACGAGAAATGGAATTAGAGGGAGGTTTGCAGCTTCTGAGGCGCAACTGCTCAGCAATGATCAAGCATGGAGCTAATGCAGTTCAGGGAGGGAGCCATTGGCAGATGGAGCACATGAAGTTTTGGGCTAGGCCACGGGCACTGCAGGTTGCAGACCATGGAAGCAGGTGGACAGGGGTCGTTTGGGGAGCATTGCTGTCCTGCGGGGATGGGTAGCTAGTGATTTGTGTTAAATTGGACCTCCAGGGCACCACAAAATGCATCAAGCTGAATTGGAATAGGCAGTTGGGACTTGCACAAGCCACACAGACGCGGTTTTGCTGCCGGTTTTGGGGGTTGGGCCGGCCACATGATCTGCTCCTTGCACATGACATCTACTGGAAGTCAGCCAGTTTGGTCCCGGATGACTCTGTAAGGGAGAGAAGGTAGGGAGAGGGCTGTGGCTTCCGGGGTGCCTATTGAGGAAATGCACAACATCTCCTCGCAAAATCAGCAATTACAGCAGCTAACAAGATCAACACTTTGATTTTGGTGGAAAGTAGCCACCCGTGCCAATTTCTTCTTCATTCGATTGCACGATCACTCCTGTTTGTGGGTCCGGAGGCAGAAACGGAAAGAACCGTTCGCCCCTAGGACGAGCGACTATCTGTGCAGTCAACCACGTCTTAGCGACAGACGCTTTGATGGCGTCTTTGTCGGAGCTGAAGGGCTTTGGAGTGTCGTCATTGCGCACTGCGCACGCGGTTGCTGTATTTACTGTCTTCAGCTTCAAGCAGGCCAATGAGTTCTCTGTGCTTGTTCTCCAGTTCCTCATACTCCTCGCATTTGCCACGGACACTCGGCAGTTCCGCCGAGACAATGAATTTAGGGAGGTCTTTGAGATCGAGTGATCGCACGTAAAAGAACAGAACCAGCATGCGCTCCTCCGGGCGTAGGCGATGTGCACACGAGGCATCCTCGACATCCATTGCCGCCGCTTCATCGTCGTCTGTAGTGGTCCAAGTGTTCATTCGTGGTCTCTGTGAGTGTACTGGAACGGTTGCGTGCGCATGATCGATACGTACCAGCCATTTCCAATGGATGCCACCGGGCAGTGATTCTCCACGATGCTCACTCAACCATGCCGGCACGAAACAAAATCCCACACCCCCTATGGCAATATATATGTAATATATGATCAGTTCATGGCGATTTGAGCGCCATCATTCCGTGAATCGATGCTCACTGAACGTGCCTTCAGCCCTTAGCGACCACATCCGGGACGCTCGAAACACGCATGCCATGTGCGTGACGCGTCGCCATGATTGCCGCCACTGCCCATGTCGACTAACATGTCATCATTCTCTCCACGTACGGTGGAATCGCATTGATTAGTGATTCCGTTCCGGTGAATGTTGCTGAATTGTGAATCTGAGTGCCAAGCAGCTTTCCGCGAACAAAAGCGTCAACCAGGCGCGAACTCGGGGGTCATGATGCACGAGAAATGGAATTAGAGGGAGGTTTGCAGCTTCTGAGGCGCAACTGCTCAGCAATGATCAAGCATGGAGCTAATGCAGTTCAGGGAGGGAGCCATTGGCAGATGGAGCACATGAAGTTTTGGGCTAGGCCACGGGCACTGCAGGTTGCAGACCATGGAAGCAGGTGGACAGGGGTCGTTTGGGGAGCATTGCTGTCCTGCGGGGATGGGTAGCTAGTGATTTGTGTTAAATTGGACCTCCAGGGCACCACAAAATGCATCAAGCTGAATTGGAATAGGCAGTTGGGACTTGCACAAGCCACACAGACGCGGTTTTGCTGCCGGTTTTGGGGGTTGGGCCGGCCACATGATCTGCTCCTTGCACATGACATCTACTGGAAGTCAGCCAGTTTGGTCCCGGATGACTCTGTAAGGGAGAGAAGGTAGGGAGAGGGCTGTGGCTTCCGGGGTGCCTATTGAGGAAATGCACAACATCTCCTCGCAAAATCAGCAATTACAGCAGCTAACAAGATCAACACTTTGATTTTGGTGGAAAGTAGCCACCCGTGCCAATTTCTTCTTCATTCGATTGCACGATCACTCCTGTTTGTGGGTCCGGAGGCAGAAACGGAAAGAACCGTTCGCCCCTAGGACGAGCGACTATCTGTGCAGTCAACCACGTCTTAGCGACAGACGCTTTGATGGCGTCTTTGTCGGAGCTGAAGGGCTTTGGAGTGTCGTCATTGCGCACTGCGCACGCGGTTGCTGTATTTACTGTCTTCAGCTTCAAGCAGGCCAATGAGTTCTCTGTGCTTGTTCTCCAGTTCCTCATACTCCTCGCATTTGCCACGGACACTCGGCAGTTCCGCCGAGACAATGAATTTAGGGAGGTCTTTGAGATCGAGTGATCGCACGTAAAAGAACAGAACCAGCATGCGCTCCTCCGGGCGTAGGCGATGTGCACACGAGGCATCCTCGACATCCATTGCCGCCGCTTCATCGTCGTCTGTAGTGGTCCAAGTGTTCATTCGTGGTCTCTGTGAGTGTACTGGAACGGTTGCGTGCGCATGATCGATACGTACCAGCCATTTCCAATGGATGCCACCGGGCAGTGATTCTCCACGATGCTCACTCAACCATGCCGGCACGAAACAAAATCCCACACCCCCTATGGCAATATATATGTAATATATGATCAGTTCATGGCGATTTGAGCGCCATCATTCCGTGAATCGATGCTCACTGAACGTGCCTTCAGAAGGTAGGGAGAGGGCTGTGGCTTCCGGGGTGCCTATTGAGGAAATGCACAACATCTCCTCGCAAAATCAGCAATTACAGCAGCTAACAAGATCAACACTTTGATTTTGGTGGAAAGTAGCCACCCGTGCCAATTTCTTCTTCATTCGATTGCACGATCACTCCTGTTTGTGGGTCCGGAGGCAGAAACGGAAAGAACCGTTCGCCCCTAGGACGAGCGACTATCTGTGCAGTCAACCACGTCTTAGCGACAGACGCTTTGATGGCGTCTTTGTCGGAGCTGAAGGGCTTTGGAGTGTCGTCATTGCGCACTGCGCACGCGGTTGCTGTATTTACTGTCTTCAGCTTCAAGCAGGCCAATGAGTTCTCTGTGCTTGTTCTCCAGTTCCTCATACTCCTCGCATTTGCCACGGACACTCGGCAGTTCCGCCGAGACAATGAATTTAGGGAGGTCTTTGAGATCGAGTGATCGCACGTAAAAGAACAGAACCAGCATGCGCTCCTCCGGGCGTAGGCGATGTGCACACGAGGCATCCTCGACATCCATTGCCGCCGCTTCATCGTCGTCTGTAGTGGTCCAAGTGTTCATTCGTGGTCTCTGTGAGTGTACTGGAACGGTTGCGTGCGCATGATCGATACGTACCAGCCATTTCCAATGGATGCCACCGGGCAGTGATTCTCCACGATGCTCACTCAACCATGCCGGCACGAAACAAAATCCCACACCCCCTATGGCAATATATATGTAATATATGATCAGTTCATGGCGATTTGAGCGCCATCATTCCGTGAATCGATGCTCACTGAACGTGCCTTCAGAAGGTAGGGAGAGGGCTGTGGCTTCCGGGGTGCCTATTGAGGAAATGCACAACATCTCCTCGCAAAATCAGCAATTACAGCAGCTAACAAGATCAACACTTTGATTTTGGTGGAAAGTAGCCACCCGTGCCAATTTCTTCTTCATTCGATTGCACGATCACTCCTGTTTGTGGGTCCGGAGGCAGAAACGGAAAGAACCGTTCGCCCCTAGGACGAGCGACTATCTGTGCAGTCAACCACGTCTTAGCGACAGACGCTTTGATGGCGTCTTTGTCGGAGCTGAAGGGCTTTGGAGTGTCGTCATTGCGCACTGCGCACGCGGTTGCTGTATTTACTGTCTTCAGCTTCAAGCAGGCCAATGAGTTCTCTGTGCTTGTTCTCCAGTTCCTCATACTCCTCGCATTTGCCACGGACACTCGGCAGTTCCGCCGAGACAATGAATTTAGGGAGGTCTTTGAGATCGAGTGATCGCACGTAAAAGAACAGAACCAGCATGCGCTCCTCCGGGCGTAGGCGATGTGCACACGAGGCATCCTCGACATCCATTGCCGCCGCTTCATCGTCGTCTGTAGTGGTCCAAGTGTTCATTCGTGGTCTCTGTGAGTGTACTGGAACGGTTGCGTGCGCATGATCGATACGTACCAGCCATTTCCAATGGATGCCACCGGGCAGTGATTCTCCACGATGCTCACTCAACCATGCCGGCACGAAACAAAATCCCACACCCCCTATGGCAATATATATGTAATATATGATCAGTTCATGGCGATTTGAGCGCCATCATTCCGTGAATCGATGCTCACTGAACGTGCCTTCAGCCTTAGCGACACATCCGGGACGCTCGAAACACGCATGCCATGTGCGTGACGCGTCGCCATGATTGCCGCCACTGCCCATGTCGACTAACATGTCATCATTCTCTCCACGTACGGTGGAATCGCATTGATTAGTGATTCCGTTCCGGTGAATGTTGCTGAATTGTGAATCTGAGTGCCAAGCAGCTTTCCGCGAACAAAAGCGTCAACCAGGCGCGAACTCGGGGGTCATGATGCACGAGAAATGGAATTAGAGGGAGGTTTGCAGCTTCTGAGGCGCAACTGCTCAGCAATGATCAAGCATGGAGCTAATGCAGTTCAGGGAGGGAGCCATTGGCAGATGGAGCACATGAAGTTTTGGGCTAGGCCACGGGCACTGCAGGTTGCAGACCATGGAAGCAGGTGGACAGGGGTCGTTTGGGGAGCATTGCTGTCCTGCGGGGATGGGTAGCTAGTGATTTGTGTTAAATTGGACCTCCAGGGCACCACAAAATGCATCAAGCTGAATTGGAATAGGCAGTTGGGACTTGCACAAGCCACACAGACGCGGTTTTGCTGCCGGTTTTGGGGGTTGGGCCGGCCACATGATCTGCTCCTTGCACATGACATCTACTGGAAGTCAGCCAGTTTGGTCCCGGATGACTCTGTAAGGGAGAGCTGTGTACAACGTCGACAGAGCTCATGCTGTGGTACCGATCGCAAATCAGCCAAGTAGCTGAGTTCCAGCTGAGGTGGACAGGACACGGTGGGTGCACATGCGTGCATAACCTCTCATTATCGGTATCCATTGTAGGATTGAAGGTTTTCCATCGCAGCACGTGACCGTGGTAGAGTCGGAGTCCAGTACTGGCTTCGGACCGACGCGCGCGTTGACAGCTTGGATGCCGCCAACGGAATCATCCGATGAATCTGAGCGCCACCCACACAGACACTCTGCATGAACAAGTACATGAACTGATTCCAAGGTGGTAGTATACACCAAAAGCAGTTGCATTTATACTAAGGCCGTTCTTCACCCACGAAGTATGTAACACAGCCTCGCCGCAGCAATACTCGCTGAACTCAAGCAAAGTACACACATACGTAGCCCCGCCTAGCGTTTCCACTTGCTGTCAGACGTTTTCTAACTCGAGGACTGCTTTCAACAGCGTGCAACCAGTCGGCGCTTGCATCTGTGCTTTGTGACATTTGCCCTACGGCTTCCCGTCGCCGTTTCGTCTCAACCGTTCCGCGCCAAACAGCCGGTGCCATCTGGCTGCAGCTACTACGATGAGCACTGAAGTGCCTGGCGCTGGAAGGCGCTCGGCGATGCGGGCAGCAGCTCCCGCAAGACCATTCCCGTCACCCTTGTGACGGGGTTTCTGGGGGCGGGAAAGACATCCCTTCTGAACAAAGTTGTTCAGATGTGTGATGAGAAGAAGATTGCAGTGATCGAAAATGAATTCGGCGTCGTCAACCTGGATGCCAAGCTGGGTGAGTCCTCCGAAGCACTGCTGGTACATGTGCATGCAACGGGCATGCTGTTAAATAGTCCACATGTTTTTGAATCATGGTAATGGGTCATGCGCTATGCGTCTGGGGCACTTGATTTCTTCTCACGCCAGTCCCATCGTATTCGCTGCATGCTGTACTCCACATCAACGCGTTCGGAAATGTTTATTATCGCCGCGCATACGTCCAGCATAAGTACACACTCATCATAAACAAACATCTCATCTTCATTATGCTTCTTAAAATTGCGCAGCCCGCTTGTTCATGGTTCCGATTCAAGATGTCGGGCATCGTCGACAAGCACGCGGCATCGCCGTATTGTTGAATTCTTGTACACAATGACGTTGTTTCACTGCTCTGCAATGGATAGTTTAGCGGTGGCGTATCCTGGCTCCGTCCGCACGTTGTGATACCGGCTGGATTGTACCTGGATGTACTTACGCTTGCGGTGCACGTGCCACCTCCACGATGTATTCTTGACAACACACTCACGAGAAGAGGCATTCTTACATATATCAAGCTCTGCAAATGCCCATATGAGCTGTTTGTGGTCACGCCGGCGTGCGCGGTTGGCCAGGTGTCGTGATGCGAGGTTCATGGGTTGCTCAAGGACCCAACCATCGGGTCGACCATGCCCAGCCTCCAATCAACAGGTCCTTAAAGAGAACAACAGGTCCTTAAAGAGAACAAGAGGCTCATTTTGGATCCTAGCTGGTTGGAAGCTGGAAAGTGGTGGCATTGCGTGAGCAATAGCATTGTGTACCGGTCCGCGGACGGCGACTTCGTCATACACTCACATCCATCGTATTCCTGCTGCCCACAATTATTTGCACCATCGTTTGGCACTCAATAAAACTACATGATTGGAGGTAGCACGTCACGTTGTGCAGTTTCCAATCAGCTGCGCTCCAAAGAAGACCTCGTCACCATCTCGAACGGATGCATATGCTGCTCTCTGCGCAAAGACATCCTGACAGCTCTGTCCGAGCTGAAGCGGAGGTCAACATCAGCGGGGCAGCCCTACGATAATGTTATCCTGGAGACGACAGGACTAGCGGATCCTGCGCCCGTGGCCTTCACTTTCTTTGCAAATCCCTGGGTGAAGAAGCATTACCATCTGGACAGCATTGTGTACGCTTTTGTCAGCTGATCCATGCGACTTCTGTGCCTGCTGATACCCGTATGCGATAGTCTTTTGCACACGTAGCGTGGGGTGTTAGCGGATTGCTCACAGTGATGTCAGTGCAGGACTGTTGTGGATGCTCTGCACCTGCATAAACACCTCACACATGCGGGAAATGCTGCCGACAGCGGAGCCGTCAACGAGACCGTCAACCAGATTGCATTTGCCGACATGGTCCTCTTAAACAAGATTGACCTGGTCAGTGGGGAACAGCTCATGGCAGTCGAGGATTCAATCCGTGGCATCAATGCCATCGCACGCCTGGTCCACACAAGACTGGACACAGACGACTGCCCCAACTGGATCACTCGAGTACGTCTCACCCCTGCTCCTGGTTGCGAAAGTACTGGATCACATCTGCTGTCAGCTGCAGCCGCACCCTGTGCACATCCCATGATCCCCAGCACCATATGTACCGCCTGCTCACCATACCCTTGCTGAATGGTCAATGAAGAGTTGGTCAATGGAATGGTCAATGAAGAGTCGCAGGCCTGACTGCGCACTTTGCACGCGACTGTCCACGTCAGCAGCTCTCTGTGGAGCACAAACTGTCCTCACATGCACTCCAAACTAACAATCGCCTAGACTCTATCTAACTATGACACCTCTGACCTATCCGTCGTCTTTCTGCCTAGTCCATGCCCTGTACAAACCCCATCGGTCTACTGCAGATGCTGCAGCTGCATCCCACCACCACCACAACTCACCACCGCTGGCCACAGCCATTGGCATACAGATCCTGGACAACAATAGCTTCTCCCTCATCCGCGCTCTCGAGATTGACCCACAGTTCCTGGACACTGCGACCAGCTCCGACGAGGGAGACCCTGCGGGGGAGCCCGCTGCAGCGGGCAGAGGCGCGGGTGCGCCGGTGCATGCACATGCTGGCGGAGGCTCCTCCGTCGCCGGGCCGTCGTCTGCAATGGCGGGGATCAAGCGGGGTGAGCCAGATGGCGGGGCTGCGGCGGGGGGGGCGAGCGATGCTGACGATGATGCGGCCGCTCACAAGAGCAAACGGCCGCGGCGCATGACGCGGGCGCTGCATGACCTGAACTTTGTGCGGTCGATCGGCATTCTGCTGCCTGGCGCACTGGACAACTATCTGTTCAACATGTTCATGCGGGATCTACTCTTGGTGCGCCTCGTGCTTCTCTCTTTGCTTGCTTTTTTGGCTTACCGGCTCATCACAGGCCATGGTGCCACACCGTACACTCTCATCAGTCATTCCCAGCTTGTAGCATTATATGCTACTGTCATGCGCTGTCACCAGCGTCTGATGTCCACACCTGCCTGGGTCTGCCTGCGTCCGCTTGTCCGTGCTCTCGCCCATGATGCAACTGCACAGCAGTCCTGAGCATACCCTGTTGCAGCTTGGCCAACGATGGTACGGTGTTGGATCTTTGCCATGCGTACTATCTCGCTTGCTCTGCCACCACATGGAGCTGAACTCTGTAAGATTTCTCACTGTGCGGGTCTGGGCTGTATGCAACGACCGTGGTTGCCACCGACGGAGGTTGTTCGCGGCATGTGGCCGGATGCCTGAGTGTGACCTGCTGCATCCAGGAGCGGGGCAAAGACATCTTCCGGTCAAAGGGCACGCTCTGCATCCACGGGCAGAAGCGCCTGTTCAACTTTCAGGGCGTGCACGAGACGTTTCAGTTTGCGGCGTGCAAGCTTCTAAACAAGAACCGTTCGCCCCTAGGACGAGCGACTATCTGTGCAGTCAACCACGTCTTAGCGACAGACGCTTTGATGGCGTCTTTGTCGGAGCTGAAGGGCTTTGGAGTGTCGTCATTGCGCACTGCGCACGCGGTTGCTGTATTTACTGTCTTCAGCTTCAAGCAGGCCAATGAGTTTCTGTGCTTGTTCTCCAGTTCCTCATACTCCTCGCATTTGCCACGGACACTCGGCAGTTCCGCCGAGACAATGAATTTAGGGAGGTCTTTGAGATCGAGTGATCGCACGTAAAAGAACAGAACCAGCATGCGCTCCTCCGGGCGTAGGCGATGTGCACACGAGGCATCCTCGACATCCATTGCCGCCGCTTCATCGTCGTCTGTAGTGGTCCAAGTGTTCATTCGTGGTCTCTGTGAGTGTACTGGAACGGTTGCGTGCGCATGATCGATACGTACCAGCCATTTCCAATGGATGCCACACCGGGCAGTGATTCCTCCACGATGCTCACTCAACCATGCCGGCACGAAACAAAATCCCACACCCCCTATGGCAAATATATGTAATATATGATCAGTTCATGGCGATTTGAGCGCCATCATTCCGTGAATCGATGCTCACTGAACGTGCCTTCAGAAGGTAGGGAGAGGCTGTGGCTTCCGGGGTGCCTATTGAGGAAATGCACAACATCTCCTCGCAAAATCAGCATTACAGCAGCTAACAAGATCAACACTTTGATTTTGGTGGAAAGTAGCCACCCGTGCCAATTTCTTCTTCATTCGATTGCACGATCACTCTGTTGTGGGTCCGGAGGCAGAAACGGAAAGAACCGTTCGCCCCTAGGACGAGCGACTATCTGTGCAGTCAACCACGTCTTAGCGACAGACGCTTTGATGGCGTCTTTGTCGGAGCTGAAAGGGCTTTGGAGTGTCGTCATTGCGCACTGCGCACGCGGTTGCTGTATTTACTGTCTTCAGCTTCAAGCAGGCCAATGAGTTCTCTGTGCTTGTTCTCCAGTTCTCATACTTCCTTCGCATTTGGCCCTACGGAAACACTCGGCAAGTTCCGCCGAAGACAATCGAATTTAAGGTGAGGTCTTTGAGATTACGAGTGATCGCACGTAAAAAGAACGAACCAGCATATGCGCTCCTCCGGGCGTAGGCGATTGGTGCACACGGAGCTCCTCGACTCCATTGCCGCCAGCATTCAATCGTCGTTCT
Source organism: Ulva mutabilis (assembly GCA_900538255.1). Taxonomy (NCBI): domain Eukaryota; kingdom Viridiplantae; phylum Chlorophyta; class Ulvophyceae; order Ulvales; family Ulvaceae; genus Ulva; species Ulva mutabilis. Next base: position 361,151 of record UNSF01000092.1, read on the forward strand.
GTCAGTGGTCCAAGTGTTCGATTCGTGGCTCCTCTGTTGAGTGTACCTGGAACGGTTGGCCGTGGCTGCAGATGATCCGAATTACGTACCTAGCCATTTCCAATGGAATGCCACCAGGGCAGTGATTCTACCACGATATGCTCACCATTCAACCATGCCCTGGCTACGAAACAAATCCCACACACCCCTATGGCGAATATATATGTAATATCATGAATCAGTTCATGGCGATTTGAGGCGCATCATTTCCGGTGAATCGAATGCTTCGACTGAAACGTGCCTTTCAGCCCTTAGCGACCACATCCGGGACGCTGCGAAACACGCATGCCATAGTGGCGTGACGCGTCGCCATTGATTGCCGCCACTGCCCATGGTCGACTAACATGTCATCATTCTCTCCACGTACGGTGGAATCGCATTGATTAGTGATTCCGTTCCGGTGAATGTTGCTGAATTGTGAATCTGAGTGCCAAGCAGCTTTTCCGCGAACAAAAAGCGTCAAACCAGGCGCGAACTCGGGGGTCATGATGCACGAGAAATGGAATTAGAGGGAGGTTTGCAGCTTCTGAGGCGCAACTGCTCAGCAATGATCAAGCATGGAGCTAATGCAGTTCAGGGAGGGAGCCATTGGCAGATGGAGCACATGAAGTTTTGGGCTAGGCCACGGGCACTGCAGGTTGCAGACCATGGAAGCAGGTGGACAGGGGTCGTTTGGGGAGCATTGCTGTCCTGCGGGGATGGGTAGCTAGTGATTTGTGTTAAATTGGACCTCCAGGGCACCACAAAATGCATCAAGCTGAATTGGAATAGGCAGTTGGGACTTGCACAAGCCACACAGACGCGGTTTTGCTGCCGGTTTTGGGGGTTGGGCCGGCCACATGATCTGCTCTTGCACATGACATCTACTGGAAGTCAGCCAGTTTGGTTCCCGGATGACTCTGTAAGGGAGAGAAGGTAGGGAGAGGGCTGTGGCTTCCGGGGTGCCTATTGAGGAAATGCACAACATCTCCTCGCAAAATCAGCAATTACAGCAGCTAACAAGATCAACACTTTGATTTTGGTGGAAAGTAGCCACCCGTGCCAATTTCTTCTTCATTCGATTGCACGATCACTCCTGTTTGTGGGTCCGGAGGCAGAAACGGAAAGAACCGTTCGCCCCTAGGACGAGCGACTATCTGTGCAGTCAACCACGTCTTAGCGACAGACGCTTTGATGGCGTCTTTGTCGGAGCTGAAGGGCTTTGGAGTGTCGTCATTGCGCACTGCGCACGCGGTTGCTGTATTTACTGTCTTCAGCTTCAAGCAGGCCAATGAGTTCTCTGTGCTTGTTCTCCAGTTCCTCATACTCCTCGCATTTGCCACGGACACTCGGCAGTTCCGCCGAGACAATGAATTTAGGGAGGTCTTTGAGATCGAGTGATCGCACGTAAAAGAACAGAACCAGCATGCGCTCCTCCGGGCGTAGGCGATGTGCACACGAGGCATCCTCGACATCCATTGCCGCCGCTTCATCGTCGTCTGTAGTGGTCCAAGTGTTCATTCGTGGTCTCTGTGAGTGTACTGGAACGGTTGCGTGCGCATGATCGATACGTACCAGCCATTTCCAATGGATGCCACCGGGCAGTGATTCTCCACGATGCTCACTCAACCATGCCGGCACGAAACAAAATCCCACACCCCCTATGGCAATATATATGTAATATATGATCAGTTCATGGCGATTTGAGCGCCATCATTCCGTGAATCGATGCTCACTGAACGTGCCTTCAGAAGGTAGGGAGAGGGCTGTGGCTTCCGGGGTGCCTATTGAGGAAATGCACAACATCTCCTCGCAAAATCAGCAATTACAGCAGCTAACAAGATCAACACTTTGATTTTGGTGGAAAGTAGCCACCCGTGCCAATTTCTTCTTCATTCGATTGCACGATCACTCCTGTTTGTGGGTCCGGAGGCAGAAACGGAAAGAACCGTTCGCCCCTAGGACGAGCGACTATCTGTGCAGTCAACCACGTCTTAGCGACAGACGCTTTGATGGCGTCTTTGTCGGAGCTGAAGGGCTTTGGAGTGTCGTCATTGCGCACTGCGCACGCGGTTGCTGTATTTACTGTCTTCAGCTTCAAGCAGGCCAATGAGTTCTCTGTGCTTGTTCTCCAGTTCCTCATACTCCTCGCATTTGCCACGGACACTCGGCAGTTCCGCCGAGACAATGAATTTAGGGAGGTCTTTGAGATCGAGTGATCGCACGTAAAAGAACAGAACCAGCATGCGCTCCTCCGGGCGTAGGCGATGTGCACACGAGGCATCCTCGACATCCATTGCCGCCGCTTCATCGTCGTCTGTAGTGGTCCAAGTGTTCATTCGTGGTCTCTGTGAGTGTACTGGAACGGTTGCGTGCGCATGATCGATACGTACCAGCCATTTCCAATGGATGCCACCGGGCAGTGATTCTCCACGATGCTCACTCAACCATGCCGGCACGAAACAAAATCCCACACCCCCTATGGCAATATATATGTAATATATGATCAGTTCATGGCGATTTGAGCGCCATCATTCCGTGAATCGATGCTCACTGAACGTGCCTTCAGCCCTTAGCGACCACATCCGGGACGCTCGAAACACGCATGCCATGTGCGTGACGCGTCGCCATGATTGCCGCCACTGCCCATGTCGACTAACATGTCATCATTCTCTCCACGTACGGTGGAATCGCATTGATTAGTGATTCCGTTCCGGTGAATGTTGCTGAATTGTGAATCTGAGTGCCAAGCAGCTTTCCGCGAACAAAAGCGTCAACCAGGCGCGAACTCGGGGGTCATGATGCACGAGAAATGGAATTAGAGGGAGGTTTGCAGCTTCTGAGGCGCAACTGCTCAGCAATGATCAAGCATGGAGCTAATGCAGTTCAGGGAGGGAGCCATTGGCAGATGGAGCACATGAAGTTTTGGGCTAGGCCACGGGCACTGCAGGTTGCAGACCATGGAAGCAGGTGGACAGGGGTCGTTTGGGGAGCATTGCTGTCCTGCGGGGATGGGTAGCTAGTGATTTGTGTTAAATTGGACCTCCAGGGCACCACAAAATGCATCAAGCTGAATTGGAATAGGCAGTTGGGACTTGCACAAGCCACACAGACGCGGTTTTGCTGCCGGTTTTGGGGGTTGGGCCGGCCACATGATCTGCTCCTTGCACATGACATCTACTGGAAGTCAGCCAGTTTGGTCCCGGATGACTCTGTAAGGGAGAGAAGGTAGGGAGAGGGCTGTGGCTTCCGGGGTGCCTATTGAGGAAATGCACAACATCTCCTCGCAAAATCAGCAATTACAGCAGCTAACAAGATCAACACTTTGATTTTGGTGGAAAGTAGCCACCCGTGCCAATTTCTTCTTCATTCGATTGCACGATCACTCCTGTTTGTGGGTCCGGAGGCAGAAACGGAAAGAACCGTTCGCCCCTAGGACGAGCGACTATCTGTGCAGTCAACCACGTCTTAGCGACAGACGCTTTGATGGCGTCTTTGTCGGAGCTGAAGGGCTTTGGAGTGTCGTCATTGCGCACTGCGCACGCGGTTGCTGTATTTACTGTCTTCAGCTTCAAGCAGGCCAATGAGTTCTCTGTGCTTGTTCTCCAGTTCCTCATACTCCTCGCATTTGCCACGGACACTCGGCAGTTCCGCCGAGACAATGAATTTAGGGAGGTCTTTGAGATCGAGTGATCGCACGTAAAAGAACAGAACCAGCATGCGCTCCTCCGGGCGTAGGCGATGTGCACACGAGGCATCCTCGACATCCATTGCCGCCGCTTCATCGTCGTCTGTAGTGGTCCAAGTGTTCATTCGTGGTCTCTGTGAGTGTACTGGAACGGTTGCGTGCGCATGATCGATACGTACCAGCCATTTCCAATGGATGCCACCGGGCAGTGATTCTCCACGATGCTCACTCAACCATGCCGGCACGAAACAAAATCCCACACCCCCTATGGCAATATATATGTAATATATGATCAGTTCATGGCGATTTGAGCGCCATCATTCCGTGAATCGATGCTCACTGAACGTGCCTTCAGAAGGTAGGGAGAGGGCTGTGGCTTCCGGGGTGCCTATTGAGGAAATGCACAACATCTCCTCGCAAAATCAGCAATTACAGCAGCTAACAAGATCAACACTTTGATTTTGGTGGAAAGTAGCCACCCGTGCCAATTTCTTCTTCATTCGATTGCACGATCACTCCTGTTTGTGGGTCCGGAGGCAGAAACGGAAAGAACCGTTCGCCCCTAGGACGAGCGACTATCTGTGCAGTCAACCACGTCTTAGCGACAGACGCTTTGATGGCGTCTTTGTCGGAGCTGAAGGGCTTTGGAGTGTCGTCATTGCGCACTGCGCACGCGGTTGCTGTATTTACTGTCTTCAGCTTCAAGCAGGCCAATGAGTTCTCTGTGCTTGTTCTCCAGTTCCTCATACTCCTCGCATTTGCCACGGACACTCGGCAGTTCCGCCGAGACAATGAATTTAGGGAGGTCTTTGAGATCGAGTGATCGCACGTAAAAGAACAGAACCAGCATGCGCTCCTCCGGGCGTAGGCGATGTGCACACGAGGCATCCTCGACATCCATTGCCGCCGCTTCATCGTCGTCTGTAGTGGTCCAAGTGTTCATTCGTGGTCTCTGTGAGTGTACTGGAACGGTTGCGTGCGCATGATCGATACGTACCAGCCATTTCCAATGGATGCCACCGGGCAGTGATTCTCCACGATGCTCACTCAACCATGCCGGCACGAAACAAAATCCCACACCCCCTATGGCAATATATATGTAATATATGATCAGTTCATGGCGATTTGAGCGCCATCATTCCGTGAATCGATGCTCACTGAACGTGCCTTCAGCCCTTAGCGACCACATCCGGGACGCTCGAAACACGCATGCCATGTGCGTGACGCGTCGCCATGATTGCCGCCACTGCCCATGTCGACTAACATGTCATCATTCTCTCCACGTACGGTGGAATCGCATTGATTAGTGATTCCGTTCCGGTGAATGTTGCTGAATTGTGAATCTGAGTGCCAAGCAGCTTTCCGCGAACAAAAGCGTCAACCAGGCGCGAACTCGGGGGTCATGATGCACGAGAAATGGAATTAGAGGGAGGTTTGCAGCTTCTGAGGCGCAACTGCTCAGCAATGATCAAGCATGGAGCTAATGCAGTTCAGGGAGGGAGCCATTGGCAGATGGAGCACATGAAGTTTTGGGCTAGGCCACGGGCACTGCAGGTTGCAGACCATGGAAGCAGGTGGACAGGGGTCGTTTGGGGAGCATTGCTGTCCTGCGGGGATGGGTAGCTAGTGATTTGTGTTAAATTGGACCTCCAGGGCACCACAAAATGCATCAAGCTGAATTGGAATAGGCAGTTGGGACTTGCACAAGCCACACAGACGCGGTTTTGCTGCCGGTTTTGGGGGTTGGGCCGGCCACATGATCTGCTCCTTGCACATGACATCTACTGGAAGTCAGCCAGTTTGGTCCCGGATGACTCTGTAAGGGAGAGAAGGTAGGGAGAGGGCTGTGGCTTCCGGGGTGCCTATTGAGGAAATGCACAACATCTCCTCGCAAAATCAGCAATTACAGCAGCTAACAAGATCAACACTTTGATTTTGGTGGAAAGTAGCCACCCGTGCCAATTTCTTCTTCATTCGATTGCACGATCACTCCTGTTTGTGGGTCCGGAGGCAGAAACGGAAAGAACCGTTCGCCCCTAGGACGAGCGACTATCTGTGCAGTCAACCACGTCTTAGCGACAGACGCTTTGATGGCGTCTTTGTCGGAGCTGAAGGGCTTTGGAGTGTCGTCATTGCGCACTGCGCACGCGGTTGCTGTATTTACTGTCTTCAGCTTCAAGCAGGCCAATGAGTTCTCTGTGCTTGTTCTCCAGTTCCTCATACTCCTCGCATTTGCCACGGACACTCGGCAGTTCCGCCGAGACAATGAATTTAGGGAGGTCTTTGAGATCGAGTGATCGCACGTAAAAGAACAGAACCAGCATGCGCTCCTCCGGGCGTAGGCGATGTGCACACGAGGCATCCTCGACATCCATTGCCGCCGCTTCATCGTCGTCTGTAGTGGTCCAAGTGTTCATTCGTGGTCTCTGTGAGTGTACTGGAACGGTTGCGTGCGCATGATCGATACGTACCAGCCATTTCCAATGGATGCCACCGGGCAGTGATTCTCCACGATGCTCACTCAACCATGCCGGCACGAAACAAAATCCCACACCCCCTATGGCAATATATATGTAATATATGATCAGTTCATGGCGATTTGAGCGCCATCATTCCGTGAATCGATGCTCACTGAACGTGCCTTCAGAAGGTAGGGAGAGGGCTGTGGCTTCCGGGGTGCCTATTGAGGAAATGCACAACATCTCCTCGCAAAATCAGCAATTACAGCAGCTAACAAGATCAACACTTTGATTTTGGTGGAAAGTAGCCACCCGTGCCAATTTCTTCTTCATTCGATTGCACGATCACTCCTGTTTGTGGGTCCGGAGGCAGAAACGGAAAGAACCGTTCGCCCCTAGGACGAGCGACTATCTGTGCAGTCAACCACGTCTTAGCGACAGACGCTTTGATGGCGTCTTTGTCGGAGCTGAAGGGCTTTGGAGTGTCGTCATTGCGCACTGCGCACGCGGTTGCTGTATTTACTGTCTTCAGCTTCAAGCAGGCCAATGAGTTCTCTGTGCTTGTTCTCCAGTTCCTCATACTCCTCGCATTTGCCACGGACACTCGGCAGTTCCGCCGAGACAATGAATTTAGGGAGGTCTTTGAGATCGAGTGATCGCACGTAAAAGAACAGAACCAGCATGCGCTCCTCCGGGCGTAGGCGATGTGCACACGAGGCATCCTCGACATCCATTGCCGCCGCTTCATCGTCGTCTGTAGTGGTCCAAGTGTTCATTCGTGGTCTCTGTGAGTGTACTGGAACGGTTGCGTGCGCATGATCGATACGTACCAGCCATTTCCAATGGATGCCACCGGGCAGTGATTCTCCACGATGCTCACTCAACCATGCCGGCACGAAACAAAATCCCACACCCCCTATGGCAATATATATGTAATATATGATCAGTTCATGGCGATTTGAGCGCCATCATTCCGTGAATCGATGCTCACTGAACGTGCCTTCAGCCCTTAGCGACCACATCCGGGACGCTCGAAACACGCATGCCATGTGCGTGACGCGTCGCCATGATTGCCGCCACTGCCCATGTCGACTAACATGTCATCATTCTCTCCACGTACGGTGGAATCGCATTGATTAGTGATTCCGTTCCGGTGAATGTTGCTGAATTGTGAATCTGAGTGCCAAGCAGCTTTCCGCGAACAAAAGCGTCAACCAGGCGCGAACTCGGGGGTCATGATGCACGAGAAATGGAATTAGAGGGAGGTTTGCAGCTTCTGAGGCGCAACTGCTCAGCAATGATCAAGCATGGAGCTAATGCAGTTCAGGGAGGGAGCCATTGGCAGATGGAGCACATGAAGTTTTGGGCTAGGCCACGGGCACTGCAGGTTGCAGACCATGGAAGCAGGTGGACAGGGGTCGTTTGGGGAGCATTGCTGTCCTGCGGGGATGGGTAGCTAGTGATTTGTGTTAAATTGGACCTCCAGGGCACCACAAAATGCATCAAGCTGAATTGGAATAGGCAGTTGGGACTTGCACAAGCCACACAGACGCGGTTTTGCTGCCGGTTTTGGGGGTTGGGCCGGCCACATGATCTGCTCCTTGCACATGACATCTACTGGAAGTCAGCCAGTTTGGTCCCGGATGACTCTGTAAGGGAGAGAAGGTAGGGAGAGGGCTGTGGCTTCCGGGGTGCCTATTGAGGAAATGCACAACATCTCCTCGCAAAATCAGCAATTACAGCAGCTAACAAGATCAACACTTTGATTTTGGTGGAAAGTAGCCACCCGTGCCAATTTCTTCTTCATTCGATTGCACGATCACTCCTGTTTGTGGGTCCGGAGGCAGAAACGGAAAGAACCGTTCGCCCCTAGGACGAGCGACTATCTGTGCAGTCAACCACGTCTTAGCGACAGACGCTTTGATGGCGTCTTTGTCGGAGCTGAAGGGCTTTGGAGTGTCGTCATTGCGCACTGCGCACGCGGTTGCTGTATTTACTGTCTTCAGCTTCAAGCAGGCCAATGAGTTCTCTGTGCTTGTTCTCCAGTTCCTCATACTCCTCGCATTTGCCACGGACACTCGGCAGTTCCGCCGAGACAATGAATTTAGGGAGGTCTTTGAGATCGAGTGATCGCACGTAAAAGAACAGAACCAGCATGCGCTCCTCCGGGCGTAGGCGATGTGCACACGAGGCATCCTCGACATCCATTGCCGCCGCTTCATCGTCGTCTGTAGTGGTCCAAGTGTTCATTCGTGGTCTCTGTGAGTGTACTGGAACGGTTGCGTGCGCATGATCGATACGTACCAGCCATTTCCAATGGATGCCACCGGGCAGTGATTCTCCACGATGCTCACTCAACCATGCCGGCACGAAACAAAATCCCACACCCCCTATGGCAATATATATGTAATATATGATCAGTTCATGGCGATTTGAGCGCCATCATTCCGTGAATCGATGCTCACTGAACGTGCCTTCAGAAGGTAGGGAGAGGGCTGTGGCTTCCGGGGTGCCTATTGAGGAAATGCACAACATCTCCTCGCAAAATCAGCAATTACAGCAGCTAACAAGATCAACACTTTGATTTTGGTGGAAAGTAGCCACCCGTGCCAATTTCTTCTTCATTTCGATTGCACGATCACTCCTGTTTGTGGGTCCGGAGGCAGAAACGGAAAGAACCGTTCGCCCCTAGGACGAGCGGACTATCTGTGCAGTCAACCACGTCTTAGCGACAGACGCTTGATGGCGTCTTTGTCGGAGCTGAAGGGCTTTGGAGTGTCGTCATTGCGCACTGCGCACGCGGTTGCTGTATTTACTGTCTTCAGCTTCAAGCAGGCCAATGAGTTCTCTGTGCTTGTTCTCCAGTTCCTCATACTCCTCGCATTTTGCCACGGACACTCGGCAGTTCCGCCCGAGACAATGAATTTAGGGAGGTCTTTTGAGATCGAGTGATCGCACGTAAAAAGAACAGAACCAGCATGCGCTCCTCCGGGCGTAGGCGATGTGCACACGAGGCATCCTCGACATCCATTGCCGCCGCTTCATCGTCGTCTGTAGTGGTCCAAGTGTTCATTCGTGGTCTCTGTGAGTGTACTGGAACGGTTGCGTGCGCATGATCGATACGTACCAGCCATTTCCAATGGATGCCACCGGGCAGTGATTCTCCACGATGCTCACTCAACCATGCCGGCACGAAACAAAATCCCACACCCCCTATGGCAATATATATGTAATATATGATCAGTTCATGGCGATTTGAGCGCCATCATTCCGTGAATCGATGCTCACTGAACGTGCCTTCAGCCCTTAGCGACCACATCCGGGACGCTCGAAACACGCATGCCATGTGCGTGACGCGTCGCCATGATTGCCGCCACTGCCCATGTCGACTAAACATGTCATCATTCTCTCCACGTACGGTGGAATCGCATTGATTAGTGATTCCGTTCCGGTGAATGTTGCTGAATTGTGAATCTGAGTGCCAAGCAGCTTTCCGCGAACAAAAGCGTCAACCAGGCGCGAACTCGGGGTCATGATGCACGAGAAATGGAATTAGAGGGAGGTTTGCAGCTTCTGAGGCGCAACTGCTCAGCAATGATCAAGCATGGAGCTAATGCAGTTCAGGGAGGGAGCCATTGGCAGATGGAGCACATGAAGTTTTGGGCTAGGCCACGGGCACTGCAGGTTGCAGACCATGGAAGCAGGTGGACAGGGGTCGTTTGGGGAGCATTGCTGTCCTGCGGGGATGGGTAGCTAGTGATTTGTGTTAAATTGGACCTCCAGGGCACCACAAAATGCATCAAGCTGAATTGGAATAGGCAGTTGGGACTTGCACAAGCCACACAGACGCGGTTTTGCTGCCGGTTTTGGGGTTGGGCCGGCCACATGATCTGCTCCTTGCACATGACATCTACTGGAAGTCAGCCAGTTTGGTCCCGGATGACTCTGTAAGGGAGAGAAGGTAGGGAGAGGGCTGTGGCTTCCGGGGTGCCTATTGAGGAAATGCACAACATCTCCTCGCAAAATCAGCAATTACAGCAGCTAACAAGATCAACACTTTGATTTTGGTGGAAAGTAGCCACCCGTGCCAATTTCTTCTTCATTCGATTGCACGATCACTCCTGTTTGTGGGTCCGGAGGCAGAAACGGAAAGAACCGTTCGCCCCTAGGACGAGCGACTATCTGTGCAGTCAACCACGTCTTAGCGACAGACGCTTTGATGGCGTCTTTGTCGGAGCTGAAGGGCTTTGGAGTGTCGTCATTGCGCACTGCGCACGCGGTTGCTGTATTTACTGTCTTCAGCTTCAAGCAGGCCAATGAGTTCTCTGTGCTTGTTCTCCAGTTCCTCATACTCCTCGCATTTGCCACGGACACTCGGCAGTTCCGCCGAGACAATGAATTTAGGGAGGTCTTTGAGATCGAGTGATCGCACGTAAAAGAACAGAACCAGCATGCGCTCCTCCGGGCGTAGGCGATGTGCACACGAGGCATCCTCGACATCCATTGCCGCCGCTTCATCGTCGTCTGTAGTGGTCCAAGTGTTCATTCGTGGTCTCTGTGAGTGTACTGGAACGGTTGCGTGCGCATGATCGATACGTACCAGCCATTTCCAATGGATGCCACCGGGCAGTGATTCTCCACGATGCTCACTCAACCATGCCGGCACGAAACAAAATCCCACACCCCCTATGGCAATATATATGTAATATATGATCAGTTCATGGCGATTTGAGCGCCATCATTCCGTGAATCGATGCTCACTGAACGTGCCTTCAGAAGGTAGGAGAGGGCTGTGGCTTCCGGGGTGCCTATTGAGGAAATGCACAACATCTCCTCGCAAAATCAGCAATTACAGCAGCTAACAAGATCAACACTTTGATTTTGGTGGAAAGTAGCCACCCGTGCCAATTTCTTCTTCATTCGATTGCACGATCACTCCTGTTTGTGGGTCCGGAGGCAGAAACGGAAAGAACCGTTCGCCCCTAGGACGAGCGGACTATCTGTGCAGTCAACCACGTCTTAGCGACAGACGCTTTGATGGCGTCTTTGTCGGAGCTGAAGGGCTTTGGAGTGTCGTCATTGCGCACTGCGCACGCGGTTGCTGTATTTACTGTCTTCAGCTTCAAGCAGGCCAATGAGTTCTCTGTGCTTGTTCTCCAGTTCTCATACTCCTCGCATTTGCCACGGACACTCGGCAGTTCCGCCGAGACAATGAATTTAGGGAGGTCTTTGAGATCGAGTGATCGCACGTAAAGAACAGAACCAGCATGCGCTCCTCCGGCGTAGGCGATGTGCACACGAGGCATCCTCGACATCCATTGCCGCCGCTTCATCGTCGTCTGTAGTGGTCCAAGTGTTCATTCGTGGTCTCTGTGAGTGTACTGGAACGGTTGCGTGCGCATGATCGATACGTACCAGCCATTTCCAATGGATGCCACCGGGCAGTGATTCTCCACGATGCTCACTCAACCATGCCGGCACGAAACAAAATCCCACACCCCCTATGGCCAATATATATGTAATATATGATCAGTTCATGGTCGATTGAGCGCCATCATTCCGTGAATCGAATGGCTCACTGAAACGTGCCTTCAGCCCTTAGCGACCACATCCGGGACGCTCGAAACACGCCATGCCATGTGCGTGACGCGTCGCCATGATTGCCGCCACTGCCATGTCGACTAACATGTCATCATTCTCTCCACGTACGGTGGAATCGCATTGAATTAGTGATTCCGTTCCGGTGAATGTTGCTGAATTGTGAATCTGAGTGCCAAGCAGCTTTCCGCGAACAAAAGCGTCAACCAGGCGCGAACTCGGGGGTCATGATGCACGAGAAATGGAATTAGAGGGAGGTTTGCAGCTCTCTGAGGCGCAACTGCTCAGCAATGATCAAGCATGGAGCTAATGCAGTTCAGGGAGGGAGCCATTGGCAGATGGAGCACATGAATTTTGGGCTAGGCCACGGGCAACTGCAGGTTGCAGACCATGGAAGCAGGTGGACAGGGGTCTTTGGGGAGCATTTGTGTCCTGCGGATGGGTAGCTAGTGATTTGTGTTAAATTGGCACCTCCAGGGCACCACAAAATGCATCAAAGCTGAATTGGAATAGGCAGTTGGGACTTGCACAAGCCACACAGACGCGGTTTTGCTGCCGGTTTTGGGGTTGGGCCGGCCACATGATCTGCTCCTTGCACATGACATCTACTGGAAGTCAGCCAGTTTGGTCCCGGATGACTCTGTAAGGGAGAGAAGGTAGGGA